>JARHVA010004213.1:1215000-1455000 GCA_037957365.1 Torreya grandis
CAAAAAGTCCAAAAGAATTCTAAGTGGCTGCGGGCACAAAAAATCCAAAGACTTGTAAAAAACTTGGCGGAACAAATTTTTGGGGACTTTTGTCTGCTGGAATTTTCCCTGGACTTTTTGTCCATGGGAATTTTCCACAAGACAAATGTTTAAGGGAATTACCCGTGGGGGGAAGACACCCAAGAATTTGCCCGAAGGATAATCTGTGAGAGACTCTTAAGGAAAAAGAGGGCACCGAAGGACCCTGAAAGGTAGGTGCCCTTGTGGGGGACTCCCAGCTACCAAAGTAAAGTGCTCTTTTTGACTCATTTAGGGGTCATTTATTAAGGCCCAAAAGGGAAAATCCAATCCAAAAAGTACCAAGCAAAAAGCTGAAAGTCGAAAGAAGACCAAGGGGTGATGCGCTCGAGGACGTCAAATTCAACACAGTGAATTAGTCGTTGAAAACATAGTGATGGGCATGCGAATGTCAAATTGAAGATAAAAAATAATTATTGATCTAGACCAAAATGCATTCCCAGAATTCAAGGCCAAAACTAGCAGAAAGCGAGGAAGGAATAGAACAACGAATGAATCTAGGACCCGATTCATTTAACCAAAAAAAGAGGAATGATGAAAACAGGATTAGATCGCCAGGTGGACATTGAAAGTTGCAATATTTTAATTACGTGGCTTATTTATCTGCATTGAGAAGATCAAATGGGTAAAATGCCCCAAAGTTGTAGCTTATCTTGCTAACAGTTCCCAACGCAACATGATGTATTACTGTTCCCGAGTCCTCCTTGAAGAGGCTATATAAGGGACTTTCTTTTATTGTAATGAGGATCTCTTTTTTGACAATTACAATGAAACTCTGCCCAAATTGTAAGGCATTACTAAGACTTTGAGCTCAGATTGCTGATCATATTTTGTTACTGGAATAAGAAAGCAAGTGGTTTTTCAGACTTTGCGCTGTAATATCTTTGTTGTTGAGGAGACTATTCTTATGTCTTTTTCTTCAATATATCTTTTGTTCCTTTAATTCAACAAGCAAAATTAGTGAAAACAATCAAGAAGGTGTCCTAAAGAGTCAACTATGGAGAGACTTTGTGCCCCCATAATTGCCTTTAGTGTGTTTTCTTTTCATTTCTATGTAAAGGACCTTGAGGTGACTTTGTGCCCTCATTGTCTTTCGTATCTTACTCTTGAGCAATCTAGGTGAAGACTTTGTGCTGCATCTTTATTTGCTAGTTATTACATCATTTGCTAAATTTTGTTGTTACTATTAGGAGTATTCTTGTGGTTTGATAAATAGTTCTTCTAAAAGAAGATGAGTGTTATCTATCATTTCCCTTGAGTTTTTCCTTTGATCTGCACACATCATCTCTAAAAAAAGAGAGATGGATGGTTTGTCCTACCCATGAGTATTATTTTCTATATATATATAACATACCTACAAGGAACCTCCCATTGATGAGAGGAGAGATCAGTGTCTTTTTGATGTGGTAAACCTACACATTTGAATGACTAATCTTCCTACTTTGGCTGATCAGACCTATTTTGTTTATCAGTACGCTGATTGACAAAATATTCAACCAACAATTTTTGGTGACTCCGCTGGGGAAATATAACCCATTATCATTATAACCCTTATCCATTACAGATTCTGGCGACTCTATTATTTGTCTTACCCATTATCCATTCATAGCCTTACCATTTACCATTCACCTCCACACTAACCAAGAAAGAATGCACAGTTTAAAGCCTCAAACTTCAAACTAAAGCAAAGTCAATTCTTTTCCATTTTTGTTTCACAATCTGGTAGATTCAAGGTATACACGAAGCCAAAGGGCTAAAGGTATTGTTGATCCTATATTTGAGCTAGTACAACAAAGTGATTTTGATCTATTTCCTTCACCATCTCATCTCTAATGAACCAAGAGCTTCCCTCCTACTAAAGCCAGATCTCCATTACCAGACGAAGTATCTACTTATACTGTTGATAAAGTTGTGCCTATAATTACCCCTTTGAGATTTGTTATCCCTCCTTTTAAAAATCCTATAATGGCAGTTCAAGGCCCCTGGGGTAATGCTTTTGGTCCTCTCAATCTTACTCCTCCTCTACATGAGCTTCCACGCAGTTCTAGGAAGAATTTCCCTAAATTCTATGGTGATGGGAAAGTTCATCTTGATGAACACATTGCAGCATTCAACATAGCTTATGGAGTAATTGGAGTAGAATTTAAAGATGTAACAGTTAGATTATTTATAGAAACATTACAGGGAGCTGCTACAGACTAGTTTTATCATCTACAGGTTCAATATGTGATTGATTGGAATACTCTTAAAGCTAAGTTTGAAGCCATATTCAAACTAAGCCAAAGGGCCAAAGGTATTGTTGATCCTATATTCGAGCTAGTACAACAAAGTGATTTTGATCTATTTCCTTCACCATCTCATCTCTAATGAACCAAGAGCTTCCCTCCTACTAAAGCAAGATCTCCATTACCAGACAAAGTATCTACTTCTACTGTTGATAAAGCTGTGCCTATAATTACCCCTTTGAGATTTGTTATCCCTCCTTTTCAAAATCCTATAGTGGCAGTCCAAGGCCCCTGGGGTAATGCTTTTGGTCCTCTCAATCTTACTCCTCCTCTACATGAGCTTCCACGTAGTTCTAGGAAGAATTTCCCTAAATTCTATGGTGATGGGAAAGTTCATCCTGATGAACACATTACAACATTCAGCATAGCTTATGGAGTAATTGGAGTAGATTTTGAAGATGTAGCAGTTAGATTATTTGTAGAAACATTACAAGGAGCTGCTATAGACTAGTTTTATCATCTACAGGCTCAATATGTGATTGATTGGAATACTCTAAAAGCTAAGTTTGAAGCCAGATTCAAACTTGTAGAAGATGCACATAAACTTCTGGCTCAACTTACACAGATGAAGAAAGAGCCTCATGAGCCTATGAGAGACTTCATAGCTAAATTTGACAAATTGAGAAATAGAATCCCTGTAATTTCTAGAACTACAACTAAAAATCTCAAATGCTTTTTCATTCATTCTCAGCTACCTAAAGTCAGTTTTCTCTTGAGATGTGTTGGTCAAATAGATCTCGCTGCAACTCAAATTTTAGCCACTGAAGTAGAATATGATCTCATCTTAGTAGGGAAGATAAGAAGATATCCAAATAGAAATAGAGCTTCATCATCTTTTGAATATGCATCTACAAGCACCACAGATCCAATGGTGAAAAAATTAGCAAATGAGTTGCTTGCTCTCAAAAAGCAAATGGCTCAAAGAATGTCTTCTGCTCCTACATACAAAAGGACATTCTCAAATCAGTCATATCAAGGCAATGTTGCCAGGAATCAAGGGCAAAAAAATCACCTTCCTCCTCCACAAGGGAAACTTGCCCTAGAAGCTCCTCTAACCAATTCAGCAATGGGATACCTTGAAGTAGAATTAGAGTTCTCTTTCCATCCTAAATTAAAACAAGAAAATGATGCTGATATCATTGAATACAATCAAGAAGAATTAGCTGGCAACTCCCACATTGGTTTCCTAAATTACCAGGATGAACCTAGAAGCAAAGGAGAAGCTTCAGATGGATCATATGTAGTGTTTACCAGGTCCAAAAACCAATCAGTCTAGCAAGCTGATAAAGAAAAGACAGAGGAAAAACCTCAACCAACAATCACAATTGCTAAGCATAGGACCACTCTGCCTTTTCAATCAAAGGACTTAGTCATCACTCAAAAGGTAAATACATCCATTTTGCCTTCACCTTCTACTCCCAATTTGCAAACCAGCCCACCTCCCATCCCTTTTAAAGCTTAGAAAGTTGAAGTACCTTTCTCTGTACCTAGCTCAATTCAGCCATTTGACATAATTGATCATGTCAAAAAGACAGATGTCTGAATTTGAATATTTGTAGTCCAATCCTGATCAATTGAATATGTTGGTCCAATATGCCAAAAACCAAACCGTCCCTATAGGATAAAAATTCAAAAAGGTAACTATTGATTCTCCAAAGAACATGCCTATTCCAAATAATATGGTCATTACTCCTCCAGCTGCTCCTAGAAAAATAGAACCCTTCTATGTTTCCCTGTTAATTAATGGCCACAAGTTGAGTAACTATATAATAGACTCAAGTGCATCTGACAATGTCATGCCTGCTAAAGTAGCTGAGTCTCTTGGTCTCACACTAACCAAAACATTTGGGAGATGTTTCTCCATGGATAATAAGCAAGTACCATTACTGGGGCAAATCAAAGATGCCCAATTTGCATTCATAGCCTTTTCATATGAGAGGATCAAGATGACTGTCTTGGTGACTGATGTCCCAGCATCTCATGGCATTTTGCTTGGATGAAATTTTTGCAAGGACGTGGGAGGAGAACTAAACATGGATCTATCTGAGGCAAGGATTCCTATCTAAGGCGTAATGAAGAGGTTCCTCCCTGAAAAGGAAGCAAAATACGTGGTTACCCAGACATCAGCTCCTAAAGCTCAAATCCTTTTTGAATCCATAGGTATGGGTAACTAATTTCTATATACAGATGAAGAAGGACCCTCCATCTCTAATGAAGAAAAATCTAAAGAAAAGTCAGTGTCTAATGAGATTTAGACTCTGGAATTTGATGGTAGTTGTTCCTCTACTGGTTTAGGGGCTGGGATTGTTTTGATATCTATTCAAGGAGATCTGTTCCCTTCATCTTACAAATTATAGTTCATCAACACTAATAATACAGCTACATATGAATCTCTGTTCCTGGGCATGAAGGCTGCTCAAGAAAGAGGCATCAAGTTTCTTCATGCCAAAGGGGATGCTGAATTAGTGGTCTGTCAAGTGAGAAATCTATATCAGACCAAGAATGAGAGGTTACGACACTATCACAACTTGGTTTGGGACCAAATTAAAAGTTTTGATGCTTTCAATATTTTTGCCATACCCAGAGAGTCTAATGATATAGCTGATGCACTTGTTATTTTAGGAACTCTCTTAGTTCCTCATTCAGATTTCAAAAAAGATAGATATACCATTGAGCTGGTTTATAGACCAAATGTTCCTGACAATGTTGATCATTGGCAAGTATTTAATGATGATCATCAAATCATTGACTTCTTGGAATGAAAAGATAATTTTAAATAGATATGTTTTGAAGGTAGTGAACCTCAAAAAATGAATCTGTGTCTGAATCCATCCTAGATATAAATGAAGAATTCCTGCAACTGAAAGGAAACAAAATTCCTAAAGGCCTGGTTTCTCTTGAAAAGCTATTTGACAAACATGATAGATTCATTAAGCAATAGCAAATAGACTCGAGTTTCTCTCAAGGATTTGATCAAGTGAATCTATCTACTGAGGAAAATCCCAAGATGATCAGTATTGGTAAGTGTTGCACCCCTGAAGAAAGACTCAAGTTCACCTCTTTGCTCTGTCAATACATGGATGTCTTAGCATATTCTTATGAAGACCTAAAGTCTCTCAGACCTAATAAAATTTGCCATCACATTGCTCTCAAGGCTGGCTCAATGCCCTACAAGCAAAAATCTAGACAATATAATCCAAAAATTTTAGGTAATATTCTGTCTGAGATACAAAAGATGTTAAATGCTAGAATCATCTTTCCAATTCATCATTCTACATGGATTATGAACATAGTGCCTGTAAAGAAGAAGAATGGCAAAATCTACATTTATGTAGATTTTAGAAATCTGAATCAAGTATCTTTGAAGGATAATTATCCTTTGCTAATTATAGATCAAGTGCTTCAAATAGTGATAGGGGTAGAGATGTTATCAATGTTGGATGGCTTTTCAGGTTATAATAAAGTTGAAGTTGGTGAGACAAACCAACACAAGACGGCATTCACCATGCCTTGGGGTACATTTACATATAGGAGAATGCCTTTTGGACTAATAAATGTTGGTGCTACCTTTCAGAGAGCTATAGATCTGGCTTTTAAAGATGAAATTGGTAAATTTATAGTGGTATACCTTGATGATTTGAATATCTTTTCAAAGCATCGATCTAATCATGTACGCCACTTACAACAAGTGCTGGAGCACTGCCACCAGAATGGTATTTCTTTGAACCTCAATAAGTCTATTTTTGGAGTAACAAAAGGGAAACTCCTTGGACACATTGTGTCTAAAGAAGGCATAAAGATTGACCCAGATAGAGTCAAGTCTATTCAAGAACTGAATTTACCTACAAGTAAAAATGTTGTTCACTCTTTCTTTGGAAAAGTGAGTTTCTTATGGAGATTCATCCCTAAATTTGCTGAGAAGATAAGACACATTGTGAACATGATGAAAGGGAAGACCACCTTCAGCTAGACTAAAGAAGGCAAATCAACATTTCAAGATATCAAGACTGCCATTGCTCACGCTCCTACCTTAGTTTGTCTAGATTACCACAAAGATTTCATCATATATAGCTATGTGTCTGAACACACTCTTTCAACGATTCTTGTTCAACAGGACAAGGAAGGTATGGAATCTCCTATTTCTTTCATGAGTTTCCCTCTCAAAACTCATGAGATGAAATATTCAAATATAGAGAAGCATGCTTATGCTTTGGTGAAAGCAGTCAAACATTTTTACTTCTATATTTTGAATTCACATACTATTGCCCTAGTGCTTGACACTACAATCAAGTCTATATTAACTCAACAGGAGTTTGGCACGAAAAGAGGTAATTAGATTGCAAAGATCGAAGAGTTTGATCTAGACATCAAGTTGACAAAGTTGGTCAGAGGTAAAGGTTTATGCCAATTAATTGCTGACAATAAGCTAGAAGACACACATCGTGAAGAAGCTAAAGTGGAAGATACTCCAACAGTTCTTTTTGTTTCCACTACCAATGAGTGGTATTCAGGTATCGCTCATTTCCTTACTTATGGTGAATGTCCTACTCATTTGTCTTACAAAGAAAGGAGGAAAATCAAGTTGAAAGCTGCCAAGTTTGTCCTTTGGGACAACGGCTTATACAAGAGAAACATAGATGGAGTATTCCTTCGCTGTGTAGACAAAGAGCAACAAAGCCAACTCTTGAAATCTTTCCACAATCTAGCCTGTGGAGGACATTTTTTTGCTCCTGTGACTGCTCACAAGATTTTGTGAGCTAGGTATTACTAGCCAACTCTTTTCCAAGATGCACATAAGTGGGTGAGAAAATGTGAACTTTGCCAATAATTTATTGGAAAACCCAAGTTGGTTGCCTTGCCTCTCCAACCAGTGATCATAGAGAACCTTTCCAGTAATGGGGACTTGATTTTATTGGTACAATAAACCCATCTTCAAGTGCTAGACATGATTATGTCCTTACAGTAATTGATTATTTGACCAAGTGGGTAGAATCAATCCCAACTAAGCATGCTACTTCAGAGGTTGTATGCAATTTCCTCAAAGAGAATATCATTTCTAGGTTTAGAGTTCCAATTAAAATTGTTACTGATAATGCAGCTTGTTTCACCTCTCAAGAGATTACGCAATTTTGTTTTCATTATGGAATTACACTCTCTCACTCTTCTAATTATTTTCCATAAGGGAATGGACAAGCTGAGTCCAACAATAAGAATTTGGTAACTATTATCAAGAAGCTAGCAAATGACAATCAGAGAACATGGCATAAAGCATTGGTTGATGCTCTGTGGGTAGGTAGAATCACACCAAAGAGGGCAATTGGTATGTCTCCTTTTCATCTCCTTTATGGTATCAATGTTGAGATACCAATCACCTTAGAATTGCCAGCCTTGAAATTGGCAAAGGTAATTGAAGATCAGACATATGAAAGTTCTCTTGACAAAAGAATCATATGCCTAGCTGAGCTGAAAGAACAGAGAACCATGGTGGTGGATAGAATTGTTTCTCATCAAATTTTGGTAAAGAAACTCTTTGACCAGAAGGTCAAAAATCATGATTTCCAGATTGGGGATCATGTCCTGCTGTGGGACAAAAAGAGAGAACCAAAGGGGATGCATGGAAAATTTGACTCCCTTTGGAGAGGCTCATTTATAATTCATCAGCACATTGGTGAAAATAGTTTTCTATTGAAATATTAGGATGGCACACTCTTTTCTCTGCCCTACAATGGGCAACAACTGAAACACTTCAACTCTTGAAGTATCAGATCATTGCCTCTGTATATATGTATATTTGTACAGTTTTTAATTCTATTTTGTTTTGTTTTTTTTCTTTTTAACGCCTTTCATTTTTGGGTAGCATGACTCTGAAGCCCAATGGTACACATGAAGACACTAGAAATTCTAGATTCTACTCCTTCAAATTCATTTTGCAATTGATAGAAGTTCCCCAACTGGAGCCAGCTGTTGTCCCTCAAAAATATTAGCTCATTTTTGGGACAACATTTGAACTATTTTGGTCTTACAGACCAAAATTATCTCTTCCCTTTCCAAAATTTGTTCTAGGCATTCAAAATCCTCAGTTTTCAAGCTTTTCTAGAATCTACAAACTTTGCAGGCTTGAATCTATAGACTATGCAGGAAAAAGAAAATCTATGAACTGTGCAAGAAGAGGAAATATACAGACTCAATAAGTCAAGTTCAATGGGCTTCTACAGGTTGAAATCTATGGACTCTACAAATAGGCTTATTTCTACAAGTTTAATGGGCTTCACGGCTTCTACAGGTGATTTCAAGCAAAAGAATTAGTTTTCAACACTTAGTCATTTTCTGGGATTGGTTCAGAGCCTTGGTTCAATTGAAAATCTCCATCGACAAGCATCTAAGTGCAAAAAGAGACTTGAACCATTGAACCATTGAACCATTGAACCACTTTGGTTCAAAGGTTCAACAGGTTCAACGTCATTCACAAGAGTTAAATGCTTCATCAAGGTTCAAAGTTCAATCACTTTAATTGGTTCATAGACTTCAAAACACTTGGCCAAATCAAGGTGGCTTGAACCATTGAACCACTTTGGTTCAAAGGTTCAACGGGTTTAAGGTTCAACAACATGTTTAACCAAAGGAACAATTTAATGGCTCAGTTCAACCAAGCGGTTCAACGCTTTATTTCACTCGGGTGGTTCATTCCCTTTATTTTAGCATCTTTTGGTTCAACCAAATAATTCACTCAGTTGGTTCATTCATTTAGTTCATCTTTTGGTTTAATCAAATGGTTCGTCAGTCAGTTCAAAGCCTTGTTTGAACCATTGAACCAAAGCTTGGTTCATCCTTTGGTTCAATGTCTCAAGGTTTAATAGCAGGTTCAAAGACATTTTCAAAGCTTTGTTTGAATCATTGAACCAAAATTTGGTTCAACGTCTTGGTTCAACAAAAGGTTCAATGTTTTGTTTCAAAGACATGGTTCAAAGGCAAGTTCAATGTTGGTTCAATGCTTAGTTCATTCAATTAGTTCATTCAAATTGAACCATCGGATTGAACCATCGGCTTGAACCATTTTTGGTTCAACCGATTGGTTCAACGTCTTGGTTCAATAGAATGGTTCATCGCCAAAGTTCAAAGGGGCGGTTCAATGCAAAAGGAAGCTTCCTGAAGGATAAGTGCCCTTGCGGAGGACACTTAATCGATAAAAGCACCCTTCAAAAGGGTCATTTTTCAAGGAAGCCGAAAGGTAATTCTTTTAGATTTGTTTAAGGAATTTAAAATTAGCTAAGGCATAATTATTTCAGATTTTTGTCCAAAGGAATTCCTTTAGACAAAAAGTCTGAAAGAATTCTAAGTGGCCGCAGGCGCAAAAAATCCAAAGACTTGTAAAAAACTTGGCAGAACAAATTTCCATAGACTTTTAACCGCGAGAATTTTCCCCAGACTTTTTGTCCATGGGAATTTTCCATGGGATAAATGTCTGAGGGAATTACCCATGGGGGGAAGATGCCCAGGAATTCACCCGAAGGATAATTTGTGGGAGACTCTTAAGGAAAAAGAGGGTGCCGAAGGACCCCGAAAGGCAGGTGCCCTTGTGGGGGACTCTCGGCTGCCAAAGTAAAGGGCTCTTTCTGACTCATTTAGGGGTCATTTCTTAAGGGTTGAAAGGGAAAATCCAATCCAAAAATTACCAAGCAGAAAGCCGAAATCCGAAAGAAGACCAAGGGGTGATGCACCTGAGGACGTCAAATTCAACACAACAAATTAGTCATTGAAAACATAGTGATGGGTGTGCGAACATCAAATTGAAGATAACAAAATAACTATTGATCCAAACCAGAATGCATTCCTAGAATTCAAGGCCAAGACCAACAGAAAGTGAGGAAGGAATAGAACAACGAATGAATCCAAGACCCAATTCATTTAACCAGAAAACGAGGAATGATGAAGACAAGATCAGATCACCAAGTGGACATTGAAAGTTGCAATCTTTCAATTACGTGTCTTGTTTATCTGCATTGAGAAGATCAAATGGGTAAAATTCCCCAAAGTTACAGCCTATCTTCCTAACAGTTCCCAATGCAACATAATGTATTACTGTTCCTGAGTCCTCCTTGAAGAGGTTATATAAGGGACTTTCTTTTATTTTAATGAGGATCTCTTTTTTGATAATTAGAAAAAAACTCTGCCCAAATTTTAAGGCATTACTGAGACTTTGAGCTCAGATTGTTGATCATATTTTGTTACTGGATTAAGAAAGCAAGTGGTTTTTTAGACTTTGTGCTGTAATATCTTTGTTATTGAGGAAACTGTTCTTATGTCTTTTTCTTCAATATATCTTTTGTTCCTTTAATTCAACAAGCAAAATTAGTGACAACAATCAAGAAGGTGTCCTAAAGAGTCAACTATGGAGAGACTTTGTGCCCCCATAATTGCCTTTAGTGTGTTTTATTTTCATTTCTATGTAAAGGACCTTGAGGTGACATTGTGCCCTCATTTTCTTTCGTATCTTACTCTTGAGCAATCTAGGTGAAGACTTTGTGATGCATGTTGATTTGCTAGTTATTACATCATTTGCTACATTTTGTTGCTATTACCAGGAGTATTCTTGTGGTTTGCTAAATAGTACTTCTGAAAGAAGAGGAGTGCTATCTGTCATTTCCCTTGAGTTTTTCTTTTGATCCGCACATATCATCTTTGAAAAAAGAGAGATGAATGGTTTATCCTACCCATGAGTATTATTTTCTATATATATATATATATATATATATATATATATATATATATATATATATACCTATAGGGAACCTCCCCTTGATGAGAGGAGAGATTAGTGTCTTTTTGATGTGGTAAACCTACACATTTGAATGGCTAATCTTCTTACTTTGGCTGATCAGACCTATTTTGTTTATCAGTACGCTAATCGACAAAATATTCAACCAACAATTGTCATCCTCTTTTTACCTAAAACCTTCCTCAATGAGTAAGTCATTGTTATTATCATGAGATTATATGTGTACTTAATTCTTGTAGAACCTTAATGTTTATGAGTGCTATAATTCATTCATGATGAAACATGTTGTATACTTGAACAAGCTATACCAATAAATATACAAACCATAATATTTTCTATGTTTGGTATGCTTTCAAAATGGATTTAAACATGTTTACCTTTTTTTCTTACAAAAAAAGACCAATTCCCAAATCATGTTGAATACAGTTAGTGAGATGTTAACTAAAAACAAGATTACTCCTTTTTCAAAATTCTTAGTTATAGGAGAGGTTGATGTTGTAAAGGTTTCCCATACTTAAGGAATTTTGGGTTATTATGAATGGATGAAATTGCTCAGGTAGGTGTGCAATATGACTTGGCTTATCATATTTCATTACCTAAAACCATGAGGGTCTGAATAATAATTGTTGGGGAAAATACGTGGCCGCCATGTACTTTGGTTGTATGGATTTCCCTTTAATTATTGTATTACATTGGACAATTGATAATATGAGATCGTTTATATTGATATAATTATTGGTTACTACTATATCATAGTTATGTTTTTAGTCTCATACATTTATGTTTAGATCACAGTTAGCATGCTTTTAATTTGATTGATAACTCTTTGTGCAAATGCTATCTTATATAGTGCTTTAAAAAGACATAGTGTAAACTGCATGAATCCAAATTAATGTAGGTTGTTGCTTTGTTGCATAATGTTATTATGCTTGGTTGTCAATTAGGACAAATTTTTTTGGATCCCATATCTTTGGATTCATTGTGACCCCTCAATGTCATAGAAGGCTAAGGTCAACCTTTGTAGTTGTGCCTACATGAGTATTCTATGCTATTACTTCTTGCTTTGACAAGCGAGGTTTGGGTCCATTACACATAGAAAATGTAGTGTAATATACAACTTCAAAAAAAAATTGGGGTTGTTATAATGGAATCCTATATTCTATATTCCCTTTTACAAAGTGGTCATGCCCATGCTAGGGGAATTTAAATTATATATGTTACATTATAAAATGTTATTATCTTTTTATGACCTTTCTATAATGACAATATGCATATCTTACAAGTACCCTGCTAATCAATCATAATTTTAATTTTACTACATGGATATGATAATTTTCTATAATATGGTATTGATAAATATAGATGGAATAGACTAATTTCACTTATTCTATAATCCTTCGATGATGTTTAATTTCTTTTATAGTAGGTTTCACATTACTTTCTTATTGTGTGTGGCCCTTAGCCCTCATGTGAAATAATTGCTTGAACATTTATATGATATTTTTTCTTAGTATGTGTGATATTTGAACATGTCCATAGATTTTGGACCTTGGCCCTATGTGTGAAACATTTGAAAATGTGAAATTTCTTATGATCCTTGGCCTTATGTGTGTGATTTTTTATTTTATGACATTTGAACATATCTATTTGATGGTGGCCCTTAGCCTTATGTGTGAAGATACATTATTTTAAGACATTTGAACGTGTATATTGATTATGTCCATTGTCCCTGTATTTGAAATCTTTTCTTGGATGCATAATATTTGAACATGTCCCTTGTATTCATCCCTTAGAATTTTAGTATGACATTATGTGTTGTGTTTGTTATTCTTGTTGAGCTTGATTAGTTGTGCCATGATATATATCATGCACTTTTACCTTATAGTCTACTTCATAGATGATTACTTTCCTACATGTATCATTTTTAAATATATATAGACAAAACAACTGTGTGCCTCACGTTCAATATTTTACATGCATACTTCAATGATAATTACATTTCTATGATGACAAGCTCTCCACATGATGAAATTATGATACATGATTTTATATTTATCACATGATATATTCAACTATTCTTTTGAGATGTGTGGCTTGTAGGCTACATCCCTTATCTCAAAATTGAGGCATCACAATGGGATTTCATAATAGACAAAAGCCCCCATAAATAGAAAAAATTAGATTTGGGACATATGGTTTTCAAATATTTAAATTAGTTCATAATCTGATTTAGGATAGAGTAAAATTTTTAAAACTAATTTTGAATATCAAATTGTATAACAAAATACGTATTTAAAATATTTGAAGTAATTAAAAAATAAAAAAATATGACATATATTGGCACATTAATAAAATTATGGGGGCATATGAAATGCATATTCAGTTAATTTAAAAACAATCAAAGCACATAATAATACACATGTGAATGCATATGCATGGGTATATGCAAAACAATTACAAGATCAAATTTAAAAGTTGAAAATATAGTTACAATTGAGTAAATAGGTTCATAGGATTATATATCATTTACCATAGATTCATGGGTCATAAGGTTTGTTAATGATCATATGCACATTTTAAAATTTAAAATATTAATGTTTAAAATTTTAAAAGGCATGATGCTTGTTCATGAATATTTACAAAGTTAAAAGTTACAATTTAAAATAAATAATGTTTATTTCAATTAAAATAAATGAACAATGTCGTAATGATGAGGGCATGCATATTATTCATCCCCCTTATGTCATGTAAATATAATATAAAAAAATCTATAATGAAATGATTTTATCTATTACAATTAATCTATGTTTGAGTTTAGTTTCACTCAATACCTTTGTATCAAACCTATTACTAGTTCCATCTTTTATTGTAGGTGATGCAAGTATGATTTTATTGATATTGAATGGTTTTAGAATCAATTATATAAAAACCATCATGATTTCACCTTTTTATGATAGTATATTGGATACTATTAACCATTCATGAGAGTTGGAATATATTTGTTTCCAACTTAAGGGTTTGATTAGTTATTTAAATTTGACACTTGATCACTCTCAATTCAAATTTGGTTCAAAATAACTAAATGATTCAATAAGGGGGTGAAATTATCCAAAATAAGTCATATGTTACATAGGAAATTTGTATCATATCCATACAAGTGTACTCATTCCTTTTATTTTGTTCAACTTCCAATTTTCCAAGTTTAACTTTTTCAAATTTCAAAGTGAAAAAATGACTACATTTGTTATTACAGGGTTGTCTAAAATTGAGTGCCCTATATAGTTGAAATATCTTCTCAAAGTAAAATTGTGTTTTACACACTTATAATCAATTATTTATTTTTTATTATATCAATTTAATTACGTGAATTAAAAAGGTGAAAATTTAGAGACAAATAATTATTCACTTATACTTGACAATGTTAATTATTGACACATACTAAACTACATTAATTGCACCCAAATACATGAATTTTATTCTCCATAGGGTTTGAAACAAAATATAATAAACACATATAATTAAGCACAACATAATCTAAATTGTGATATCTCATATTCCTCAATGACCATAGGGGCACATGGCATAATACTCATTTTTTGTCACAATCAATTGGAACAAGTTCACAATCAATAAGCTTCAGTGGTATACGCTTTTATCCACTTAAAATAATCTTGTATATGAGTATTCTATGATTATAACTTTGATATGTCACTGTAAAAATATTACTTTCTTTATCTTTCTTTGTCAGTGATTAGTTACAGTCAATTAGAACAAGCATATGGTCAACAGACACGAGAGGCTTCTGGTCTTGTACAAATTCAATATTAAATTATTTTTTTAATCCCAATCATTCATAGTCACTTATTTTATTGATTTAAACTTTCATATATCTGAGATAGTCAATAAATATCTATATTTGAGCTAAGTATATTTATTCTTAGTGTTCTCTAAAAATAATAGTTTTAAATATTTATGACTTTTCAAAATTAAAATTATTGAGTATTGTGCATCTTTAAAAAATAATATATCTATCTAATTTTACACTTATTAATCACATTATTTATTTTTTTATACCAAAAATAAAATAAAATATAATGGAATCCAAATAAGGAGGCATGGGTTATTATTATATCAAACCTAACAAGACAATGTATAATTAGAAAAACCAAATTGGAGAAATGGATGAAGAGAATCCTAAAATAAAAGGGTTATATAACTCCACATCAACACCAATATTGTTTCCACCATAATTGTGTCATCAAGCTAATTATAATGAGAGAGAATCTTGAAAACATAAAATCAAAGGGAAAATTGAGAGAGAATCTTGAAAACATAAAATCAAGGAAAAATTGGATGAAACCCTGATGAAAGAGATTACATAATCAAACAGGAAATTAGTAATAAAAATAATTTTCTTATGGAGCGAGTAAATAATTTAAAAGACATCATGGAAAAAGTACAAGATTTTATCACCATAAAAATCCTTATACCATCTGAATTTTTTAGGGGGTGTGCAAAGAATAGATGAGGAATTGGACATATGAAAAATAATAAAGATTTAATCCACAACATCAACAATGGAAGTAAATTAAGATAACCTAAGAGACCAAATTGAGGATGCCAAGTCTTGGTGGCGGAATCATTAAGAAGAATGCCAAAAATATATATATAAAATAAATCATGATGAAACACATGAGGTTAAAAATTAAATAACTAGATGACCATTTCAAAGAAGAAAATACTAGAAAGTTGGCAATAGAATTCATTGAACACAAATTAAAATCAATAAAACATATCTATCAAACAAGTTGGCAAGATAATTTCTTGAATAAAAACTAAAATGGATCATACAAGTGGTGGGAGGAGGGAGATATACACATATAAGAGTTATCTATCTATATAAAATAACATGATATTAATGAAAAAATGGTTGCTCACGGGCATACAATTTTACCTAGAAGAAGTGTTAAAATTGGTACAAAAGGAATAAATAAAGAAAGAATGGGAAAAGGTAAAGAAAATGAGAGAAAATGGGCATGGCTACAAAATAGAAAAATCTAAATTGGTTGCTAATTGAAACATAATAAATAGGGACTCCCCCCTCCTCTTCACCTTAAGTATGCTCTTCACCTTAAGTATGCTTGAAAATAGTAACTTGGAATTGTAGAGTTTATTATTATAGGATAGGCCTTGAGTTGGTGCCTATAGTAGAGGGAAAATATATCATCATTTTTTTTGAAAAAATATGATCAAAATTATTTTTGTTGAGGTAAATTATAGTTTGAAATTATATTTAGTGTGAGTATAAATATGTTAATAATAATAATAAATTGTTGTAAGTGATTTTATATACAAATCACGTAGAGATATCAAGAGATTATAGGTTGTGTGTAATATAGTGAGTTGTTAGAACAACTCATCTATTTTAAGAGAGTGGTTATAAGACATTTCCTATAAAAGTGTAAACCTTATTATTGATTATTGTTGAATTGTAAAATGATTTTTTTAAAAATATGTCTATATTTTGAGTCTTTGACTCTTCACCATTATGGGATAATTCCTAATAGTGATATCAGAGCAGGGCCCCCCTTGAACCTTTCTGCAAATTCAGATCTTGATCATAACAAGATTTTTGGAGTGTAGACCACGTCCACAAATCTTATCATTCAATAGATCTCCCTCCTATGTATCAATGGTAATGCAATGTAGACCATTGCGAATTTCTCTGACATTATGTATTATTTTTATCAAAAATATATGTTTGTATTTTTATATTGTTTTGGAGTTGCCAACTGTATAGTGAAGATCTACATATGAACATTTGAAGTTTTTATTTTCTTGATCTGTGCTTGAGGAGTGAATTTGAAGGGTTGGATTGGCTGAGAGCTCTTGTAGGTCAGTTTCAACTTGGATTTCACCTCAGGATTCAACTTATCTCCAGTTCAACATTATTTGCTTGGCCTGCATTTATGTTCAACATTGCATATTTGCACTCTCTAGCATCAAGATTGCCACGGTTTTAGAACTCTTGATCCCATTTTTACATCAAATAGTTTCTAATACCACTAGCCTAAATTTGGTGCATCTATCTTGACATCAAAAAGGTGGAAGGGGCATTCTCCTTTATCATATCATAGATCTAAATCCCTGCATCCATCGACAACTTGATAGTTTAGTGATCAAACCCTGCGTCAAGCACCTAAAACTGAGTTTAACCTGGACTTGGCTCTCACCTTAGTGGTGGTGAAGCACAAGACACCAAGTTTTGACACATGGCTTCTTATTTGCGGTCTGTGACCTGCAGCTCAACTTCATGCAATGTCACCGGGACCGGATCTCACTTGGTGACCCTAATCTCCATGACGGCTCAGAAAACTCCATGTTTTGTAGATCTGGTACCATCAATGCGCTCAAATTCTATATAGATTTGGCTTGGTAGATTAATCAACGGATATTGGCATCGAAGAAGTATTTTTGCTCAAAATGACAAGAATCTAGAACAACAAACATGCTCTGATCCCAACTTGTTAGGATCTTGCCCCCCAATTAGAGCACATATGATTACCACTTGTATTAGCAACTAAACACAGAATTATACCAGAAGTAACAAGTAACTAGAAATATGAAACAACACAGGATATGAGAGACAATACACTATCTTGTATTAAATACTTAGAAGAAAATACAATAAGAAAGATCGCCACTTCTTCCTCCACCTCAGAGGCTCGCCACACCTCAAGACCTTCTTCCCTCTCTCTCTCGGTCACAACAATCAACTCCAATACAGAATTGATGTTCACCTCACCAACCAGTCAGTAACACGCTACCAGTAAACTAAGTACATAATCGTACTCCAAGTAGATCTCCCATGAACCTTCAACCTACAATTCAACAGACCATACTCACAATTGTAGATCTCTCTACACCCCTGAAGAACCCTTGTCCTTGTGATTCTTCAACCAGTACCCTAGTGGATCAGCTCCTTGACCTTGCAGACCCTGCAACTCTCCCTGATCAAACACTCTCAACACCCCTGTGGAACTAAGAGGAGCTAATCTAGCTCTCTCTAAAAGCTCTCTGGCTTTCTAGCACACTTTACAATATAGCCAATGAGTCTCTTAAATAGATCTCATGTTTACAATAATTATACTAACTTAATTACAATAATAGGCACGCAACTCAAGACTATAATTAGCCTTTAATATGCAAACGCTCAGTCCAACTAACTAACTATTCATGCAATGAATAGTTCTGGAACACACATGCGACTGACGTCAGTCCCTGTCTGCCTGGAGATGACCGACGTCAGCCGATCCATGACCGATGTTGGTTGCTTCCCTATCTACCACTTGCCGACATTGGTCGGCCTAACCGATGCCGGTGACAGTGACGCTTCTGCAACCTCCTCCAACCTCCTTCCCTGCTTGCATCCTGGTGAAGCTTTTAGCTCCACAACCTAACAACATCCCACTTGGAGATAAACAGCTGCACTGTACCTGTCCCTGTACACTGTCTAATTCATTCCCTGGCTTGTATCCCTCTTCAAGCTCAATCCTGAAGACCACCCACCACACAACCTGTGATGCCTTTCCTATCATCGAAGTAACCTGCCACATCTGAACCTACAACTCCATGTAGTGAAGTCCCTCTCAGATACCTAAAAATCTACCTTCCCCAAATTGGCTCTAAACTCTCTGACAACTCCCACTGCTTGGGAAAACTCAGGTCTACACTAGACCTCATGTGATTTTGAACCCTATTCTAAGCTCTGCTTGAACTGTCTAGCCCTTGGTGTGCTTTCCGATTCTACATCCTGCATCTTGCACCCCACCAACACCATCTTCACATCAGCTCCCACTAGAGACAAAAAACCTCCATGTCTCTCATGCCATAGAATTTCGCTGCTCCAAATTCTTCCTGACATACCTCTGAACTAAACTTACCTCTAGCTCAGCAAAACCTTGTATGTACAAACCTGCTAGCAAATATACCATCCACATACAGTAACTGGATAATGTCATGACTCATCATCCCCTTGGTAAGAACAAACACAATATTTACAATAACATTGACTAAAGCCATGCTTTGTCATCCACCTGTCAAACTGTACCACTGTCCTTCAGCTTCCTCAAGACCATATACCTTGGCCTTCTATCTCACGTATCCGTCCACTCTCTTCTTTAACATCAGGAATCCATCCGTCTCTCAGTGCTTTCTTCCAGCTGACAACTCTACCAACAAATACCTATTTGGTTCTTCTTCAAGGACTCACACTCCTCATCCATGCCAAGCTCCCACTGTATCTGGACTCTACCTGCATTGCCTCTTCACATCCTCCTGGTTCTCAACCATTAGTAAGCAATATAAAGAAGGTGAACAACAAATATGAGGTTCACTTACCATTTCTGACCTCCTCATGAGCATTTGAGACTTGTTGACAGCATGCTGTCTGCCCAATATCTGTTCCAGTGACCGATGTCAGCCATCTCCCAATTTGCTCCCGACCGATGTCGGTTCTCTGCGACTGACCCTGTCTATCGACATCAGTTACATGATCGATGCCAGTGTACCCTTGCCAACATCAATCACTGTGTGACCGACATCAATTCCTTCTTCCCGACACCACCGACTCTACTGATCTACACATGACCGACGTCGATGCCTGTCTGTTCTACGTCGGTTCCTCCTGACCGATGCCGATATCTGTGTTCGCTTGTGAGTGATGACTTTTTACTTACGAGCTCCTTTTGGATCAAAACCCAGTCCATATCAACACAGCCCTGCTCAGAATAATTTAGTCCCCTCCGCTGATCTCTATCTACCATCTCCTCCATGAACACCAAGGCTTTCCAGTTCTTAAGTTTGTCAAAGATATTTGTCTTTCACTTAAGAACATGCATCCCCCTCCTACATATGTGACCAAGCCTACAAAGCCACATCTCTGCAATAGAAGGTGAATCAATAATATATGTAGATAGATAAAGGATACCTAACTTTTTACCACCGTCTAAGTTAAGTGCATCCGCTGTGAGAGTTACTGTGCATCTCCCATCACCCATCTTTCCTGAAGAAATTAGACTCATCTCCAAGACTGGACTCTGCATAACCTCCTTCAAAACCTATGTGTTGTCAGTCTGCAATTTTAGCTTCACTTCCCCTTTGCCAATCATCTGACAAGGCTTTCCAGCTCCTAAATAAATCTCTCCAAAGACATACCTATGAAAAGATGCTCTATTTCAAACTGCATGAAAAGAGGCAAAAGAACCTTTAAACCAAGATTCCACTTTATCCAGAACATCCTGTGCAACATCCCCTACAACATCTGCTCCACCCTGTTGATCTGCAAACAACCAATAATCTTTATTTACCTGCTCTTTCTTTCCATCAATTAGACCATTCGTGCTATTCAGTTTCTCCATTCATAGCTTACTTTCTTCTGCCATTGCTATACTCCCACTCAATCAGAAACCCCTGTGAGTGACCTATAATCAACAAACACTACCAAATCTGAAACCACCTGTTAGTAACACAACCAAAAGCTCTGATACCAATTTGATAGGAATCTAGAAAAACAAACATGCTCTAATCCCAACTTGTCAGGATCTTGCCCCCCAATTAGAGCACATATGATTACCACTTGTATTAGCAACTAAACATGGAATTATACCAGAAGTAACAAGTAACTAGAAATATGAAACAACATAGGATATGAGAGACAATATACTATCTTGTATTAAATACTTAGAAGAAAATACAATAAGAAAGATGCCACTTCTTCCTCCACCTCAGAGGCTCGCCACACCTCAAGACCTTCTTCCCTCTCTCTCTCAGTCACAACAATCAACTCCAATACAGAATTGATGTTCACCTCACCAACCAGTCAGTAACACGCTGCCAGTAAACCAAGTACACAATCGTACTCCAAGTAGATCTCCCATGAACCTTCAACCTATAATTCAACAGACCATACTCACAATTGTAGATCTCTCTACACCCCTGAAGAACCCTTGTACTTGTGATTCTTCAACCAGTACCCCGGTGGATCAGCGCCTTGACCTTGCAGACCTTGCAACTCTCCCTGATCAAACACTCTTAGCACCCCTGTGGAACTAGGAGGAGCTAATCTAGCTCTCTCTAAAAGCTCTTTGGCTTTCTAGCACACTTTACAATACAGCCAATGAGTCTCTTAAATAGATCTCATGTTTACAATAATTAGACTAACTTAATTACAATAATAGGCATGCAACTCAAGACTATAATTAGCCTTTAACATGCAAACGCTCAGTCCAACTAACTAACTGTTTGTGCAACGAACAGTTCTGGAACACACAGGTGACTGACGTCAGTCCCTGTCTGCCTGGAGATGACCGACGTTGGCCGATCCATGACCGACGTCGGTTGCTTCCCTATCTACCACCTGCCAATGTCAGTCAGCCTAATCAACGCCAGTGACTGTGACGCTTTTGTAACCTCCTCCAACCTCCTTCCCTGCTTGCATCCTGGTGAAGCTTTTAGCTCCACAACCTAACACAAAACTTGGCTCACCGATCCTTCTCCTTCGGCCTTTTGACCAGGACTCCTTGCTTGGTCGCCGCCTTCCTCTGCCCAATGAGCCTCACTCTGTATACATCAAATGGCTGCTGTCTATATAGTGTTTCAAAAATTTTAAGTATTTTTTTAGATTGAGACTCAGTTTTATTTATTTTGTTTTTGGTAGTAATAGATCTAGTTCATATTGTTTACGTTTTGTTTTGTTTTTATTTTTTTTTATTTTTTTAAAGTTTTATATGTTATGGTTTTAAATGTGTTGTTTTAATTCCATGTTAGATTTTAGTTAGATTTTATTTTATAATGTTAATTTTAAAAATTATGTCATGTAGTTAATATTGTCATTAATCTCTAATGTTATAGGTCATTGTGAATTAATGTGTCAAAGTCATTTAGGATGCTACGATTGTTTAAAACATATATATACACACTAAGATTATATATATATATATATATATATATATATATATATATATATATATATATATATAATCGTCTTATATGTTATTTGTTAATTGTTATTTATTTTTGTTATTTTGTGTTATTTTATTTAGTTATTTATCTTTTTGAGTATTGTAAATGTTTTGTCTATTTTTTGTTATGAATATTCAAATAAGTTTTGAGAGGTATTTTTTAAAAATAAATTTTGAATTGAATCTCCTTTCGAAATGTAAAATTTTCATTTAATATAGTGAAAGTATTATTTTTTGAAACCGATGTCCATAAGTTCACATTACAAGAAGGTATGTTGAATTAAATTATAGCATGAACTTATATTTAGTGTAAGTATAAATAGATGAAAAATAATAAAATATTATTGTAAATAATTTGATTACAAATCACACAGAGATATTCAGAGATTATAGGTTGTGTGTAATATAGTGAGTTGTTAGAACAACTCATCTATTCTAAGAGAGTGGTTATAAGACACCCTATAAAAATGTAAACTTTATTATTGATTAATGTTGAATTGTGAATAATTGATTAAAAACATATCCATGTTTCAAGCGTTCAACTCTTCTCCATTATGGAGTAACTCTTAATAGTTTTAAAATCCCAATTTTCAAAAGGTATAAAAATGAATTAGTTTTAAGTGAAATAAGTAAATTTGGAAAATTAAGTGGTGGAGTAATGGTGATAATAATAAAAATGTCGGAAAAATTTATAAAATTAAAAAAATATGACACAAGCAGGTAATACGTCTGGATGAAGATAACTACAAATGAATTAATAGATGGTCTCACTAGATACTACTTTGCATTGAGAAGTTTAAAAACATATAATAAAATTATATTAGTCTCTAAAGACTCATATGCTTCAATAAAAAGAGATCATAAAGACACATCGTAGTATATAACATATTGAGGGAAATCATTCAGATAGGGGACTTAAATGTAAGAATAAAAAGTGCATTTGAGGAAAAAATACTATGGTAAAATAAGTATGTTGTTTTTAGAAGTAGAAGAAGACCAATAATGGGAAAGGGCCTCTCAAGATGGAGGTGGGTGTGTTATGTAGTATGGTGTTAAATTATTGAGGTTTTGTAGACATTATGATCTAGTCCTTTAAAATGGTATAAGAACATGAACAAATTTATATAACATCACATGTAAAACATAAATTGGTAAAAATATTTTGTGGATAATGTTATTTTTTAAGATGTTTATAATAATATTGATGGAGATAAATTTGTGATTACCTTATAGAATTGAAATTTAAATTAAATGTTTACATATAAATAAATAGGAAATAATAAAAATGACACCACTATAATCAAAAGAATACACCTCTATAAGGTAATATCCTCATAACTCATGAGAATAAAAAACTATTTAAAAAAACCACTGGAAAACCCTATGAGAAGCATAGGGTAATATATCATGTGTGTCTAGTTCCCCAATGAAAAACCATATATTGATACCAATAATTCACAAATCTCTAAAAGTATGAAAAATATTTAGACCTAAGATGGGAAATAAAAGCATGTTTTTGACAAATCCATGGTACAATGAAGATTGAAATGCAATTAAGAAAAAAATAAGGGAACTTGGGATGGATAAATCAAATAAGAATTCTTATGAAAATGTAATACAATTAAAAATAGAAAATTATATGACTAGAAGGACGAAATAACTGATTCATCTAAGGAAACATAGTCCTAAAAGATTTTTGAGACATCTATAGAAAAATAAAAATAAATAGATAATGATAATATAAATATACAATGGTTAGGATATACAAAATTATTGTATGAAGGAGATGAGAATAAGAATTTTCCTTCCATAATCAACAAAACAATTGAAGTCTTTTTTACATGAATATTAAATAAGTTATAAAGAGGCTAGCATGGGGTAAGGCACATGATATAAATGGATGACAAGCATAATATATAATATGTAATTTGGAAGCTCTCACACCACATATAAAAACCATATTTAATAGTGTCATAAAATAAGGATTTTTAATAGATTGAATGACTAGTATCATTATTCATCTATATAAAATTAGAGATATCAATAATCCAACAAAGTATTGTACTATTAGGATGAGTTTAAGAAGTTGTATGAAAAAAAATGAAAACTATAAATTATTTTTTGCATATTTTTGTATGAAACAAAGTAAATATTTTTCCATAAATGGGAAGTGTATCAAAAAATTTAAATTAGATTTGGATATCCTAATCTAAACCAATATTCAATTTGACTATGATCTAAAAAAATATAATCAAATTATTTAAACCTGAATTGGAGGATGTGAGAATCCCAATTAATATAAATAGGGTTAATAATATAGAAATTACAATGCACAAGGTGATAATCAGATCTAAAACAAGTCAATTAGATGTTAAAATTAGATATAAGATACACTAAATGTAATAAACTAAGATAGGATAAATATATAAGGTACAACTATGCTAGATACTAAAATGAAAAGGAAATAATATACCTAGTTCTGATGCTAACACTATTCTGGATCTAGAACAGGTAGTAAGCAAACTAAAAGATGATTCTAGAATAGTCACCAAATTATAAACTGAGTGCTTCTAGAACCATGTACAATTGTATCAATAATGGAAAGTTACATTGATGTTATTTTCTTACCCAGACACAGTTTTCCTATATAGAACACCTGCTGGAAAAGGATGTGACCACTTGGTTACTTTTGGGGTTGTTTTTTGTTTTCTCTAGTGCATGCATATCTAGGTCATGGACTATTACTCCTCATGATATATAAAAACACTAGTTTTTCATCCTCATTGTGGTTATAGGGAAAAATGGATTAGTGGGCACATATAGTCTAGCTACCCCAAAAACCCCTTTGTCAATGAACACTACTTACATATCTAATACTCTGAATAGGGCCTCATACTTAAGTAGTTCTCCCTAATGTGTTAGTTTATGTGATAATCATTCAATATGGGGAAATAAAATACAACAATGCCTTATCTTTTAACTTAAGAAATATAGCTCTTGGGCTACTCCTTTACTATTTTAGATATGTAGATGTGTTGTGCCTATAATTGATATCAAAATAATAGATAATAGGTAATATTTGCTCAATTTAATGCTTAATTTAATTCATTTGATAAGTATCACGGTGAGTATATAAGAAGTTTCTAGGTGAGGAGTGAATGAGGGTTGATATTCTATTTATATCAATCCTTTTGGAGGTATAACTCATACTAAAGTACTTAGGCTGATCATTAGGATACATTTCATTTTCAAATTAGATGACTTCAAGGCACTAAACACTTATGTTAGTGCAGGGCACTTACGTTGATGCAGGTGTCTATCCCAGATGCTAGTGTTTAGGGAGTAGGAACATAGGTTACATGATCATAACTTGTATACGTGGAAGATAAGTAGGTTTTAATCAATCTAAGTAAGATAGAAGATATGTGTCATTAACATAAGACTGGTCAGACTAATAGATATGCCAAGGGGCACAAGATAGGTTATATGTGAAACTTTAGAAAGTGAAACAGGTTTATAAATGAGAGGAACATCCAAGGTCTCAGTTTACCAAGTGTACAAGACTGAGATGTTATAAAATCCATAAATATCATCTACATTTTCCCCCATTTAATCTAATAATTAATTTGATGGTTCAAAGTAAAAGAAATGCATACTTGGGTGTATATAACACACCTTTCCTTTACTTGAGTTGAACTTAAGTGATTTGTTTGTGACCAACATAAAACCAAGAGCATGTTAAAGTATATAATCAGTGAATATCAAATGAAATTCAAAGTTCTTAAAATTATTTAAATTGAATGTGAAGAGTTTAGGAGTACACCCATGTATCAATGTGACTACCTTACCTATTGGCAAGTTAATTTGAGAAGATATGTCATTACAAGGATTTGAAATTGAGATTAAGATAAATATATAAATCTATAAGGTGAATATATCCAAGGAGAGAGAGAGAGAGAGAGAGAGAGAGAGAGAGAGAGAGAGAGAGAGAGAGAGAGAGAGAGAGAGAGAGAGAGAGAGAGAGAGAGAGAGAGAGAGAGAGAGAGAGAGAGAGAGAGAGAGGACCCATATCTCCAACCTTGAAGAAAAGGTGAGTTTCCAACTAGAATTTGAGATTAGCACCATGTAACCCAATAATACTTATAACTTGGTGAGTGTAAGTGAATTAAGTCAACTCACACTATCAAACTAGTGATTATGCCAAATGTGTAACACATGCATCTTTGACATGACTCCAATGAATTGTTACCCATTTTAGGTGAGGTAAATATAATAACTAGGAGTTACATCACCTTAAAAAGATAAGACAACTAAATAATATATAAATGGAACCATGTAGCATATAAAAGAACATGTCTAGGTAAAAGTATCATTTAATCTCATGAAAGTATGATCACATTAGGTCCCTTGATGTATGTTGTCATTGTATTAGTAGCAAGATCATAAATTCAACCTATATTAAAGAATAAGTTTGAGACCTTTGGTTTATTTTGAATAAATAGATTATAAACAATTGTTTTGACAATTTGAGTATCTGTGTATGAAAAATCAACCTCACCATAGGTTGGAGGTTCTTTCTTGGAAATGTATTTTTTTTTCATCATTGGTAACCTATGGGATATAAAATGGAAAACCATTGTACATATTCTCTTACTCATTATAAAAAGATGCATCTTGATCATTTTGAAACATTACCATTTGGGATTGTTCTTTCAAAATTTCTTGCTTTAGATCATTCTTTGGAATATTTGGTATGTCTTTAAGAGATTTTGGAAAATTGGAGACTTGTATATAATGTGAAGTCTCATCCATATTTAATGACATATTATTTGAATATTGAGGTGGACATGGTAAAGGTGCTTCCTTTGATGTTTGAGGCTACTTTGGTACCCATGTTTGTTTATTAGATATCTTTACTTTGAGAGAATTTATCTTTTGTATATTTATTTTCAATGAAACACAACAACCAGTATGGTGACCATGCATTCTATGATATGAATGGTAATATGTGTATTTTTTCAAAGGATGTAGAAGAGGTGGATTGATACAATTAATTTTAAGCATCTTCCTTAGAATCTCACTTGACTTCTTGGTAGGTTTTTGTTCACTTGTAGAATCATTGCTATAAGGTGACTTTGGTTTTGGAATCTGATATGGACATGGATTTTTATTAGGCACATTATTTTAGTGTGTGAAGATGATAACAAATGGTTCATACCAACATACTATGGATTCTTTGTATATCAAATCTGAATTTGTAATAATGTGATCTTTGAATTTAGAGATTGATTTTATTTTTATAACTCATGCATTAGCTTGGTCATAGTAATAATTTATTCTTTTAGGGTTTCATAAGCACAAACATTATGCATTTCAAGTTGATTTCCCTAATTTAAAACTATAGGAAGGGACAACTTACTCCTTGGATAAGTGATAGACGAGACTTTTCTAAAGGGATAAGAACTATCACCCTCCTTAGGGTTAGGAGGAATCGGAGGATCCTTTTCATCCATTTGAAATGTTCTAAAATTTGATATGAGAATATGCTAACAAATACATAAAAATGCTAGGGAAAAATCAATCATTATACAATAAAGATATAACAATTTGAGACTATTAGGGTTTTTTTTTACAAATATGAGATATTTTTTTTAATTGCTATTTTAAAATGAACCCTTGAAAAAAATAGGGAAACAAAATTACATGTACATCTTGTAGATATATATTTATTAAAAATAGTGAAATGCTAACTTTTTAAAATCTACATAATATTGTGGAAAACCAAAAGTGTTTTTTGTCTATATTAACCTATGTATGAAAACTAATAAGGAATTTAAAAAAGGATCTACTTGGAGCGATAAATGAACCAATAAATAAATAATAAACTTGTAATCATATGCACACAAATCCCTTATAACCAAAGAAGGGTAAAACCATAGCAAACAATTTTAGATTTGAAAATCCATCACAACATGTTGAAACCCTAGGAGGTTTAGAAACCCTAGATCATATTTTTTTAAATTAAAATATATTGGGTTCACTAAATGTTTTATTATGAATTGGAATATGTGAAAATCATACTTAGTGTAGATAGGGTTCATAATATATAAATTACAATGCACAAGGGTGATAATTAGATCTACAACATGCCAATTAGATGTTAAACATAGAAATAAGATACACTGAATTTATTAAACTGAGATAAGCTAAATATAAAAAGTATAAATATGATAAATATGGAAATGAAAAAGAAAAAATTTAATTAGATGTTTATGATGCTAACAAAATTATAGGTCTAGAATATGTAGGAAGCAAACTGGAAGATGATTCTAGAATAGTCACCAAATTTTTGATTGACTGCTTCTCGAGCTGTGGACACTAGAATCATCCTAGGATGTTTTTGATGATCATACTATCATACCTAAACATAGGTTTCTTATGCTAAATACCTAATATAAAAGGATGCGACCGCATAAATTATTTTGGGTTTGGCTTCACCTTTGCTTTGGTGCATTCATATCTGGGTCATGGACTATCGCTCCTTATGAAATATCAAAACACTAGTTTTTTAACCTCATAATGGTTTTATGAGAATTAGGTTATTGGGAACTTGGTTTCAAGTTATCTTGAAGACTCATTTATCAATGATGGTTTAGTACATAGCCAATACACTGAAGAGGGCCTTAGACTTATGTAGTTCTCCCCTATGTATTGGCTTGTGTGTGAATCATGTAATATGTGGAAAGAAATTATAATAGTGACCAAATTTGTAACTTAGAAAATATATATCTTAGAATTCTCCTTTAGTAATTCATCCTGTAGATGTGTTTTAACTATGATTGATATGAAAATAGGAGAAAATAGGGAAGATTTGCTTAACTAAATGCTTGATTTAATGCCTTTGATAAGTAGCCTACTAAGTAAATAGGAAGTTATTAAGTGAGTAATGAATGAGGGTTGATATTATATTTATATAAATCCCTTTGAAGCTATATATTATATTAAATAACTTAGTATGACCATTAGGATATGTTTATTTGTAAACTAGATGACTTTAGGGAACTACAATCTTGCGTCAATGTAGGACACCTGCATCGACGTAGTTATCTGTCATGGATGCTAATGTCTAGGGAAAAAGAAAGTAAGTATAGGATCAAAACTTACAGAGGTGTAATATAAGTAGGTTTTAAGAATTATGGGAAATATAAAATATCTTTGTCATCAATATAAGACTGGTTGGACTAAGAGATAATCCAAGGAGCACAAGATATACCAAATGTGAGACTTTTGAATGTGCAAAAGGTCTAGAACTGAGAAGAAAAACCAAGGTATGAGTTTTCCAAGTGTATAATACTAAGGTGATTTATAATCAAATACCATATACACAAACCAAATTATGCATTTTTAAATTTATTTCCCAATTAATATTATTTTATTCTCCAAAATTTGTTAATATTTTATCTACATTATCTACGTATTATTTTGAATGTTTTTCAAAAATAATTGTTTGTTTTATTAGAAATAAAAATAGAAAATTATATTCAAATTTTTAATTTATTATAAATTTAAAATAAATTTTTAATTTATTATAAATTTAAAATAAATTTGGTAGAAAGGATTGATGTAATGTATAATAAAGGATTGATGTAAACTAAAACCCAAATCTCATTATGGAAACCGTGAAGAAGAAAAACACCCTAAAAAAATCCTCCTTCAAATTTTGATGATGTTGTGAATAATTTGTGGATAATCAATGAAATGATTGAATTATTTAGGGCTACAAGTCTTTTTTCCATTAATTTGATGGACATAACCCAAAAAATAGAGCAATTTAAGAAAAAAATGATACCCGTGTTGGCATGAAAATTTGTCTAGGAGACAAATCATCATATTCATGTCAACAACATAGGGAATGAAGTCCATGTATTATTATAAGGTGAAGCTACCCTTACTGAAAACCCAAAATCTTATTGAAAAGGAAATATTTACAAGCAAGTTTATAAATAATGTGGGTAGTAATTTTAACTTGTAAGTACGAAAAGGAGATTTTAGAAATATATGTATAGAGAGAAAACAAATATAATGGAGTGTTTTTTTATGATAAATTTTTTGAGTTAAAGACTGAGGCTTGATAAACACATTAGATGGAAAATTAACATTAAGGATGAAATCAATTTCATGTAATGGGTTGAAAAGACATATCCATATTCTTAGGAATACGAAACATACACTATAAAAACTACTTGGCTCTGATAAAAAAGATGAGTAACCCTCTATCTTTTCTAATAGAAATAATAAAGATATCATTCATATTCCTATCGATATTCCTTTTATATATTTGAAATATAAATCAAAATTCTAAACAAAATTTACTAATTAATTTATTAACCTTAATAGTTTAAAGATGATAGCAATAACAATGAAGATCAAATACATTGAATTAAGTGAAAAGAGATAATCCAAAGGATTTTCTAAAAGAAAGTTAAGAAACACCTCTTTGTATTGATCTTCTTCAAGTACAATATTCTATCTTCTCTTACAAATATTTCACACAACCTTTCTGTTTCAAACCTTTATTATGAGATCCTAAATTGTATTTATAGGATAAAATGGGTGGTTTTGGTGTAAAACCACCTATTTTGCCTTTTTATAGAGTTTCAAAAATAATAATGAGGAATTACAACATGAAATGGTGAAAAAATGTTTTGAGCATTTTGTACCACTTGAGAAAAACATTTGGAGCTTTTACATTGCTTGCATTATTGATTTGCACAACTTGAAAAAATAATTTGAAAAAATTACAAAAGACAATTTGAAAAAATGACAACATACATTTACAAGGGGAATTACAGTGTGACAATACAAGTTAGGTGAAAAATAAACATGAGAAGAAAACATTTAAATGTTGAGAATAATTTCAATCTTCTTGTTGATTCATTGAAAACTATTTTTCTATTAAAAATCATCAAATATTTGGAGAAACACCCTTATCAAGTATTCATCTAGTCCATCTATATACCTGTAAGTAGTATCCACCAAGTAGTATAATTATCTCATCTCTTGAAACTTGATTTGGAGACTGTTTATCTTCAAGTTAAGATTGTCAACATCTACTTGGTATTTGGCTAATTGGTGAAGTTTATTATGATCAAATGGAGATATGGAAATGATAATTTCTTAATTTTTTTATTTGAATTCTTTAATTCCAGTTTCAACTGAAACTACATTTACACCATGATTTATTTAATTTACAAAAGGACATTTCAACCTTTTAACCTTAGTATCAATCTCCATCATCACGTCATTTCCAAGTGACTTTACATTGTTGATTTTTTGAAAGCATTATTGAAGTGATTAGATCCTGAATTTTGTATCTTAAAGTAATTCAATTTGATAGATGATGTCTTTCTTATTGATGTTTCCTTTTTTAATAAGGTCAATAGAGGTAAATTTTGAGAATTTAATTAACTTAAAAATGAACTCATAAAAATTATATTTTTATTCTACATACCCATTTTATTTTAATATTAGTTGTTCACATTGTCATCAAACTTCAGAGACCGTTATTAATGCAATGAGAATTGCTGAGGTTCCTTTATCAATAATCCTCTCAACCTAATATTTCACTGAATTTATAATTTTTCCTACCTCTTTCACTTTCTCCAACATCTCATCATGAAGTTTTGATGAAGAAATTGTTGGTTGAATTGGTCTGATCAATCTATATATCACTGAATTCAACTCTTCTAATTTTTCCTTTAACTCATATTTCATTAATTTGTCATTATCCATTTTATAAAAAATGGTGTCAATTACCAATTATAAATATCCTTTCATTCCCTCTCTAGTATAATTTCTGAAATGAACTCTAGATATTCTTCAATTCCGATTTATGATTTATCCTTTTCAACTCTAGGGGTTGCTATTTTTGCATATTTCTCTCATTTTTCATCTATTAACATATGTGAGATAGTTATTGCTTTCTTTTATCCTTTTGAAAAAGGGATTTTTAGAGTCCTAAAGTTAATATCCTTAAATTCAACAACTTTTTTTATTTTCTTCACCACCATAGACAACCACTCTAACATTGTTGTGTTTGAATAAGGAGGTGGGATAGAAGTTGAGACTTGTGGGACCAACATCTCTAGAGTGGAAGAAGGTATATTTTCAATTGTGGCATATTGAAAATATGTTTCTATTTGTTATTTTTGGTTAGTTGTGTCAATTGGAGTTATCAGAGAGGAGACAACAAGAAATTTAGGATTTTATGGAGAAGATAAATGAACATGAGTGAGATCTAGTAGTGATAAAGTAGATGATATGAGAAACAACATGTCATTTGAAACAAGAAATTACTAAGTCATATTCTCTACAAGTTATTGAGAGTGTGCAAAACTATCAATAAGAATTTCTTGAGGAATTGAAGGACTAGGAGAAGAGGAGATATTTTCACCAAACCTCTTTATTTTGAGATTGAGAACCCTTTATGGTGGAATGTCTTATTGAATAGGTTTTGGTTCTTTTACTTCCTCTATCACAAGGTGTTCTTCACTTGCAATTGATTCATCTATTTTATCTGATTCATCATGTTGTTATTTGTAAATTATTCCAAATTTATCGTCTAAAGGAGGTGTAGGGAAATCAATGTTTCTAACATCTAATCCTTTTCTCTTTAGCCATTTGAGAGTCCTTTTGAGTATTGTCCTTATTATATTTTTTAGAGAAGTAGATTCTTTCATATACCAATGGACTACAGATAGTGGATTCATTATAATGCTTTCTTTTTCAAATATATGATCCAATGTGACCTTATCATCCACCAAATGCTTTGTCACTTTCATTATACCAAACTTGACTATTTACTACATGGTAAACCATGAATAATATCTGACCCTAATATTTTTCTCATCATTAAAATTTATCCAATAATCTTAAAAGTGTAAGAGATGTTACAATACGGTCCAAGACTATGTTCAATCAAGCCCCTAATGTCAAATGTAAACTACTCTTCAAAGTCCTGAGATTGTTAAGAGACATATATTGTTCTATTGACTTCACTTCTATCAATGATGGACAAGTATACCTTATAGTTGTAATCATAAATGTAACTCCTATCTTATGTCAACTTGTCAAAAACTTGTGTGTTTCAACAATCTATCTTACCATTTCCATCAATGCCCACTTATCACTATCATATCATGGAAGAATACAAATAACAACCTCACATCCACACATTCTAAAATAACTAAAAGTTGGAAACTATATGAACCAAGTTCCCCATATGCATATATTTATGGTGGCCGTTACTAATATCCTCATGTTGAAAATCTCTTTTTCAAAGAACTAAATGACAAAATGAATGAAAAATCATTTACCCTTTTAAAATGACAAGTATTTTTCTCTAATACGAGTTGTGGATAGAAGTCATATACTATTATCTTCTTGAAATCACCTATTGTATGAAATCCATCAAAATATACTCATCTCACCACAACGTAAATGAGATATGAAGTCATATAAAACCTTGATGTGACTTTCACTTCCATTAGCTATTAATGAATTGAATTACTGATCAATTGTCCCTAATTGAGATATTGCTTATTCCTGATATTGATCCAAATAAATATATACATCCATGTCTAAAAACTATTTGTTGTTTGGACTCCCATTATTTTGTGTAATAGTGTTATTATGTCATTTATTTCATTTTCAAATCAGACCTCACAAGATTCTTTGGGATTCATGTGGAGGAATGTTTTGGTTCAGTCAACCACCCATTGTTGACTTGATTAGCACAATAAATACTATTGTTATCCAAAAAAATTTAATAAGACTTGGGAGTCAAATGTACAAAAGATTCTTGATCTGGAAAGTGAAAATATTATCTATGTGTTTTGGAATGAAACTTGTCACCAACTCCCCCTATAAATATCTTAGTTCCCTCAGCTCTAAATTATAGTGATTTGCCATGACTAAGACCAATTTAGGAGAGTTCACTAAAATCAAGAATGTTGTTGCTTGCTCCAATTCACTATTGAAAATTCTCTGACCAAATTTGGTTTTATGCACTGTGTTCATTCTCTCCCAAAATTCATCTAAGTCGATGTGACCTAGATCGGTATTAGTGATATTTTTTGGATTGGATTCTAATGGTGAGAGAGGCATCACACCTTGAAACTAGTATTTCATGATTTATTTATCTTTGTTCTGAATTACTTTTTCTGGAGTAGAGGACGAAGACATTAATTTTTAGGAAAAAAATTGAAAGTTGGGACATATTTTACAATATCTATTTATTTATAAAATTGAAAATGTTAAAGCACTTAAAGCTAAAAGAACTCATTTAACATGTACCGGAAGGCCTTACACATAAGTTCACCTTTGAAAATTGCTTCAGTTTTTTTTTAGTGTCACTCGTACAAATTTAAACTTTTTTCTTGACCACCTTTCTTGATTGCAACCATTCATGTTTAATCATCTTATAATGCTATTAGAGAGATTTTTTTGGCAAATGAAAATGAACCAAAAATAAATTTTGCATTTTTTTTTCAATTTTAAAAAAAATTCACCTATTTTCAATTTGAGCTAAAACACCAAAAATTAATTTGCTCATCAAAAGAAGTACAGTTTTGTCATGTTCTAGATTAAAACATTTAAATCTTACATTTTTTATTTTCAAAATTTAAAACCCCGTAAATTATTGTTTTTGATTTTAGCAACTCTCATTCTCTCTCTATGAGGTGTATGACTTTTTGATATCCAATGGGCAATTAAAAATTATCATTTCTCCCTTTCACTTTTAAAATTATGCTTTCACTTTGCTATATGTCCATACAATTTGATTTTAGTTGTTTAAAACAATTAAAAACTATTTTTGGTAAATTACTATTACCTTATTTTATACCAATGTGGCCGTACAACCTCCTATGCAAATCTAGAAACACAAAATTCTTAAAAAATCACTCTTTTTTAAAAAATTGCATTCTCAAACTAAGGTATACAATGATTGTACAGATAGGTTCTCAGCGAAAAATAGTCAAAAAAAATATCTTTTTGTTATTTCATATCACTTTTTTGCTCCTTCACGTGGTCGTACGACATTTGATGCAGGTCAAATAAACATAAAACACATTTAAAAAAAAAATCTGCAATCTTGCTTGAGGTATACGATGACCATACGATGATCGTATGATTTGTATTCTACCTAAAACAACCAAAAAAAAAGGCCTTTTGAATTAATTAAACTTTTATCCTCCTTACTATGTAGGTCGTACAACTGGTTTTAGTAAAAGAAAAAAAAAATGAAAATATGATTAGAATCTACTTTTTATTCTCTGCATTAGGGTCGTACAGTGTCCATGTGGCTGGCTTTGGTAAATACATACAAATTTTTTATCTTTGCTTATTTTGATCTTCCTCAAATTTATCTCTCCTAGGGCGTATAACATGGTTTGAGTAGCTAAAAAGACAAATAAAAATTTAATTTGATTTTTTTTTAACTCCACTTCATTAAATATTTGTCAAAGCTTCATCATGAAAGTTAAAGATGCTTTTCATAAAGGAATAAGCTTTTAATTTGACACTACAAGATAAACTAATAAAAATTTCATGATCTAAGGAAGAAATAAAGTTGATTGCATACAAATTAAAGAATAAGTCTTAAATTTGCAACATCAATTTGCACAGAGTGGGAAAAGTAATTACGAGAGAAAATGTAATTTAAATATGCACAATTATGAAATTTCAAATTACATGGATGAGAAAAAGAAATATTTAATTTGCACGGGAAGGGAAAATGTAGAATGAATTTGTAAATTGGACTGTGTGCAAAAATAAAATTGTAAATTGCATGACTTGAAAAATAAAAAAATGCAAATTGCATTATTTGAAAAATCATCGAAGTATTTTGAAAAATTTGGAGAAAATTGGAAGGCATTTGCACAACTTATAAAATAAGTATTTTATTTTGTAATTTGAAAGAAAAGACAATAATTTTTTACATGGAGAAATTGAAAGTGTTTCTCATAATTTAGGAAATATTATACTCTGATTCCCAATTCAGTTTTTAGTTAACTAATCAATTAATAGTAATAATTGATTATTTTAAAAAAAAATTAAAATTTAATTTTTTTAATCTCGAACTTTTAAATTAACTATTTAAAACACATCTTTTACAAATTTTGAAATTTTTTTGAAAACCATGACAACACCTTGGTATAAAGATTGATGTGCATGAGTCATATAAGGTTATAGAATGTTAGGGAAAAGAGACAAACTACAAAAATTTATTGTATAACCAAGTTAGATAATTGAATATCAAAATATAATTACTAGCACAACATTATTTCCATCCCATCATAAGACAACCTATAAACCAAATAAAACACAAATTTTTTATTATTTCATATCAAAAAAATTGTGCAAATTTATTCAATTTATGGTGGATAGTTTTATTGTACCAAACAACAACCACCTTAATGTATTTGATACATTTATAAAAACTCTATACACATATTTTGTGTCTAAAAAAAGGCAATTTATTTTTACAAGAGTTGGTTTTTTATTTAACTTTTTAAGGTTTTAGTATGAAAATCTTATGTTTAGATTAAAGAGCTGAGATGTCTAAATTAGTTAAATAAATTGAAATAATTAAGTAGTAATTTGTTATGGCATTTGACTTCTTTTAAATTTATAAAATATCAATAAATAGGCTTAACTAAATATTTATCTTAAAACCAACTATTGCAAATGATCTGGGTTCTTAAAACTAGGTTTTGGATAGTCATGAGTGTCTTAAAAAGGATTCTAGTGTTCGTCTATCACCTAGTATGGATATTTTATACACATAATAATTTCAAACTTTATCAATTACTAATGATTTCTCTCTTATATGAACTCATCGAGTCTCAATCTCTCTGAGTACACACTTTAAAGGTTACACTGGAAAAGGGGTGCACAGACCCTTGGTGCCTCATAGGATTGTTGTCCCTATAATACCACTTGATATCAATCCAACCATCACTTATAAACATTCCCATAAGCTTTTCCTCCTCTTTTCACCCTCTTCTAGTCATTTTATGCCTTGATTATCCCTTCCCTAGCCTAAAATCTTATTTGATGGTTTATGTTAAACTGTCAACCCCATCAATCGTGTACTCTAATTGATAAAACTTATTTAGGGTCTAGGTCAACCCATTTTAACATAGACCAACACCTAATTATTTTTCAATAATGATAAAATGTTAATTGGGTTGACTGTGTGGCTAAATCTTTTGAAAGGACTAAGGTTAGATTCAACCATATAAACACATTCATTTCACTATTTTTAGAGAGACATCAAGAGTTAATTATTGATTTGTGCTTCTTCACAATCTGCACTTCTGCCATTCTTCTTAAGGAGTCTTCGCTTAGGGTTTATACTTGAAAAATAATCTTGTCTTATGAAAAAGTATTAGATGTTTTGGCCTTTCTTAGTGATCCTTACAAACTAGAACAACCTATTACAAAGCATGTTTGACCAAAGGAGATATTGAATCTTGATGGGTTCATCTTCAAGGTAAGTATCTCTAACTTTTTCCCTCTCTTTAGTAGATATAAGTAGCTTAAGTAGTGAGTTTTGGATATATTTCTCTCTATACATTAAGGTTTTACCTATACATAGATTAAATAATATTCTCTTATTCATGTTTACTTTTAATGTTTATTAACCCCAATTTATGCCACAAACTTTGGTGAGCACAAGATTAAGATTTTACTTCACTTGTTATTAGTTTAGTGAATATAAAAACATATGATCTAGTTAGAGTTATTCCATAATTTTGATTGACTGGAGGCTTTGGAACCCTCCCTAATAAATTTATTATTGTAAGATATCCCTTGGCTAGGTCTAATGGATCCATCTTGGTTATGACCCTAAATATATAATGTATCAATAATTGAAAGTGTATGTGAGATTTATCTTCTTTGAGGTAAGATTGATTTATAAATTAGTTACATTTTCCTTTACATACATTATAGTGAACCTGACATGAATCTAACCCTTGTAGGTTTTCTTTCATGTTATAATTTTGTAACATTTTATTATGTTTTTACATATTTGAAGTATTGTATCAAACCAGTAAGTATAGTTTTATTTTTCTATGTGTAGGTTCAATACACAATCAATTTAAAATAATTTTATTCTATCTCTGTAGGTGTTCATTAACTATAGGTTACTAGATCAAATAGTTGAACACAATACTCTTTTTTAGTTCTAAATTAGTATACATTATTAAACAGGTTGAATTTATTTGCTACTTTTTTCTACTAGCATACAAGCTAACTAACACTGTCAAATAAGTCAACCTTGTTCCTTATTATTTTTTAGCATACAAGGTTTTGCAGAACTTGGTTGAACTAGTTGACCTAGTTTTTTAAATTTGAAAGAAGCAACTAAAGAATTATATCATAAAATTTGAAATATAAATCATATTCAAATCCACCAAGTTTCTTTTCTTTCCTCTCTCTATCATTTTAGTATTTATTCTAGTTTTATTTTTCACAAATTGGTAGTCTTCAAAACTATAACCCTATAACTTACTATGTCAAACTAGTTGACCTAGTTCTATAGTCTATCTTCTATTTAAGAGATAGTCAACTTATATGACTTTGTTCTTAAAGAACCTACTTTTAAAGAATACCAAAGACTTAGTCAACTCTTTTTTGTACTATTTGCATACACTGTTGCTTAAAATTACTCTATAGTATTCTTAATCAAGGAATTAATATCTATCTATTCATAATTAATTGACATTTCTTTTTCAATTGTTTTCATGCTTAGAGTGACTCACATAGTCTAAATAGATGTTTTTTCAAATTACCATTTTAGTTACACTATTTTACTCTTTTTCACACACTACCAAATCACTTAGCATTCAAAACACATTTAAACATTTATCTTTTGAAGGCCTACCTACTTGGATTTCATCACCAAGGGGGAAACTGACTTTGTTTTCTAGCTAAGTGTAAATATATGGTTAATGGTATATATTGAAAAATCACCCAACAACCTTATCACTACAAGATTGTGAAGTGAGGGGGTAGGCTTCAATACCAAGACAATATTATTGCTAATATAGAACCCTTTCAATCCAAACATCTTGAAACTAAATTTAGACTAATTTATAGTTCTCTATTTTAGACAACTCTCCTATTACATTAAAATCAAAACTTTATTGTAATCTAATAAAAATTATGGTGACCACTTATTTAGCATCTACTTTTCAATTTATTGCTTACTGTTTGATCATTACGTGTTTTATTGAATATACTTACATTATCCAATGTTAGTGGAAGGTTTTGTGTTATATGCCCTAATTGGATCAATCACATTTATCCAATTGTTTTGTGTTTGATTTAATTATTTCTTCAAATTATATTAAATTTTTTATTTCTTACAACATTTTTTTCTCTATTTTAGAACACTGTCATCTTAGTCAATAAAGTATCCTGCAGATTATTTCACCTTACTACTAGCAATACATAGTTGACCTACATGACTGTGTCTTCTTCTCTCTATTCTATCATCTATCTAATAGTACGTAGTTGACCTCTAAAACTTTGTACTCTTTTTATCTTATGTTTTAGTAGTAATCTATCAACCCAGGAAACTTGGTACCTATTAGTTGACCTTGTCCCTTGTTTTTCAACCCATTTCTTTTATCTAGATAACTTAGTTCTCTATTTGGCTACCTCTATCCCTCATTCTCTTTCTTCTTTCTTAAATTCTATTTATCTTGTTAAGAATAATGAAATACCCTATTAGAATATTTTTGGACAACTTGAATCCATTTATACACTATACAATGTGTTCTTTTCTTCCTTTCTTCACTTCCCAAGAGAATCCTCACTCTTGGTATAAATCTTCCCCTCCCTTATCTTTAGATTGTAACATGGTTCAAATTGCACCTCATAATGAGGTAGGTGGATCAGATCCTTTTTTAACTTGTTAAAACAATTTCCATCTTCAATAATCTCATCATAATGTGGGAGAAATTGATGTCGGTCTATCTAATAATCCCATCGGTAATCCACCTTCTAACAACCCTGCCCATAATACCAATTTGGGGAGTCCTCCTAAAAATTCCAACCCACCATTTGACACAACCCAAATTATTTCATAGGTAGTGTAATACATGAATATAGGGAAACATAAAACACCTTACAAATGGTGCAATTACAACATCATTTGGTCAATATGGCTAATCAACCTCTCATTCTTCTCCCTCAAAATAACCAAAATGTTATTCCTCCACATCTTAAAGATGCCATAGAAAATGTTGTTATCAAACCTATCATGAACAATAAGATGCTTCAACACATAAACAATGAATATTTATCCCCTTTTATTATTTACATTGATATTTTTATCATATCTCCAACTATCAAGTATGATGGGACTGAAAACCCTACATCATTTTTTAAGGCATTTGACAATCTTTACAAAGAATGGATCCAAACTAATACTTTTGCCACAACTAAACTTTTGGTTAATACCTTGATTGGTGATATCATAGAATGGTAAAACTAACTTCCCCAACATTCCATATTGTAACTACAGGATTATAGTCAATCCTTTAGTTAAAGTGTTTCAACACAATGATCTTATCAAAAACTACCTTACCCATTTCATCAATGCTAAGTAATCTCCCACTGAGTCAACTCATGATTTTATCAAGTAATGGAAATATTTATCCCACAAGTTTTAACATAACATTAATGATGATAATATAGTTAAAATATTTATAACTACCTTAAATCCTTCTCTTCAATATAAGGTTCAAAATTTTGCCCCTTAAATGCTTAACGAAGCTCTTGGCCAATCCAAGCATCGAGACTTATTAATAAAATAGTTTGAACCTAATAAAAAATTTCTTAAAGGATATTTTCAAAATTATACCAATGCAATAACTAATAATACTCCTCAAACCAAGCTAACAATTACCAAAGTTGACAATCCCCCATCTTCTCCCACACCATTGACTGTACAACAAATGAAACAATTTTTAGCACTGTCTGAACCATTTACTTGTCCCAATAATCCTCTAAATTGGTATGAACTTAATAAATTTTATTGGTTTCATGTTGACATTGGTCTCTCCCATGAAAATTTTATAGGGCTTACAAAAAAATTTATCTCATATTGTTTCATGTAAATTTTTATTTATTTTCTTAAGAAGAAAGTTATAAAACTTAAAAAGAAGGGTGAGATTAGTAGAACCTAGGTTTGGTTTATAATTCATGATCCAGATGGTTGTAGATACTCCTCTTTGGCCTAGGAGGAATGACATATAGATAATAAATTATTAAATAAATGGTTGATTAGTTAGGCAGTAGGGTGGACTACCTAGCAAACTAGATCCAAGAAGCACAACTTCCTTGGAGGCTGTCAATCCACACTTTTAAAAAATCAAGTTCTAAAAGTGAAATATAAATTAATTGCATAAATAATAGAAGATACTAGAATCAAATAAAAGAAATGATTGAAAGAGATGATTATGACTCATTATATAAAAAATGATTAGATATTAATGCTAAATGAATCAGACATTGTTCAAAAATAAGGGTGATGTTATGTGCTTGAGTAGAAAGTTAGAAAGTGAGATTTGGTTGGGGTATGATAAGAAAATTAGCTTGTTATTGTAAATGTCACACAATGATCATCAATGGTTGGGTGACTATCAGTAGTTGGGGGTAGATCATCAATGGTTACTATCAAACTTAGCTTAGGTAAGGGAAGGTCTAGTTTGGAAGGTGGTTGGGTGATTCTAAGAGGTGGGTTTTGGCTGGAGGCTAGTTTTAAAATAGAAACAAAAGAACTAGTCACTGAAAATAGATACTTAATTATTTTACATGAAGAATGTTGAGGTGGGTAGATAAAGACCCAATGTGGAGGTTAGAACAATTTTGGTAGAGTATTAGTGTCTTAGCTATGATTGATGAATTACAACATTTTAGATCTCTAACCTGATCCCTAGTTCACTAGAAGAGTACCTAAAAAAGAAGTTTTGATAATTGTTGAATCTCCCTTATGGTTATTTTCTCCTCTTTTTTCACCTCCTCCTCTTTTTTTATAGAAGGAGAGGAGACATGAAACAATAAGTTCAAACAAGGTGTCAAGGGGTCATGTAATTTTAGTCTTAACATGTATAATTATGTGAGTGGTTAAGAATAAAAAATCAAGGTGAAGTTGAGCTAGAGTTAACCTTGATAAAAGTTGAATGTTGACCATCAGTGGTTGGGCTTAACCATCAATGGTTAGGGGTCAACCATTGACAGTTGATAGGTCAAAGGTAGAATGGTCAAAGTTAGTCATTGTAACTTAGGTTTAGTGGTCGTGGGTTTTCAAGTAGTCCTGAGGGGGTCTAGGGGTGGTCTAGGGGTTAGTTTAACATATAGAACTATCACGTATGGTTTTATAGTGTCTACATTTTACCCATTTTTGTTATGTAGTTTATATCTATAAGCTACAAAATAAAAAATAGATGGTAGGTTGAAAGTTCAACTACCTTGAGTATGGGAGGAGGTGCTCCCCCTCAAAATAAGATTAGATGAGGTAAAATAAAACTAGCCTTGAATTTGATAAGAATTTAAGTGGGTGATAACATTAGTTAGATTAGGAATTTAGGTACAAACACGTATACAAAATGTAACTAAATACAATTTCACATATCATGTAAAAACTAGATTACCATGGTTGAAATATTCAATAAAATAGGTGGTGCTAGAAGGACAAGTGACAAGTGGAACAAGTGATCATATTTAAGCTTGATGGTTAGGTTGTACTTGTAAACTCAAGTCTTGTAGGTAAGGTCAATGTATTCATAGGTATCGAAGGTAGGAAGTGCTCATTAGAAGACACAATTAGGTTGGTACACAAAAATAAAATTAGTTCAAGTCATTCAAGGTGGAAATGTAGTCATAGTGGCTAAAGTAACCAAGGAAAGGTCATCAAAAAACATGTAGAAGTTAGGATGAAATGATCAATATTATGGTTGGTGTGTTGATTGAAGTAGGTAAGCTCTAATGCATATGGTGTATGTTAGGAATTTATGGAAAACATTATAGTTGCAATGCTAAGAACATTATGAGGTTGACCATCGATGGTCAAAAGTGACCATCAATGGTTAGATGTTATCCCTAAAAGGATGAGGTTAAAATTTAATTGAGGGTTAAAAAGGCCTCATTTGAAAACCCACATCAATTGATGTTTATAAGGAGAGAATAAAGATGGTGACAGTTTATGAGTGTTGAATTATTTTAGTAAAGTGTTGATTGGGTGTTATTGGACTGGGAGTTGACCAAGGTGAGGTAGAGGTTTGATTGATGAGGATGTAAAGAGGATGAAGGAGAGAGTGGGGAATGATAGTTATTCTAAGGCACCTCCACATCAGTGATAGTAGAATGAGATAAGGCTGTAATGAAATTTATAATGTATCTTATTTTAAATATTTGTTTGTTTGATTATGGGTGGGTTATGCCTAGGGTTAGGTCTATGTTTAGGGTTAGGTTTATGTAAGTGGGTAGGTGGAGGTATAAATGGTAGAGGGGGTAAAATTTTAGAAGGGTAGTATAAGTAGGGGAGGGTAGATTATTTTAGATAAGTTGAAAATTCTTTGTGGTTATTGTTTTTTTGTATCAGGATGATAGGGTTAGGGTTGGATCACTTGTACTCACCTAACAGTGACCATCGATGATCACTATCGACTATCACTAGTCTATGAGTGATCAATGATGATTGATAGGTGATCGTTAATAGGTCACTATGTAGTGATCATTGGTGGTTGAGCCCTAACCATTGATGATCGATGATGGTTTCAAAGGGAACTATTACTAGTTGATAGTCAACCATCAGTGGTTAATGAGAATATGGTAAAGTTGGAAGTGTTTAAAAAGGATGGGTTAGGGTTTGGTTAAAGTTTAAAGGGTGTGTAGGTTGTTTAAGGGTAATATAGGTAAGGGGTGATGTTAGTGGGTAAGGGTGGATAGATGAGTTATGATAGGTACAGTATAAGGTATTAGTATGTCTATGCAGGTGAGGGAGCAAATACATATGTGAGATTGAGTTGTATAATTTTTAGATGAGGTCCATTGAGTGATGATAAATAAGTAATGGGACCACCTATCAATAGTGGGCTTGGACAACATCAAGTATTATAAGTGCATGCCCCGAGATGTAACTATGTTAATGGTACTCATTGAGAGATGGGATCCAACCAGTAACACATTCCTATTTCTTAATAAAGGGATGATGATTCTATTAGAGGACATTCATTAGATCATGTGGCTACCATTATGAGGTAAGTCGATAGAGTACATTTAGGGTGAGGAATGAGACCAACTTATGGGTGTGTTGTATGGTGATGATGTAATGCATGCAAGGTGACATGATATAGGTCTATGCTATGCACCCTTGTATCATATGGATAGGGGCATGAGATTTTTTATCACTATGATGATGATGGTGGTGACTTGTTACACACTACCTAACTTGAGTAGTGGGAAGTTTCTTTCACTATTATTAGGTGTTTTGGTTGGTATGGTGATGGATTATATAGTGTACACTTGGGGATCTATCTTGTTGGTGATGATTTATTGAGAGCTCTAGGGTTTTAAGGCACACAAGAGGTATGATATCAGTATTAGGTTTATGTTTTACTATTGGGCCTATGATCACATCAAGGTTCTTTAACTAGGTGGGATGCCCATGGCACAAATTTATTCAAATGGACTTCAGGGTAGGGTTCATTCAATGGAGGTATGACTATGCACTCACATGACTAGGAGGAGGGACATGTGATATGGAGTGGTACAGGGACCAATTAGATGTACTAGTGGTGGGTGACATGGTATGGTGATCATATGTTTGATTTCCTTCATGTGCTAATCATATGACGTAGATTTTATCATTATAGAGTTATAGGTGGATCTATGAGAAGAAAGATCCATAGGTAGAGTTTATCATGTTCAATAAGGTGAGGAAGTAATTTGACCTTATTCAGGACATCCCAAGGGAGTTCTTGAGGCATCAAAAGGAGGATTTAAAGTTTTCATTACCTACCCCAAAGTCAGAGGAGGTATTTATTGATTAGAGGAGCTATTGGTGAGGGTTGATATTGATAATATAGGTGTTACTAATGGGAACCCTAAATTTTTATAGGCACACTATGATGCAACCATTTTTGGAGGTGATGAGGGACTGTAGGACATATATGTGGATGTAGAAGTGGGAGGGGGGTGGTTAGAGGGGTGAGAAAGCCCCAAACATATAAGCACTAATTTTTGAGAGGGATCAGGCATGGGTGGCACTAACCACAACACATGCATCTTTAGCATCAGTTACCCAGGAGAAGGACAGGACACAGGACTAGGTGGATACACTGATTAGGGAGAGGGATTAAGGTAGGTATCAGCTAACCATGATTACATAGGAGAGAGACTCTTTTAAATATGCATGAGGGTGAGTATCAAAACTTGTAGGACCACTAGGTCCCATCACCATGGTGAGATATGTGAACATAGTGGAGGAGCTATGCTACTATGAGGATTTGGTGTTTACACATCTACCAAATGAGCCCAGATGGGGTGAGTACAAAGTAGGGATCATTGAAGGGGCCAATAACATGACACTAGGTTAGTAGGTTGCATCTAGAGGGGGATAAGAAGGATTGGGAAGGTAGGATCTAGGAGGAAGTGGTGCTCCAGGGGCATAAATTGTTATAGGACATTGTATTTTTGATGTACTATATGATTTTGATACTAGCCTACAATCAGATGTATAAAAATGTATATCCATTTTGAGAGACATGTTTATTATTGTATATATGACCATTATTTTTATTATGATTGCATAACATATAGATGGGATCACAATTTATGGTTTATGTTGATGTTTATGGATGTGATTTTGTTTATGATGATTATGATGTTGTGAGGATTATGAAGTTATGATGATGTGTATTCACCTAACTAGGCATGTGATGATGTGGTTATTTAATTGATGTTCATGATGATATTTGATATTGATGGATGTTGTTTATGATATGATAATGTTTATGCATAGTTGGACATGAGTATGATGTCTATGATTATTTTAATGGTTATGGATGATTATGATGTAATTTATTTTCATGACATGGTTATGGGTTAATGGAGCATAGTTCTATAGATGTGATAGATAGTAGGATGATTTTGATGTTATGATTAGATGATGTTTGTTATGATGATATGTTTTTTTGGACATGTGGATGAATCTTTGCTTTTTTTCCTCGATAGGCATGTGATGGATAGCATATGGTGATATATGATTCATGTATAGTTGGTGCTTGTTAGTTATTTGGATGAGATTACTATGATGTTATTGTGAGGAGAGACATGTTGAAGTAGATTATATGTGATGAGTTATTGACTTATGATGTGAAAAAGGTAATTTTGTGATGATTTTATGTTTGTTTTGATTGGTTATGATAGCTAAGATGTTCTTTTGATTAAAATCATTTAAACAAGGTAGAACACATAATTAGTTTTTAAATGTTCTAATGAGCTACATATGATTAGATGAAGGTGGTTGACACATGAAGTAAGTTGGTTTAGAAAATGAAATGTGAGGGAGATAGGATAATAAAGAGATAAATTTCATAACAAATGCATCAACCATTATATATGATAGAATAGGAATAAGGCACGCCACTTACTCTTTGGTAAGGACTAAAACAAACTGAAGTATGATTGGATTATGAACATAAGTCATTTGAATTCTTTGAATTAGCTTTTGTTAGTTGGTTAAAAAGGTATCTTGATAATATAATGTCAAGTAAGCTAAAAAATCCCTTGTTTATAGAGTATATAAAGGGGAGATGGATGAAAATGGAACCTTCTTGTGAGACTAGAGTGTCTCTTTGGTAGGTTACTAAAGAGATAGTATAAACAAGTCCATGTCATATAAATTGTAGACTGATCGATGCATTAAGTCTACTTATGAAAGCCGATTGTGATATCTAAAATAATTTTACTTTTTTATTTATTTTAATAATGGGTCTTTTAGTATTTTATTATTGTTTGGAAGGATGGGGGAAGCTTATCATGTAGGAATCTTGCAAAAAAGTTATACGCTTTGACAAATGATTTATTCATCCATCCTTCAAGGGAGTGGTCTAATTTTGTATTCCTTTTTTAAGGATTTTTTATAGTTGTCCTTCAAGGGAGAAGTCTACCTTGTATTGAGAAATTTTGATATATTTTGGTAGTTGTCCTTTAAGGGAATAATTTGTGAATGATTTATTTTGATTATTCTTTTAATTTTGTTTTTTATTTGTGCTTTTGATGACATAGACTTGCTTATATAGGCTTAGAGGTTCACCTTTATGATGGCAAAACTAAAACACCAAAAGGTTGATGGTATATAAAATCAGTGAAAAGCACAATGACTATGGGTATTTGTCCTATAAAAGGGGTATAAATTACTATGAGAGTCATGCCATGGGTAGAGCCATGGTACCCATGTTCAAGATTAGGCTAAGGTTGTGATAGATAATCACATGATTCATCTTGAATTAGTTGTCCTTAGAGTAAGGAGATGAAGGTGGAATGAAAATAAGGGATGAGCTTAAGTTAGACAAAAAATGAGTTCAATCCTATTTAACAAAATAAAGGACATAGATGTGAAGCATTAAGGGGCTCACGTTCTAGTTTCCCTTAAAGAGAGGACAACTGGTAAGCTCCTAATCCATATTTATGCATTATGATATAGGGTCCAATCCAATTAAAATCAAAATTTCCCCACTTGTTTTTCTCCATATTGGTTACATGTTGATTTTCCTTTAGGATGAGGTCTTTGATATTGAATTCTTGAACTTTAAGGTGTTTATTACAAGCACACTTGATTAGTTATTGATAGACATGAAGATGAGTGAGCATGGATAAATGACACTCATCAAGTAGCTCAAGTTGGGATAAACATTCTTGATAATAATCACTCTCAGAAATGAGATCTTGTAGGGATATATGCAAAGATGGAATTTGGACTTCAATAAGCAAGAAAAACACTAAGGGGTAGCACCCATAGGGTTTCAAATGCTAGTAAGATATACCTATAAGTTGAAAGGCGATTTATAAATGCCAATATTGACCAAATGTGTTAACCATTTTAGTTAGAATGTTATTGAGAGTTTTATTAGAGGATTCAACCTATTTGTTAGCTTGTGGATGATAGGGTGATGAGAAACTTAACTTTATATTGAACGTGTCACAAAGACCTTGGACTTGTTTATTTTTGAAATATTTTCCATTGTCAGTGATAATTTTATGAGAAACATCAAAATGATAAATAATGTGATGGTTGATAAAATCGATAATCTTTTCATCTTTTATTGAGATGAGAGGAATAGCCTCTACCTATTTGGTGAAATATTTTTTTATAGTGATGATAGAATTATGTCATTGTGAAGAATGGGGGTTAGTTTCTCCAATGATATCTAGACCCCATTACGAGAAGGGCTAGAGATCCTAGGATACTTGAAGACTATGGTTAGGTGAATGATGTAAATTATAATGTTGTTAAAATTTCACACATTTTTTCACATAAGCACAAAAATATTGGTTAAGGGTGGGCCAATAATAGCCAAGGCAAAGGATGTGTTTAGTAATGGTAAGGCCACTAAAGTGTCTCCCATAGATCCCATCATGCATTTCCTTAATATAATGAGAGGCTTCATGACTACATAGGCATTGAAAGAGGAGGCTATTAAATTTTTTATTATAAATAATTCTCCCCAGTATGGTATAATATGAGGTTGTCTAAATAAACACTCTTAGATCATTCCTAGAAAGGTTGGAAGGGATGATGGAAAGGTTGAGATAGTCAAAGATCTATTGATACCAAAGGTTGAGTTAGGTTTCCTCCACATTGAAGATGGTAGGAGAGTCTGATTTTATATAAAAAGGCTTGATAAGGTGATGGATAATGATAGATATCATAGATTAAGAGGGTGTAGATAGGATATAGGAAGTGAGGGAAGCTATCATATCAACAAACTTATTCATAGATCATGGAGTGGTTTGGATATGGTATTGTTCAAATGATGTTAAGAGTACATCAATTAGTTGTTTGTACTATATAAAAACATCATTATTATATTGATAAGATCTGTTGATTTAATTGACTACATTTTGAGATTCACCAAAGATGTTGATCATTTTGACTCCCAAGGCTAACATAGTTTGGAGACCTATCACTAGGGATTCGTACTCAGCCATATTGTTGGTACATTTGAAATATAGCTTGAAGGATAAAGGAAGAGGTTCATCATAAATGGGGATAAGGATGATGCTGAATCCCCCACTATGTTGACACTTTAACCCATCAAATAACGTAGTCACTTGATAGGTGAAGTCTGATTGAGAAAGGGTCACAATGGACTCATCTAGAAACTTGAGCGGAAGAGGTTGGTTGTCTGCCAATGATGCTTTAGCCAATTCATTGGCAATGAATTTCCCTTTAATTAACTTTTTATGAAGGAACTCAAGGTCAAAATCATCTAAAATAATGAGCCACTTAGCCATACATTGGTTTTGGTATGGCTTAAAGTGCATATACTTGAGTGGGTTTGTGTTGGTTATGACATAAGTCTTATGGTTGAAGATGTAATGGTGAAGTTTGGTGACCATAAAGACCAAGGAGAGATGATTTTTTTTAGTATGGATGTACAAAGTCTCCTACTTTACATGAGTATGGATAATGTAGTAGATGACTTCCTTCTCATGTTGATCATCTAAATGAGCCAACATTGCCTCTAAGGAGTTGTCGGTGGTAGAAATATAAAGGTTAAAGGGTTGATTATACTTGGGAGGAATGAGGATGGGTGGAGATAAAAGGTACTCTTTAAATGAATCAAATGCCTTTTGATGGTTGTTATTCCACTTGAAAGATACATCATTCTTCAGAAGGTGGTGGAAAGGTTGGCATTGATCCAAAAGCTGAGAGATGAAGCGAGAATGGATTGGAGGTCCCCCTGAAAGCTATGGAGTTTCTTGAGGTGGGTATGAGGAGGCATGTCAAGGATTTATTTGATTTTGGTGGGATTCACTTCAATTCCCCTAAGGGAGATGATAAATTAAAGGATATTTCCTAATATGGTAATGTATGAGTCTCTCAAAGATAATGTTAAGAATGACTAAATGATATTTATGAAATTTATATTTCCCAAGAAGGTCATCGATATGGTCTTTAAGGACTTTATGAATAAGGTCAGGGAAGATGTAGTTCATAATGCATTGGTAGGTTGTACCAGCATTCTTCAATTGAAAAGGCATGATCCTATAGCAAAAATTTCCCCATGGGGTGATAAAGGTAGTTTTATGTTGATCTTAAAGGGAAATTAAGATCTGATTATAACCTAATAATCCATACATAATAGATAACATCTCATAGCTGGATGTAAGATCAATAAGTTAATCAATGCTTCACAAAGGAAAGTCATCCTTTGGGCAAGAAAAGTTAATCTCATGAAAGTCCACACAAATGTGAAGTCCCCTTATGGATTAGGTGATAGGGATGGCATTCAAGACCCATTGGAGATAATAAATGGGTTGGATGAAATTGATAGATGGGAGACATTGAAGCTCTTCTTTGACAAGAAGGGTTATACGAGGGTGCATTTGTCAATGTTTTTACCTAACTGGCTTGGAATCATGGTTGGTGACTATATTGTTGATGGAAATGGAGGAGTCAATTCTTGGTATGCCACTATAATACCAAAAAAATGTTATGTTATGGTCTTTTAGGAAGGAGGAGAAGTCTTGAACTCCTTAGAATTTAATGATTGGATAATTTTGATAATGTGAGGATTATCTGGAGTACCCAAGTTGATATCCATGGTAGATTCATTTAGCATATTTAAAGTTTTAGGGGGGAGATATTTGTGTATAGAGGAATATTTTTCACCAAGATAGGTGAGAATGGAATCATCAAAGGGTTTATTATGTCCCCCATAGATGAAATTGGTTTGATAAGTTGAGGTATTGAAAGGAATAATATCTCCAATGTTAGGGTCATATCTGGGTTTTTGGTTGAGATTCTCATACACTTAAGGAGTAGGGAAAGTGTCTAGTGTTGAAAGGCAATACTTCCCCAACAAAAGATGTTGGAAGGTTGATTATATAAGGTCCTTTATGGGGATTTGGGTGGAAAAGATAAATAAACTCATGGATGCTTCATTGGTAGAAGAAGATGGGGATTCATATTTTAATAATGGTGTCTTGTTGGATAGAGGAAGGAGAATGTCATTGTGTCTTTATGTCATGCTACATGATGTTAAAGGACTCGAGTTAGCTTGTATGGTAGTAACTTGAACTTTTTTTTTAAATTTGATGCATCAATGTAGGGTGGATGACACATAACCCATGGAATAAATCCAAGGGTATCCCAATAAAATGTTTTATTGCAAATCACCTTATACTACGTAGAACAACTCAGGAAGCGTGTAGAGCCCTAGATGAATGTGAAGGATAATAGATCCTAAATTCATGGCCATAGTATCATTGAATGATGTAAGTACCACCAGGGTTTTTGACATAGTTTTCTTTCATAATTTGAGTTGGTTGTATGTGTGAGAGGAGATAATGTTGATACTATTTATCTCATTAATAACCATCTTGATATGGGTTTGGTTGATGTATGTGGTAATGAAGAGGGGAGGATCTAGATCATCTGGATGGATGGAGGGTATTTTTGAATCCTTGAAGGTATCAAGGTTTGAAAGTTGAAGAGATCTGACAAAAGTTTCTAGAGGTTATGGGTTTTATTATTGTACTTCTATATATTATAGAGCCTCTATCATCGCTTGGTGGTGACGGGGTGAGGTATTGATTAGTTCATACAAACTCATCTTCACTAGTGTTTGGTGAAATGATTTCAGAACTACTCAATGGATTGATTCAAAAGGGTTGGATTGAGAGGGACCCAAGATGGACACCTAGGGTTTGGATGAAGGTAAAAGGTGCTTGGTGTTGGTTGGGTGATTTGGTTATGGAAGATGGATATATCCATGAAATGGACACCTTTACCTTTCCTTTATCCTTTGATTGAACCTATGATTATGTGACCACATGGATGGTATGGATTTGGGGAGGAATCAGGCTAGAGGATTACTTTGGTTTTGCTTCACTTTAAAATTTGAGTGTGGGAGTAGGTAAGTGTTGGTTGATAGTTCTTGGTTCTTGGGTTAGTGGTGGGATCATAAGAGGCTCATATAAAAATAAGTCATCGTCATGATATAGCCAATGGATAAATACTTGGAGAGCTTTACAATTATTCGTATCATGTCCAGGTGTTCTATAGTATGAGCATACTAATTTTTCATTATACCAAGATGGATTAGGACTATGTGGGTCAAATGGCCTTATAGGTGGTAAATCTAAGGAAGATTATTGTAATAACCTCCATAGGATGGTTGAGTAAGACTTAGGAAAATGTGGCAAAGGCATGGAGTTCTTGGGTTTGGTAATTGAGGTGAAAGCTCTTTTAGGAGTAGTTTTGATGGTAAGAGATTTGGGTGAAGGAGGATTATTGGTGGATGGTTTTGGTATAAGTTGCTTGGAGGTAAAAGGTGTTAGGGTATATGCCTAAGAAATAAGTAGTTTGGTTATAGAAGGTTTGGTAAAAATGGGTGAGGATGAGAGTAGGAGTGAGAGTGTAACCAAAAGTGGTACTTAGATTTGGATTTTGTCTGGGATGGTTGGTTTCCTTACTAAGGTAAAAGGGTGAGGTCCTCAAATAGAAATCAAAGTGGAAATCGGAGGCAAAGTTTTGGTTTGTGTAATCTTGGGTGGTTTCACCTTCTTTGTTGGCTTGGTTTGGGGTTTTTTTGATAGGTTTGGTGAAGCTAATTCTAATTTTGATAAGGGGTGAGTAAGGTTCTAAATAGGGAATATGCCAAAGTTTTTAGTGCACTTGGTTGGAATGGTAAAGGGTGACTTGGTCATTTTAGGTGGATTTGGTTTAGATGGTTTGGATATGTTTTGATTGGTATAGGTTTTTAATGGTTTGGTTATGATTATAGTGGGTTTGATAGTGGAAATAAAAGGTTTGGATGATAATGGTGTTGTTGGAGGCTCTCTCTTGGTTGGGTAAGGAAGCTTGAGATGGTTTCAAAATGTGGTGTGATCTACATTGGGTTGAGATAAGTACTCTAAGTTTTGAACTAGTCTAGAGAAGGGATTATATATAGGCTTGACCCCTTTAATATTAATCTAAAAGGACAAACCCATGGGTCGAGAGAGAGGAATGGTTACCTCATCATTTTCCTTGGTAAAAGGCTCCATTGTTTTGGAAGGCAAGTTTCCTATGGGAGAGGTAAGCAGAGTGATATCTTCCTTAAGGATAATTTCCAAAATAAGAGTGGATTATTGTATGATAGAAGAGAAGGATATAGTGGTAATGGATGATTCTTTTGCTAAGTCTCCCAAAGGAGAGTTTGGTGTCTCAAATACCTTGATGAGTGGAGAGAGTGGAGGGGTTATTTCCTTGGTCTCATTTTCTAAAGTAATAGAGAGTGAATCCACTACCTCAATAAGTGAAGGGGAATGAAAGGTAGTTTTGTCAATGGCTTCCTTGATAACGAGTTAACTAATAACTACGCTAATGGTATGGACTTCATGGTTATGAGAGGATTTTGCTCTATTGTTTTCATTATTCATAGAAGGGGCATGGTTGGTAAATGTCTATCTAAACATGTCAAGTGATTGATTTGGGGGTGTGTTGGGGTTATCCAGCATAATTTCCCCATTGTGAATAGTATTTTGGATAATATTTTTGAGGGTATTGAACCTACTAACACCATGTCTAATTACATGGTGGAAGGTGCACAATTAATTCTCCTTATACCAACCAAGTATAGGATGAGAGGAATTGAATAGCTATTGAGGTTTGATCAGTGGGAGTTTTATGATGTTTGCTTTCAAAAACTTCTCCAAGACCGAAGCATATGACTCCCATATTGGATTAAATTTATTTTGGTTATTGTGGTTTGGGTTTTTAATGCTCTGATTGGAGGAACTAGAAGATTTGGATCAGTTAACAATGGGTAGAGGGGTAGTTTTCAGGACAACCACATTCATGGTTCCCTTGTTTTTTGTGTTAATGTTGGTTTTATTGCTACGTTTAGAGGAGGGAGTCTCATTTGATTTAAACATGTAATTATTTCTTCTCAATTTCAACTTCCCCTTATCAATGGCTCTATTCTCTAATTTCCATGCCATGGTGAAAGCTTCATCAAAGGTCCTGAATGTCTAAACCCAAAAGTGGAGGGAATGTGTCTGGCACAAGCCCAAACAAAGAGTTCAATCAGCTCAGGTTGGGAAAAAGATAAAGAGAGTTGATTTATCAATATTTTCCAATGGAATACAAAATAAGCTATGGTCTCATCATCAAACTACTGAATGAAGTAGAGATAAGTGATGGAAATTTTCTTAGAGATGTTTATGGAAAAGTGATCTAAGAAAGTCTAAGCTAGTTGGGCAAAGGAAAAGAGGGAGTGCTTTGTAATAACATTGTCCCAATCTAGTACTGAACCTGACAAAGACATGGGAAAGGTATGGAGGAGGAGAACATCATCATAGGCTATCAAATAATAATAATGCCTAAATGCTCTTAGATGTTGTTGAGGATCTTGCTCTAAAATTTTGAAAATTTTGAAATTTCTCATTAAGGAGGATAAGGTGAAATGGGGACAGATGGGTGAACTGGTTCATTGTATATTTGGTCATAAGATAAGAGGTTATGGGAACCAGAAATAAATGACTCTAAAGTAGTCATTTTCTCCATTAACATTTTGACAAGATCTATTTGTGGTTGTGCACCCCCATAATTATAGGGGAGATTATGTTGGGTATGGGTAGGTGCAACATATGGGTAGATGATAGGGGGTTGAGAATCTATCACATATTAGTATGTGGACATGGGTGGTTTGGATGATGCCACATATGAATACGTGGAGATAGGTGGTTGCGTGGAAGGTAGAGGTACATATCCTTGTGGGTTAGGGACATAACTTGGGTTTTATACAATGGGAATCTATTGGGGATTGACGTATATTAGGTTAGAGGTATATTTGGGTTGGTAGATAAAGGATAGGTGGTAACTTTGGTACCAATGGGTAGAAGGGTAAAAGGTATGGGTACCACCAATCTTTGGAATGGAGTGGAAGTAGGTAGATTAGGAACAAGAGTAATGGTGGTGACACTAGTAGAGGGCATTCTTATGGTAAGTAGAGTACCGTTGCTTAAAGTATGTGTTGATCCTATACTAGAAGGGTTGTTATTTGGGTTTGAAGGTGTTTGGGTGTTAGTTAATTAGGCGGGCTCATTTTATATGGTGGTATTGGTGGGATCATTAGTAGAAGATGATGCCCAGGTAAGTAAAGGTTGGGTGGAGATGGTCATAACAGAAGTGTCTCCCATAAGGTGGGATGTCATGTCATAGGGTGATTCAGTATGAGGAATCAAAGCAAGGGTATGGTGGGATATGGTTTTAAGGTAATGTTTGAGGGATATGGGGTTGTTATCTAGAAGGATGGTGAAATATGAATCACATTGGGAAACTATTCGAGGGATGCTAGGACATCCAGAAGGGTGGGGAGAACTCCATGAAACTAAGATGTACTCCATGGATAAAGGACAAGAGGAAGTTGGATGATTAGGAGGTGGATCTTGACTTTCTTGGTTTCTCAATTGTTGTCTAGTTAAAACCATGAAAATAAGGGAACAAAGAAGATATAAATAATCTCATAACTCAATCAAAGATAAAACAAGAAAAAGTCAAGGAAATAAAACACACTCTAAAACACATTAAATCCTATGGTTCTTTTTAGTCTCTTTTGTGGCTTATGCCTTAAGCTTTATGAATTGTGTGACTCAACTTGGTTTGTATAGTGAGTACTAGAAAAAAAAGTCTATGGTTGATTTCAAATTGTGTTTAGGCTCTCAAAGGGATATGTGTTGGAAATCAGTATGTGTTTTGATATTGGGGACTTACCCCTCACTTTACACACCACAACGATAAGGGTGTTAGGTGCTTAGCCAAGATATACCAATTGTCAAAGATTATACTCAACCAACTAACTTTTTTAGTTCTCCACTTGGTGGTGAAATTTAAGTAGGAGAGCCAAGAAAGGTGACTACTAGGTGATGAAATCCTAGTTAGGCCTTATGTCAATGTTTTTATTCTTTATTAGGTGTAAGTGGTTTGTTATTATGTGTGTGATAAGGGTGAATCTATGATTAATTCACTTGATTAATTAAGCTATGTGAGATAAAATAATGAAGCAAATAATGGATGCAGTTGATTTTGAACCCAAAATAAAATTTTGATTTCATTGTATGAATGAGAAAACAAGAAAAAGAAGCACCTAGATGAAACTATAAACCCAAGAAAAGACTCAAGGGTCCCACTGGGTGTGCCATAATGTTTCATATAAATTTTTCTTTATTTCCTTCAAAAGATATATTTAAAACTTAAAAAGAAGGGTGACGTTATTAGAACCTAGATTTGGTTTGTGCTCCATGATCCAAATGGTTGTATATACTTCTCTTTGGCATGGGAAGAATGGCCTATAGATAAGAAAGCACTAAGAAACAGTTGGTTAGTTAGGTAGTAAGGTCGACTGGCTAGCAAGTTATATCCAAGAAGCACAAGCTTCCTTGGAGGCTATCAATCCACACTTTTAAATACTCAAATTCTAAAAGTGAAAGATAAATTAATTGCATAAATAATTTTAGGATGCTAAAATAAAATACAATAAATTTTTGAAAGAGATTGTTATTACTAATTATAGTAAAAAATATTAAATATTAATACTAAATGAATCAAACATAGTTCAAAAAATAGGGTGATGTTCTGTGCTTGAGAAAAAAGTCAAAAAGTGAGATTTGGTTAGGGTCTGATAAGTGAAATTAGATTGTTATTGTAAATGTCACATAATGATCATCGATGGTTGGGGTAGACCGTCGATAGTTAAGTAACTATCAATGGTAACTATCAAACTTAGATTAGGTAATGATAGGTCTAGTCTAGAAGGTGGATTATGATTCTAGGAGGTGAGTTTTGGCTAGAGGCTAGTTGTGGTATAGAAAAAAAATAACTATGAACTAAAAATAGATACTTAAATCTTTTTCATGAAGAATTTTGAGGTGGGTGGATGAAGACCCATTGTGGAGGCTGGAGAAATTATGTTAGAGTATCGGTATCTTGGTTGTGATTGATGAATTAAAGCACTTTAGATCTCTAACTTAGTTGCTAGTTTGTTGTAAGAATACCAACAAAAGATGTTCTAATATGAGAATCTTTGATAATTATTTATTCTACCTTATGGTTGTTTTACTCTTCTTTTTCATCTCTTCCTCCTCTCTTTTTATAAAAGGAAAGGAGAGGTGAAACAATAAGTTCAAACAAGGTGTCAAGGGGTAATTTAATTTTAGTCTTAATTTGCATAATTAATCAAGTGGATAAGAATAAAAAAGTAAGGTAGAGTTGAGTTGGAGTTAACGCTTAAGGTAGTTAAAGGTTGACCATCAATGATTGGGCCTAACCATTGATAGTTAAGCATTGATCATTAGTGGTCAATAGGTAAAATTTATAATGGTCAAAGTTAGTCATTATGACTTAGGTTTGGTAGTTGAGGGTTTTCAAGTGGTTTTAATGGGATCCAGGGGTGGTCTAGGGGTTAGTTCAACATCTAGAACCATTGTGTATGGTTGTTTAGTGTCTACACATATATGTTTGGTGATTCTTTCAATCACAAAGCCATGATTCAAATCCATCGTCAAGAGTAAAACATTGCTTACCAAAAATGACAAGCTCCCAAAGCTTTTCCTTCTCATAACCAAAATTATTTTTCCACATATAATGCTCAATAACATAACAAGGATGTTTGTGCCATTGACACTGAGTATGGATAATATTATAGTAATTCTTAATACGTTAAAGCACTAAGGTCAATTATCATCAAAACATAGCTCATAAAGACCATGTTACTAAGCCTAATAAACCATATTTGGAAAAGAAAATCCTAACATATGCTATAACCACTCACCTAACTTTGACAACTAATGAGGAACCATATCCTTGTTATGAATCACCTACCACTTCTATTCTACCAAAATATACCTTACCTTCAAAACATCACATTAGTTCTTCTTTGAAAACTCATTGGAACTTATTAGAGGATCTCAACTCCATGTCTTTAAATATTCCTCTTATGGAGTTAGTTTGTACCTCCCCTTATCATCACAAGTTCTTCATGCAAAAATTACATGAAATTGAAGACCCATCTTCTATAGAATAAGAACCACCCTCTCATCAGCCTCAACCAACCACCATGCATAACATGGAATCCATTTGTCCTTCTTAGAAAAATTCCATTAATTTTCTCAAAGAATATATGATTAATGATAAGATCCTATTTCATGCCGATGATCCACCCTTATTCATTAAAATTACCATTAATACTATCCTCATTTGTAAATTATTAGTAGATGAAGGGTCTAGTATTGATGTGACATCTTTGTGGCTCATCCAATAACTTGGATATAATAAATATCATCTCAAGAAAACCCTCCTAACATGTCAAGGATTTTAAAAAACTAATCAAAATCCATTTGGTTATATTTTGATCCCTCTTATAATTGGACCTAAGATTGTTCGAACTAAGATTATGGTCCTAGATTTACCCCTGTCTTACAACATACACTTAGGATGACCATGGACTCATAGAATGAGTGTTATTACTTCTTATGGTATCCAAAGTTTCATCTTCCTTCATAATGGTAAAATTTAAAGAGATCCCAACACTTGGAGTTTTCAATTTCCAAATCTTAAATCTCAATATCACATTCCTACCATTCCAACCATTCCAAAAATCAATAGTGCTCCCTTACCTAAATTTGTCAACATAAATCCAAATTTACATGCCACTCTTGATAATTTAGATGATGAAGAACCTAATGACTTGAAACATACTTGAAACACTACTAAATTACCTCCTTACATATCTAAGTGTCTTCCTCCTTCTTTATTACATCATGATTTCACCATTCCTCTCATTGATGAGATCATTCATTCTCCTCCCCCCACCCCACACACCCTCCTACCCCCCCTTCATGTAATGATCAGGAAGCCTCTTACATAGTAGAGGCCTTTAAATGCAATGATTATAGAGTAGCCAAATTATTCCAAGATACTGTAATCATGTCTCCACGTAAATTTAGTGATCTATCTATTTTCCCTTCTAAAATTCCTCTTGAACCTCAAACATGTACAATTTTTCCAACCTATGATGATAACTAGATCATGTCCCAAGCTCAATCACAAGAATTAGATGTTCAACATTATTATAAAAATTTAGATCAAATACATGATTTTAATCATGATGTTCATCCCATTTCCACTAACTTTGAATTATCACCTGGAGCTCATGTGCCTCATGTTAATTCTCCACTTTTTGACATCCCTTGGGTCATTGAACAAATCTTACCTTTTTAACCTTATAAAATTACTACATATTTTATATCACCTATAGATGCAAACATTGCATCCAATTATTCCTAAGTCAATGATGGTAATGAAAAACCAAACAAATTTGATCAACCTTCTTACCCTACTCTACGTACTCTAGAGATTATGTTAGATGTCAAGACCATAGATGTACATCAAATACACTCTAAATATGGTCATCATGGTAATAAAACTATCAATCTCAATGTATATGTTGAGTATTATTTTCCTCTTCCCACTTTTCCTAGAGATGAATCCATTATTAAATTTCTTCATGCCCGAGATCCTCAACTACTTCCGCATCATCACAAAATCAGGAATTTCAAGAAGAAAGCCCCTTGTTTAAATAGCTTCATTTCTAGAATTTATTCCAAAGCAAATCCCATCTCCTCTCTGTCTAATGCACCATATCATTTCCAAGATGGAAATGCCATACTTATCAAGGAAATTAATTTTATTGAATATGGTACCTCATCATACCCTCAACCAATTATAGTCTCTCATGAACTTACACCAATCGAACATGATGACTTTAACCTATTGTTCAATAAATATCATGAGACTTTTACTTGGTATTATGAGGATATGCTTGGTATTGACCCTAGCATCTTGGTGAACAACATCATTACCTATCTTGATGCCAAGCCTCTATGATAAAAGAAACATAAATTTGCACCAAAAGTTTCTTATTTATGCCTTAAAGAAATTATCAGACTTCTTGATGCTAAGTTTATCAAGCTTATGGACTATTAAGAATGGGTCTCTAACATTATCACTATTCATAATAAAGTCACCATGGTCATTTAATTTTGCATTTGCATTAATTTCTATAATCTTAATCTTACTTATCCCAAGGACAACTTCCCTTTACCTTCTACAAATGCCATTGTCGATTCGAATACCAGATATGAAATGTTATCTCTTATAGATGGTTTCTCAGGTTATAACCAAATTCACATTACCCCCAAAGACCAACATAAGATAAATTTAACCATGGAATGGGGCACCTATTGTTATATTAAAATGCCCTTAGACCTTTAAAATTCTATAGCTACCTATCAATTTGTGATAATGCACATTTTTCATGATATTATCCATAAGATCATCGAAACCTATGTGGACAACCTCATTGTCAAGTTTAAAAGCTCCAAGACTCATCTCTCTAATCTTGCTATCATTTTTTATCACCTCATTAAATATAAAGATAGACTGAATCCTTACAAGTATGTTTTTGGTGTTACATTTGGAAAACTATTGGGATTCTTAGTTTATATTTGTGACATTGATGTTGATCCCATAAATATCAACCTATTTTTAACATGCTCATCCCTCATTCTATTCTAGATATTCGTACATACCTTGGTAAACTTGGGGCAATTAGATGGTTCATCCCCAAAATGGCTTATCATATCTATTATATTAATTATCTTCTCAATAAAGGTACTTACCTAACATCGATGGATCCTTATCAATAAACATTTGATAATATGAAAGAATCATTGAATCACCCACCCATTCTTTATTCCTTTGTAATGACCATCCATTAATATTATATACTTATTCCACACCCATATCAGTTGGGGCAATATTAGTAATGACCTCATTTACTATGAGAAACATTATAAAAAAATATAACATGATTACATCACCAAATATTTTTTTACTAAAAACTTGTGACATTACATGCATTATCAAACCACTTACATTATCATTCATTCTGATCCAATCCATCATTTCTTCTCCAAAGCCTTTCTTATTGGATATATAATTTTAAATTGGATGGTCCTGCTCATGGAAATTTATCTCTGAATTATTACATAAAAGATGTCAAAGGACAAATCATTATTGATTAACTTATCTTATCTCTTGTACCAACTATCGACCACCTTCAAGATAGCCTTCCCAATGACAATATTCTATATATTAAAGGTATTAATAAATCCATATCTCTTAAAGATTACTTACATAACTTCATTGTTGATCTTTGAGAAATTAATCTTGAAGATTCCTCTATCTTCCGTGATAATCCTAACCCAAAAGTAGTTATCAAATAACTTCCTCATATTAATATCAACTTACATGAAGGTACTTAGACCCTTTAATTTTATGGCACCAAATGCCTTCAAGGAGATAGAATAAGTTGTAACCTCACTAGTCCTCTTGGTAAAATTATCCTTTTGGAATTTCTCCTTACATTCGATGTCACTAATAACATGACAGAATAGGAAGCCTTAAACCTAGGCATGAGAGAAACGCTTGATTTAGACATCACATATATGCATGCTTTAAGTGATTCCCAACTTATTTACCACTAGGTTAATGGTTATTATCAATGTAAAAGAAAAAATGTCACTATTTTTCATTAAATCACAACTAACCTCACCAAATAATTTACTTATTTTACCATCAAGCCTATCCCTTAAGATCAAAATACCATTGCTTATTCACTTGATTCATCAACTTTTTCCATCCACACAAAGAACTAACCGATTCCACTTTTCTTATCCAAATAATAAAATACCCATCTTCCATTTAACTAGAAGATTCACTCATCTACCACATGGAGGTTGTCACCATTCATCAAAGCCCATGGTACAAAGACATTATCTAATTTATTGAACACCAAACCTATCCTCCAAACATTGATTCCCATGAAAAAATCAAATTCACAAACAAGATTTCAAGCATGTTTTTAGATATAACATCTTTTATTATCACAATATTGAAGGTACCATGCTCTATTGTGTTATGAAAGTAGAAGTTCATCCTCTTATTGAACAAGCACATGGGGGAATTTATAGTGGCCACTATAGTAGACATGTTACATCCCATAAATGCTTATGTATGGGACACTTTTGGCCCACTCTTGAAAAGTAAGCCATCAAATTCACTAAAATTTTACTCCTTGCCAACTCTATGATGATCTAATCCAGTCATCTCTAGCCAAGATTCAAACCATGGAGTCTCCCTGACCATTCATCATGTGATGATTATATGTCATAGGGAAATTACTCAGATCTCAGGATAGGCATGTCTTTATTATCATAACCACTCAAAATTTTACCAAATGGGTTGACGTTGTTCCATTCTTCAATGTAACTAGTTCTGCCATTTCAAAAATTATCCTCAATTAAATAATTTTCTACTTTGGTGTTCCTCACACTATTATCTCAGATAATGATGGTAATTTTAAAAATAAATATGTCAAACAACTCTGTGCTAAATTCAAAATTAATCATAAATTTTTCATGCCTTATCATCCCTAGTGTAATGGCCAAATTGATGCCACCGAAAAAATTCTTAATAAAATTATTCAAAAGATAATCTATGAAACCCTTATGGATTGACATATTCATCTATATCCCATTCTTTGGGCCTATCACACTAGCATACACATGGATACTGGGGCAACACCATTTTCTCTAGTCTATGGTTCTGAATCAATCCTAACATTAAAATTTGATATTCCCTCTCTTTGTATTTACCTTAATGGTATTATAATCTATTAATAATTATTTTAAGATCACTTTCATGCTCTTGATCTTTTTATGAACACCATGTTTTTACCATACAACATAATCACCAATAGCAAGTCCACATTGCCAAACAACATAACAAAAGAGTTAAGGTTCACACTTTTAATATTTGTGATCTTATCCTTAAACTATACTATACTCATGAAGAAGAAGGTAAATACACCCAAAAATGGTGGGGACATTATTTAGTAAAATACATTCTTGGTCCAAGCACCTATCACCTTCAAACCAATGAAGCCCATATTTTCAAAAATACCCCCAATGCACAATTCCTAAAAACATATTTTTCTTAAATATTTCCCTTATTATCACGTTTTCTATATGATATCCTTCTAATAACTTTAATAAGATACTTACACAGGTCTCACCCTTTACAATAGTTTTCTCTTTCCACAAACCTTAGTCCATTTTGGTCCTTTAGTTTCCCTTTTATAATGAGTTTCATTGTAAAACTATGGATAAGACCTAGTCTTCCTCATTATTTATTTTTATCCTCATTGTTTTCTTGATTTACAATACCTTTTGACAACCCCTTGGGTTTCTCTTTTCTGAGTTACAATGTAAGAACATGGATAGGACCTGACCTTCCTTACAAATATCTTATTTATCATTTAATGTTTACATGTTTTGTGCACCCTCATGGGTTCATTTTTTATGAGTTATATTATAAGACCATGGATAGGACCTAGCCTTCCTCATAAAATCACTATCTTTACTTAATTTAGTATTCCTTGTCTATAATATTTGCATTGGTCTTGAGTTTGTGATCCTTGTTCTCAACATTCCAGTTTTCTTCTTTTGTAGATAAAATTTTCATAACAAAAATGTTAGCATGTTTTCCTACCCTTTCCTCATTATTATGATAAGGAATAACATTTCAATATCATATTATCCCTTGTTCACCCTCTGTCACATTTTTTTTTGATTTGAAATAAATCAAATTATTTCATGTTTCATTACTCTTGACTTCATTTTATTCCCCCCCACATTGGATAAAACAAGGTCTAAGTCAAAATAGAACTTTTATTTCACCTACATTAATAAGACACTTAGACACCATGCTCTATATGTTCTCTATCTTAGAAACCAAGTCGAAAGAATTCAAATGAGAGTCATCTTTAGCACCCATGTTTGGTATTTTGAATCTATATGGAGGAGGAATAAAAAAATCCATCAAGAAAGTTAAAATACAAATCATTTGAAATAAAAGGTAATGATATAAAAAATACAACAAACAAATTTCAAAATTCAAAATCACAATAAAAAGACATGATTACAAGCATATATCCTATCTCCAATTGAATATCAAACTCCATAGTTGGATTGTAATAGAGCTAAGGCCCATTGGGTTGTGGTAGGCTAGTAGATTGGAATAGGAGAGTAAAAAAAAATCTATGGTGATACCTACTTTCTCATAGAAGTACCCAATTTTCACAGTAAACCAATGACTATGTAAGGGGTCCTAAGGAATAGGGAACATGTTGTAGAAAGGTAGGTCCATTTTAATTTTTATTCATATGGCCTTCATGGGATTATCTACATACTTCATTTGTTGACCTAAGACTTGTGTAGTTAGGATAAGTTCTCTAGAGTCCTTAAGTTATAAAGTCCTCTTATTTTGAAAAACTTAATTTAAGTGTGTTGACTTCCTTAAAGATATCCTATACCTTGGTTTTTCCTTCATTTTCCCCTTCACTCCTTTTATTTACCCCTTGATAGGAAAGTGTGATTTTAAATATATTTTCTCTCTTCTATAATTCCCTTTTCTTCACATATTAAAAATATGCTATCACTACTTTGCTTCAGTTTTATCTATCTTTAGAACCAAACAATATCTTTGAGTGACTATGGATTATTTTATTTATACCATGGATTTACATTTATCCACTTGTTTTGGTCTCTTTTAACATTTATTATTTTTTTACTACCAGTTTTTATGGACACCTGAGTCAATTTATCCTTTCATGTACCTTTTCCATTATTAAGTGAGGTTGGCTTGTTACTTTTCACTCACCAATGTTGTTTTCCCTTTTATGCACTTTTTCCATTGGTGATTGAGTAAGGTTTGTTACTCCTCACTCATCAATGTTGTTTTACCATTTTGATTTCCCATCTTTGTTTAAGTATGGATTATTACTACTTTTACATTGATGTTTGAGTACCATCCATTTTTGATATGTATCATTGGTTTAACTTGGTGAGTTTTCCCTTTCTTAAGGTTTACTTGTTTGGGTTTTTTGATCTTTAATAGCTGTAGATTTTTGATTATTAGATTTACTCTAAAATTTTGACTTGATCATTTGGTATAACTTAGCACCTGTCACCCTAGTTTTCCAAATTTCCATGTACATCTCATCTACATAGCATAAGTTATTTTGGCCTTTCTATGTTTATTTATTATTGCTCTTTAATTTTTATATCCTTAGGTTTATCTAAATTAGTCTCTATTCCCTCCATGATCAAAACTACAAACACATTAGAAAACCGTATAATGATAAAGGTAAGTCAAGGTATGCCTACTTTTAATTTTCATTTATTTCTCTTTCAGTCATTTAATTTTAGTTATTTTATGCTTTAAAAACACTCCAATTTTTTAGCTTCAACATGGTGTGTTACTATGTTCTTTTCTCAAAGCACCATCCCCTATTCCACCTAAGTGACATGTGATGATATTCAAGTGGAGTACATGTATACATATATATTTTTTTAAATTTATCAATTACTGATGCTTTATCTCTTATAGGAATCCATCCATTCTTAACCTCTCTGAGTACACGCCTTAAAGGGTACACTAGAAAAAAGGTGGGCAGACCATTGGTGCTTCATAAGATTGTTGTCCCTATACTACCACTTTATATCAATCCACACATATCCTAAAAAAATTCACCTAAGCTTTTCCTCATCTTTTTAACCCTCTTCTAGTCGTTTTATGCCTTCATTAACCCTTCCCTAGCCTAAAATACTTTTTGATAGTTTACATTACATTGTGAGCCCTATCAAATTTGTTCTCTAATTGATAAAACTTACTTAGGTTCTAATTTAACTCCTAACTGACATAGACCAAGACCTATTTTTTTCTAGTAATGATATAGTGTTGATTAGGTTGACTTTATTGTCTAAACTTTTAGAAAGGACTAGGGTTAGATTTAGCTATATAAACACATTCATTTCAACTTTCTTAGAGAGATAAAAAGAGTTAATTATTCATTTTAACTTCTTTACAATATGCTCTTATCCCATTCTACTTGAGGAGTATTAACTTATTGTGTCTTCTTAGAAAAAAATCTTGCCTTGTGGAAAAGTCTTCGATGCTTTGGCCTTTATTAGTGATCCTTACAAACCATAATAACCTCTTATGAAACACCTTTGGCCAAGAGAGAGATTGAGTCTCGATGGGTTCATATTCAAGGTAAGTATCTCTAAATTTGTTCCTCTCTTTATTGAATAGAAGTACCATAAGTAATAGCATTTGAATATTACTCTCTACATGTATTAAGGTTTTATATATACATTGCTTAAATAGGATTCTTTTATGCATGTTTACTTTTAATTTTTATTACCCCCACTTTGTGCCACAATATTTGGTGATCACTAGATTAGACTTTTACTTGTTATTAGTTTAGTGAATATGAAAACATAGGACCTAGTTAGGGTTATTGCATAGTTTTACTTGGTTAAAGACATTGGAACCCTCCCTTATGAATTTATTGTGATAAGAGGTCCCTTGGATAGGTCTAGTAGATCCATCTTGGTCATGATACTAAATATATAATGTGTCAATAATTGAAAATGTAAGTAGTATTTATCTTCTTTGAGCTAGGATTGATTTATAGATTAGTTGCATTTTTATTTACACGTAAATAGTAGTGACATATTTGTATAGTGTCCTCTAGGTGGTGCTAGTATCCCCTTTATAGTGTTGTTCCTATTCTTTGGGAGTACATGCACCTATGTTTTTATGTCCTATTCCTATATTCATAAAACCTAGAGCTCTATGTTGTGCCTAAAACACATGATTTAATATGAAAACCCTAATTTTTTTTATAAGTATGGCATGAACAATATTTATTTGTTCATTAGTAGGATAGTCTAGACATCATAAACACCCCATTGTGAAGAGATTTATCTACATACAAATAATCTAAAGAGGGATCAAGTCTGATGTAGTTCTCCCACCTATTATTTGATACAAGTGCAAGTGATTGCTAGAATGAGAGTGGACTTGGATGCCTTAAATGTGATTAAACTTTGAAATATTTGAAAAAAGGGCTATTGTAGATGGTAATATGTATAATTAGAGAAGAATAAGAATCAAATACCTTTATTTTTCTCAACTTTATCTTTTGTTTAAATTGTTTTTTGCATCTATTTTCCATCTAGTGAATAGAAGTGAATTAGACTTATATTTATAGAGTTATGTTGCTTGTGTGGATAAGAAAATATGTTGAGACCAACCTTAGGAGGAGCACACATTTGAAACATTATATATTGGGGAGAGTTAGGGCTAAGGATAGTAGTGCCTAGTTGGGGACACTATTTCCATGTGTTTATAATGTCCCAAATGTGTCTCTAATGTCCACTTGGTAGGTTGCTGAGAAAGTTGGGTTAGGATCTGGGAAGATAATTCTAGGATTCTGTTTTTGATGACTATACATGACTATGGTTTGCTTAATCATTGGAAAATAAAGACTAAGGCTCTAGGATAGGTCTAGGGATAAGTTAGGATAGGGTAACTCAAGAGACACTCTTAGCATATAATTACCAATTTTAGTTGATTACATTTCCCCCCTTTATGCTAGTAATGCAGCAAAGTGAAATGACTAGTTTAAAGGAAAAAGAATAGTACCTAGATTTACCTTGGATTTGAAGCCCATGTATAAGTCTGAGTATGCAAATTAGGGTCTACATATGTGGAATATGATCCAAGTCAATGTCCTATGATGAAACATGAAAAAATTAGTCCTTACTTAAGATATGATCAAAAGTAAAAGACTGCTAAAATAATGTAATTGAGTAAAATTTTATTAAAGATAGAGGAAAAGAATGAATACACCTTTTTGGGTATACAAACCAATGCATTAACCTAGTGACATCCTATGTGCGTGAGTGTACATAGTGATCATATCATTGAATAGTTTGGACTGAGATGATAGCTTGATCAATCCTCATATGGGTGGATCAATAATTCAATCTAATTTTAACTACATTATTTCTAACCCCTGTTCGATGGATCTTGATCTCTATGAATATCTTGGTTAAGATAATAATTGTGTCTAACCCTCTTATGTATGTGGATCAAGAACTCAAGTAGGCTTTAACTCCATCATTTCCCACAGGTGTAAAGTAGATGCATCAGTAATTTGATTGCATAAAGTGTGTAAAGTATCTATACGAGTAAATTTAATTATGTATTCAGCTCTATGACCACTCAGGTATATTAGGTAGCTTTAGGCCACTAGGGAATGCCAACCACTATAGATAGTGTAAGGCATGAATATAGTGACAAATTGAAATGTGATAACAAGTGTATAGAACATAGAGAATGACATGGAGTTTGTCATTCCATCTAATCAACCTGTGTGTATATAATTATATAGAAACTATGTGCCTCACGCATAACCCCAATCTAGTATTTGAATATAATGAATTTGAACTAAGTATGTAGCAGATGAATATGTGTAACTAATGTCAATGTGGGAGTGATCATATCACAAATTATGCCCCCAATTATGAGAAAATAATATGAATCAAAGTTGAAATGAATGTATATGAGCTAAATCTGAACATAAATGTCAAACTTGTGACTGTATCTATGCAAATTTTTATAATACCCAGTTTACTAGTTGAAGTAATCTAAATTATCCTAAAGTTGGGGCTATTAGATAGTAGTTCGTTATTACACTAGTGTCCCAATATGGATGCTAATGTCTACCTAGTTTAACTTTTGAGTGATCTAAGCTGATTTTTGAGTCTTTGTTTTGTCTTATGTCTACCCTATGTCTAATGTCTGAAACTAAGCCCTTGTGCTGAAATTTCTGTATGAAAATCAAGGTAAGAGCCTGATATCTATGACAAACTCTTATGAATTCCCACTATTTTGAGGGTAGTTGTGAAATTTGTGTAAGAACCACCCTTTAAATAAGTAACTCTACAAAACATGTTATCAAGATCATGTGCATGATATTCCAATACAATGTACAAACATAACATTGAGATGTAAATGAATCTGAGCAGATGTAGTTAATGTAAGATGTATGTTGTAATCTATCATTGCACAAGGGTGTCAATATAAATGTAAAAAATGTGTAACAATAAATGTGAATAAGATGGGGCATGATGTCCATCATGGCTCTCAAGTAGGAATGATAGATCCCTAAGAACCCTCATGGCATTGAAAACTAATGTGTATGTAACAAGAAAATACAAGTGTTATGGTGTAGAAGCATACATAAAAACATAAGAGGCCTAAAAAAGATATGCCAAAGGGCCATAATACAAGGGACATGGGCACATATCACTAAATATGACACTGAAAGACATATAAGGATATGTTTAAATATCCACATATGTAAGAAATAAATAATTTGGAGTAGAGCCACATAAAATGAGAAGTTCAAATGTCCACATATAGAATCAAGAAAGAACACATAAGGGAGATGGGAACATGTACAAAACATATAAATAGTGAAGTGTATTAAAGTAAAAAATGGCATATTCAAATGCCCTCAAAGATATAAGAAGCATAGGAACACAAACAAGTATAAATCTAGGAAACCTAGAAATGAAATCATGGTATAATTGTATAGTAAAAATATATGTAGATGATAGTATGCATATATACTGAGTCTAACTAGGGATTGTTGGTAAAAAAATTTAATTAATAAGGATTAATGATCAATATCAAGATAAATCAATACATAAACTAGAATGTATAGTATGTAAAGATAGAACATGGTTATAGAAACTATTTATGAGATTCTGCCATGTGGTTAGATGTATCAAATATATAAACCTAGATTGGTGTAAAATGTCCCCAATGGGTATATGATAGCTGGTATAGATCATTTTAATGGACATGAGTCATGTCTGGAATTTTTCAAGATTTGACAAGAAAAAATGAAACATATGTGTATGATAAAATTGACTATACTAGGATAGCTAACAATATGCAATATATGGAAAGTAGTAAAAATATAAACATATAAATGCATAAAATATATAAAATTTTGTGTTTTTGGAATATTTAAATGTATTTTTTATTTTGACATGTTATATTATTTTTGTGTTTTTGAGTATAAGATATCTACAAGAAAATGAAAATAAACTATGTACAAGGAGCAAGAGGGAGAGAAAGAAGTATGTACAAGGGTATGAACCATAATAACCAATAATGAATCTCATTATAAACTCAACATCATCATGACCTTATCGAATATTGGTACTATGAATGTGTGTGTAGTGTGAAAGGGTAATTATGAGCACACAATCTATTATGTTATATAATTTGAGTCTAAAGTAGCCTGAGTAGTGATCCTATGATGTTGTGGTACTATTTATGATTCCTTATGAACTATAGGAGTCTTAGAGACCCATATGCTTGAAGTACAATTTTTAGGAGATGTAGGTTCCCTATGCTGAGAATACATAGAACCCAATATAAGTTATCTCAGTATAAATAAAGTAGAGGAAGGTCCTCTAGAATCTATGACATATCATTGATGTAATGTTCTCTCTATTAGTGGTCTTTAAGGGAGAGTATGCATGTGTGTAAATAATATAGGATTAGATCCAGTCTGATCTGAGGACTTTTCTAAATAATGTGATGTATGAAGAGGAGCTATACTATATATAGTAACTAATAACCATGCATATTTGGTAATTTTGATGGAATTGTAACTAGTGTCTATGATGGAACTATTGATGGAAGCTGTGTTCAAACTACTACTATATGATTTGGTAAGGATCTAAAAATATATTGAGCCTTCTTGCCTCTATTTGTTGTTATTTTGGTGTCTCTGTGGATGTGCCCACATCGATACTGTTAGCCTTAATGAGAGCTTGTATCTTATGCTTTAGGCCAATGCATTTATTTGTCATGTGGTCTAGTGGCCTGTGATACTCATAGAATGCATTTGAATTATATTTCTTTGGAAGATGCCATGTCACATCAACCTCTTTAATGGGAGGGATAGTTATGACATTGCATTCCAATATTTATTATCAAACTCATGCTGGTGACTCTAAAATATTAGTGAGGATTATGCATCAAAGAACAGATAAAACCAATTTGGGAGAAGGTTTGGAAGTTGTGTTGATTGTGGCCTTTTGAGCACTTTTGTTTTTAATGGCCTTGACCTTCTATGGAGGTTTGTTTTTACTCTTAATAGTTGATTATGATCTATTTATATACTTGAGTTTGCGCATTGCTAAGAGCTTAACCTTTATTTCCTTGACTATGTGGCACATATTGGTAAATGTGGGAAACTTCTTGAATAATATAGATTTATGAAGTGTTGGTAATAGACTCTATTTAAATATATCATGAAGTTCTCTTTCTACCATGGGGATGGTCAATTTGGATAATACTATACTGTATCATAAGACATAATCTAAAATAGCCTCATTTGACTTTTACTTTAACTGTGCCACTTGTGCATATGATATCTTATCATGATGCTGATAGAGAATTTTTTTAGGAACATATTGGCTAGAGGATTGAATGTTGTGATAAATTAATTTAGAAAATCATAGAACCATTGTAAGGCACAATCCTTGAGATTGTGTGAAAATAGCTTCACAAGAATCCAATCATTGGACACATAGTCTAAACATGCTTTGTGAAAGACTTTGAGGTGATGCTCTAGGCCACCTTTTCCATCATATAATGTGAGTGTGGGTGCCATGAAACTGGATGAGAAAGGATTTGCCTATATTTGATGTGTCAAAGGTATATGCAAGAGAATCTTAGAATCCAAGGCATGTGATGGCCTAGATGATCCTTTATTAAGATGTATCACCTTAGACTATAGAGTAAGAACCTCCTGAATAATAGATTATAAATATATAGTAGAATAAATAGCAATAAGTGGTGTAGCTATCACTAATATTGTAATAACAATCTTAGTTCATTCTATCTGAGTTGGTTGAGTGGGACCCACTAAATGTGTAACTACATTGTTAACTGCAGGGGTTGAAGATTGACCATTGTTTGTATTTTATAATTCCTCTTGAAGAATTTTTATGAAATCATCTTGTATATCCTTATGTTTAGACACAAAGTATTATACTTGTCACTTATTGGTTTCATCAGATCTATTATTCAATTCTGCCATTGTAGGTTGAAAAGCTATAAAAATAAGTTTTGTATATTTTGAACCTTTTAAGAATAGGAATGTATGAAAAAATTACAAAATTTAAATATAGTAGAAAATATAATATTTTTGGAATTAGAATCTTAGTATAAATAAAAAAGGATAAAAACCCTGAGCATGTCTAATATTAGGGTTTTTGAATCTAGGGTTTCTTTGCAACAATTTAAATTAGATGTAAAATAAATTGAAACCCTAATGTAAAATTGATTAAATTTAGCTTGGTTGTCTAAAAAATAAAAAAATTAGAAGTAGGCATCCCTAAATTTATTGCACAAAATTTGGATGAATGCAAGGTAGAGTTTGCAGTAATATTCAAAGTAAGATGAGTTCACCAAATAATTTAAATTTTTAGGATTTTACTATGAAAATTCTATGTTTAGCTTTAAGGGCTGAGATATTTAAACTAGTTAAATAAATTACAATAAATAACTACTAATTTTTTATGTCATTTAACTTCCTTTAAATTTATAAAATATCAATAAATAGGCTTAAATAAAGACTTATATTAAAAGTGACTGTCACAAATGATATGGGCTCTAAAAACTGGGTTCTAGACAATTTTGAGTGTCCTCAATAGGATTCTGGTGTAACTCATCTACTCACTGCATAATAGTACCTTGTATGGACAATAGCACCATATTTATGTAATGTCCTCTAGGTGGTTGTAGTGTCCCTTTTGTGGGATTGTTCCTATTTTTTGTGAGAACATGCACCTATGTTTTTATGTCTTATTCTTGTGCACATGAAATCTAAAGCTTTGTGTTATGCCTAAAAAACTTGATTTAATGTGCAAACCCTAATCATCCTTACAAGTATGGCATGAGAAATATTTTTGTGTTCATTATTAAGATAGGCTAGACATCCTCAACACCCTAATGTGAAGAGAGTTGCCTACATATAAATACTCTGAACATGGATCAATCTTGATGCAGTTTTTCCACCTAGTGATTGATGCAAGTGCAAGTGAATGCTATAATGAGAGTAGACTTGTATGCCTTAAATGTGATTGAGCTTTAAAATCTTCTAAAACTGGTCTTAGGGTTATTATAGATGGTAGTATGCAGAAGTAGGGTAGAATAATGATCAAATACCTTGATTTTTCTAAACTTTGTTTTTGGTTTGAATAGATTTTTGCATCTATTTTCCATATAGAGAATAGAGGTGAATTAAAATTGTGTTTATAGAGTTCTATTTCTTGTCTGAATAAGAAAAAATGTTGAATCCAAATATGGGAAGGACACACATTAAAAAAGTATCCATTGGGAAGAGAGGGATAAGGAAAGTAGAGCCTAGTTAGCGACACTAGCACCATGTGGTTATAGTGTCCCAAATGTGGTGCTAATGTCCACTTGGTAGACTGTTAAACAAGTTGGGTTGGGATTTGGAAAAACATTTTTATGAATGTGTTTTGGCTGATTGTAGGTGACTGTGGTCTACTCAATCACTAGAAAAGTAAGTCAAAGGCTCTAAGATAGGTCTAAGGTTAAGCTAGCAATAGAGTAACTTAAGTGATACTCTTAGCATCTAATTACCACTTTTAGGTGATTACAGTTTCAATGGGTTGGGAAAGGTATGTCATAACATAGACTATGATGGTTATTTTTTTCCAACACCAATTTGTACCTCCACATTCTATTGATCATTTTCCTATTTTGAACCCTTATATCACTTCCAAGGTGACACAACAATATCTTTATAAAATTATGTATTACAGAAAAAGTTTAATATGGCAAGGCTCATAGGCAACCATTATATTTAGACGTGGATATAGTGCCAATGATTCATAATCCACTCTTGGTGATGGATGTTTGAGGTTTCCTTAGCATCATGTTTGTACATCTCACAACTGTAACACATGCCATATAATTTACCTTGGTTCTAGGTCTCCGACATGTGATATTGAATGGATGGATTTAGAAGAGTTCCATAATAAGATGAAGAGGCATGGGGATAAAAATAGGCAAATGGGTAGCATGATCCATTTATTCCACTAAATTTATTAATTCAATATATATTTTCAACAAATTTATGTTTTGAAGCTTTCTAAAATTTTGGCATTTGTTTGAAAACAGTTCATGGTCAAATTGTTATAAAAAATCAAAAAGTCATTGAGGACACCACATTGAGTTGGCCATAGTTTCTTGTTATGAAGTTCAAAATTAATATCAATTTTAGTTTGTTATACATTTTTAATATTTAATTTTTTATGGAAAATAAATAAGTAAAATGATTTACTAACCACTTTATTTCATTTTAAATCTTATAGGATGTAATTGATATTCCCAAAGTCATTCCATACCAATCCTGTATTGTAAGGAATCCATATCCTCCTTGCAAACTTGGCCCTAATGTTGTTATAAAAAATTTAAAACTAAGAGAACATATGGATGTAAATTTTAGATCACATCCTTCTTTACACCATTTATTATTTAGTTTTGAGAACACAATGCAGATATCTTGTGAATGCATGAACAACCATATGTTTCACCTTTTCCTAACTTAACTCATCCCCCTTTTTGGGCTAGCCTTCTCCTTCTATGATAAGTTTACCATTTGCTAATTTGTGAAGTGTTAGATGTTTTAATTACATCTAAGACAATTGAAACAACCTTAAGACTTCACCCATAATGCATGCTTACCTTCATTAAATTAATGATAAATAACATAGATATATTAAAGTAGAATGACCACGAAATATATTAAAACATAAATAAGAGGAGAAAAGTGGCTCTACACACATAAATATTAAAGTCAATTGAAATTTATAATAAATTCTTTAGAGCAAAATGTAAATGTAATTATCTATCGAGCAAAGTATGAAATTATATTAAATTTAGTTAAAAGTTTTTCCAATACAATTTTAAATTTATTATTTTTATTTATTTTTATGAAGGATAAAGGGCAAATTTTTTTTGAGCTAGGGACCCATACCCTAGAAATGAAACAGAAAACTAAGGCCACACAACACTCAGTATCAAAACTCAAATTGGTGAAAAGCAGCCAAAGAACAATAAAAGATCAACAAAAAGTGGCCACAAATGCCAACATTTTCCACAAACGCTGCTACCCAACACAAAAAGATAAAAGAAAGTAAATAGGAGTCTCCCATAAGATTTTCTTTGTTGGATCTGAGAGACATTGTAATGGGTTTCAAACCTAGTTTACCTTTGCATTTTTTCTATTCCTAATAGTTTTCCATTCTCCTCCCGCTTCATGATTCTGCAATATGGGGATAGAGATTTCCAAAGACTTTTCTTGATTCAATGTTTGCTCTAATTCAAACACACCTTGTCCTTCTAACAGAGTTTGCGCTGATAGATTTGATTTCATCTCTTTATTTTCATTAGTATTCTCTTGTAATGCCACATCCGATCTATTCTCACAATCAAGTCTCATTAATTTGATTATGCTCCTCTGCTTCCAACGGGATCTCTGAATATGATCCCTCATTATCACTGGGACCATAATATATTCAATTTCTGCATTTTTCCACTGCGAAACTGTCTTCTGGTATTTGAGGCTCAGACAATCATTTACAAGATGCCCTGTTTTGAAATTTCTTCTACATCTAAATGGGATCCCTTTATAGCCTAAGAATTGTATCCATTTTTTATCCCCCACTCTCAATTCTATTATTATTATTTTTTTCAATATTACCTATACCGAAATCAAACTTTGTTATAGTCAAAGCTACCATTCTTTTCAATACTACAAATATATAAAACACAAACATAATAATCTTGTTAGAAGAGACTTAAAAATAAAAGCGGCATACGACATTTATAATTGTTTTCTTATGTAAATTAGCGTGTTCCTCTGTCAATCTATCTTGCGGAAAACATTCGTACATATAGACTTTTAAACTCGTAATTACAATAAATACAGATATCCCTAACGGAGTGATCAACACTACAAGGTAATAATAATCAACAACGGTAAGAAGGAATATATTTTAACATCTCATGTCCACTGTCCAAGGCATAAAGCCAACTAAAAACTTACTGTTGCAATATATTTATGTTGAGAATGTTCTATTAATCTGTCACGAATAATTTGGCGTGCATCAAAAACAAGAGTTACACAAATGAGTGAAAAGTTCAGTAAGCTTTAAAAGCAGGCTTTCATGGTCAAGCCTTGGCCCATTCAAGCCTGCTGTCAATTGTCAAGTGAGTGATGGACTTGAATCGTCCACGGAATAAGAAGTTGCTTGATAAGATATGAACGCAAACTACGCCAAATGTTGTCGTATCAAACCAGGATGACTTTGACAACTCGTATCTGAGCCATTATTAATCACGCCAACCCATCCACTAAAGGGGGACCATTAAATGTCTACACTACACAACATTACTGAGGGACCATTAAGTGTATAGCGATCCACTAAAAAACCAAGAAATTCACACTAGATTGTGGGAAAAAACAGAGAAAAGAAAAATTTGCAGAAAACAAAGACAAACAGGGCAGGGGCAGATTGCTACGGCAATCAAGAAAGAATTTTACTCTTATTATTTTTCTCTGTCCAAAGACTGCGAATCTTGGCTTACAAAATAGAGATGAAGATAAATCAAACTGAAAGATAAACTAATGCATGTTAACTGAGCTAAGCTAAGACTGAAAGGTAAGCTAATTGTTTAACTGCAGGTGTGCATGCAGACTGAGGAGCTGAGACAGCACGCAGACTGCGTGCATGAGGGAGGCGTTACTTGAAGTGGATTAACAACTGTGTCTAACACTCCCCCTTAATTTCTACCACTAACTACTTCAACATTTACAATGTCTAAGTTTTGTCTTAGATAATCAAAACTCTCTTTTGCTAATGCCTTTGTGAATATATCTACGAATTGGTCTTCAGATCTACAGAACTCCAAATGGATTTCTCCATTGTTCACTAACTCTATGATAAAATGGAATCTTGTATCAATGTGCTTGCTCCTCTTGTGAAAAATGTGATTTTTTGACAGTGCAATCGCTGATTTGTTGTCACAAAAGATTGGTGTTGACTCCTTTTGTGCTTGTAATAAGTCTGTCAATACTCTTCTCATCCAAGTTGCTTGGCATGCTGCTGATGTGGCTGCTACATACTCTGCTTCAGCGGATGAAAGTGTCACTATAGGTTGCTTTTTGGATGTCCATGTGACCACACCTGTTCTCAAAAGAAAGGCATGTCCGGAAGTACTCTTCCTGTCATCAATGCTACCTGCAAAATCACTATCAATATAACCAATCAAACCAAAATCATTAGTTGTGGAATATAAAATTTCATATTTTGTTGTTCCTGCCACATATCTCAATATCCTTTTTCCAACTTGCCAATGTGAGTCTTTTGGTGACTCCATGAATCTAGAGATTAAACTAACCCCATACATGATATCTGGTCTTGTAGCTATAAGATGCATCAAATTACCAACTAGTCTTTTGAAGGTTGTGGAATCAACATTAGACCCTTTGTCTTCTTTGCTAATTTTGGTCCCTGTAGCAACTGGTGTATGTGTTGATTTACAATTCAACATCTTAAACCTCCTTAACACATCTTTTGCATATTTAGTTTGACAAATAAATATTCTCTTCTTTGATATTGTACAACTTCTATGCCCAAAAAATACTACATTAATCCCAAATCTGTCATTTCAAATTCTTTCTTCATTGCTGATTTAAATGTGTCTACAAACAAAATTTCAGTGAAAATCAAATCAAAATACAAACACACAGTCAAAATCTGGCATTCTTTGTTGATTTTTGTGTACAATGTAGGCTCACTATTGCTTCTGCTAAATCCATTGTGTGTCATGTATGAATCAATCCTGCTATACCAAGCTCTTGCTGTTTGCTTGAGACCATAGAGGGCCTTCTTCAATCTATAGACTTTTTCTTCATGTCCATGCACTTCATAACCTGGTGGTTGTTTCACATACACTTCTTCATCTAGGAAACCATTCAAGAAAGTTAATTTGACATCCATTTGATATACATACCAATTATTTTGTGTAGCTATTGCTAAAACCATTCTAATAGTATCAAGTCTAGTAACTGGAGCAAATGTTTCATTATAATCAATTCCATGTTCTTGTGCAAAACTTTTTGCTACTAACCTTGCCTTGTACTTTTCAACATTTTCTTTTGCATCAAATTTGGTCTTATAAACCCATTTGACTCCTATGCAATCCTTACCTTCAGGTAGATTAATTAGATCTCATATTTGGTTTCTCTCAATGGCATTCATCTCTTCATCCATTGATTTTATCCAATGTTCCTCATTAACTGCTTCTTCATAATACATATGACCATGAGAGAAAAGAGCAAAATTTGAACATAAATCTAACTTCTCTTCTTCTTGATTATAAATCTCATTCAAGTTTCTCATTTTCTTACCTTTAAATCTTGATCTTAAAGTGGCAAGAGTTGGATCTAATTCATTACTTACTTGTGAATTTGGAGTAGGATGACATGCATGACCAGATGATTCACCTTGTGCTAAGCTCCTAGGTGTTCTTATTGGAGTGCTTGTTCTTGCTTGTGGAGAGGATTGATCACCTTGAAAATTTTGTTCTTCAAATTCTTATTCATTTTGGGGAATTGGTGCTCCAATTGTGATGGCTTTATCAATGCTTCCATCCCATGCTTCTTCTTCTTTAAATTCAACATCTCTGCTAATAATCACTTTCTTTGAAATGGGGTTATACAACTTATAAGCCTTGGATTCTTCACTATAGCCAATAAAAATGCATTTCTCACCTCTATCATCAAGTTTTCTTCTCAATTTAGATGGTATAAGAGAATATGCAATACAACCAAAAATTCTGAAGTGATGTACACTATGCTTCTTAGATTAAGAGGGTGTAGATAGGATATAGGAAGTGAGGGAAGCTATCATATTAGCAAACTTATTCATAGATCATGGAGTGGTTTGGATATGGTAATGTTCGAATGATGTTAAGAGTACATCAATTAGTTATTTCTACTATAAAAAACATCATTATTATATTGATAAGATCTGTTGATTTAATTGACTACATTTTGAGATTCACCAAAGATGTTGATCATTTTGACTCCCAAGGCTAACATAGTTTGGAGACCTATCACTAGGGATTCGTACTCAGCCATATTGTTGGTACATTTGAAATATAGCTTGAAAGATAAAGGAAGAGGTTCATCATAAAAGGGGATAAGGATGATGCTGAATCCCCCACTATGTTGACACTTTAACCCATCAAATAACATAGTCACTTGATATGTGAAGTCTGATTGAGAAAGGGTCACAATGGACTCATCTAGAAACTTGAGCGAAAGAGGTTGGTTGTCTGTCAATGATGCTTTAGCCAATTCATTGGCAATGAATTGCCCTTTAATTGACTTTTTATGAAGGAACTCAAGGTCAAAATCATCTAAAATAATGAGCCACTTAGCCATACATTGGTTTTGGTATGGCTTAAAGTGCATATACTTGAGTGGGTTGGTGTTGGTTATGACATAGGTGTTATGGTTGAAGATGTAATGGTGAAGTTTGGTGACCATAAAGACCAAGGAGAGATGATTTTTTTTAGTATGGATGTACAAAGTCTCCTACTTTACATGAGTATTAATAATGTAGTAGATGACTTCCTTTTCATGTTAATCATCTCAATGAGCCAACATTGCCTCTAAGGAGTTGTCAGTGGTAGAAATATAAAGGTTAAAGGGTTGATTGTACTTGGGAGGAATGAGGATGGGTGGAGATAAAAGGTACTCTTTAAATGAATCAAATGCCTTTTGACAGTTGTTATTCCACTTGAAAGATACATCATTCTTCAGAAGGTGGTGGAAAGGTTGGCATTGATCCAAAAGCTGAGAGATAAAGCGAGAATCGATTGGAGGTCCCCCTGAAGGCTATGGAGTTTCTTGAGGTGGGTATGAGGAGGCATGTCAAGGATTTATTTGATTTTGGTGGGATTCACTTCAATTCCCCTAAGGGAGATGATAAAGCCAAGGATATTTCCTAATATGGTAATGTATGAGTCTCTCAAAGATAATGTTAAGAATGACTAAATGATATTTATGAAATTTATATTTCCCAAGAAGGTCATCGATATAGTCTTTAAGGACTTTATGAATAAGGTCAGGGAAGATGTAGTTCATAATGCATTGGTAGGTTGTACCAACATTCTTCGATTGAAAAGGCATGATCCTATAGCAAAAATTTCCCCATGGGGTGATAAAGGTAGTTTTATGTTGATCTTAAAGGGAAATTAAGATCTGATTATAACCTGATAATCCATACATAATAGATAACATCTCATAGCTAGATGTAAGATCAATAAGTTAATCAATGCTTCACAAAGGAAAGTCATCTTTTGGGCAAGAAAAGTTAATCTCATGAAAGTCCACACAAATGTGAAGTCCCCTTATGGATTAGGTGATAGGGATGACGTTCAAGACCCATTGGAGATAATAAATGGGTTGGATGAAATTGATAGATGGGAGACACTGAAGCTCTTATTTGACAAAAAGGGTTATACGAGGGTGCATTTGTCAATGTTTTTACCTAACTGGCTTGGAATCATGGTTGGTGACTATATTGTTGATGGAAATGGAGGAGTCAATTCTTGGTATGCCACTATAATACCAAAAAAATGTTATGTTATGGTCTTTTAGGAAGGAGGAGAAGTCTTGAACTCCTTAGAATTTAATGATTGGACAATTTTGATAATGTGAGGATTATCTGGAGTACCTAAGTTGATATCCATGGTAGATTCATTTAGCATATTTAAAGTTTTAGGGGGGAGATATTTGTGTATAGAGGAGTATTTTTCACCAAGATAGGTGAGAATGGAATCTTCATCCTAACATCAAATGGTATTAATAGTAGGAGAGTCATCTCCTACCATCTAAGGATGAGTCGAAGGAATGGTTATGATCAAGCCATACTTTTGATAAGTTAGGGGTCTAAGGGTGATGATGTTGATGGGAAAAAATGCTAGGGGTGATGTCAAAATCCTCATTTGTTGATAGAGAAGGGATTGGTGAGGAAGGGATGTCTTCCTCAACAATGGTGATGGGAGGTGGGTTGGTTTGATTTTTAGGTGGCATAAAACTAAGGTCATGTTTTTCATGAGGTTTTTAGGTATTGATTGAAATAAAATCATGCAACCCATGTTCATACCAACCTAGGCCAAATCCTTTCAAAGCACACCTATAAAGATATGTCTTGAAAAAATCTTGTTTATCTAGATATGAGAAGCTAGAGGTGAATGGTTGAGGTGAGAAAGATGTGGCAGAATCATCAAAGGGTTTATGATGTCCCCCATAGATGAAATTGGTTTGATAAGTTGATGTCTTGAAAGGAATAATATCTCCAATGTTAGGGTCATATCTGGGTTTTTGGTCGAGATTCTCATACACTTAAGGAGTAGGGAAAGTGTCTAGTGTTGAAAGGCAATACTTCCCCAACAAAAGATGTTGGCAGGTTGATTATATAAGGTCCTTTATGGGGATTTGGGTGGAAAAATTAAATAAACTCATGGATGCTTCATTGGTAGAAGAAGATGGGGATTCATATTTTAAATATGGTGTCTTGTTGGATAGAGGAAGGAGAATGTCATTGTGTCTTTAAGTCATGCTACATGATGTTAAAGGACTCGAGTTAGCTTGTATGGTAATAACTTGAACTTTGTGTTTAAATTTGATGCATCAATGTAGGGTGGATGACACATAACCCATGGAATAAATCCAATGGTATCCCAATAAAATGTTTTATTACAAATCACCTTCTACTACGTAGAACAACTCAGGAAGCGTGTAGAGCCCTAGATGAATGTGAAGGATAATAGATCCTAAATTCGTGGCCATAGTATCATTGAATGATCTGAGTACCACTAGGGTTTTTGACATTGTTTTCTTCGATAATTTAAGTTGGTTGTATGTGTGAGAGTAGATAATGTTGATACTATTTCTCTCATTAATAATAACCATCTTGATATGGGTTTGGTTGATGTATTTGGTAATGAAGAGGGGAGGATCTAGATCATCTGGATGGATGGAGGGTATTTTTTAATCCTTGAAGGTATCAAGGTTTGAAAGTTGAAGAGATCTGACAAAAGTTTCTAGAGGTTATGGGTTTTATTATTGTACTTCTATATATTATAGAGCCTCTATCATCGCTTGGTGGTGACGGGGTGAGGTATTGATTAGTTCATACAAACTCATCTTCACTAGTGTTTGGTGAAATGATTTTAGAACTACTCAATGGATTGATTCAAAAGGGTTGGATTGAGAGGGACCCAAGATGGACACCTAGGGTTTGGATGAAGGTAAAGGTGCTTGGTGTTGGTTGGGTGATTTGGTTATGGAAGATGGATATATCCATGAAATGGACACCTTTACCTTTCCTTTATCCTTTGATTGAGCCTATGATTATGTGACCACATGGATGGTATGGATTTGGGGAGGAATCAGGCTAGAGGATTGCTTTGGTTTTGCTTCACTCTAAAATGAGAGTGTGGGAGCAGGTAAGTGTTGGTTGATAGTTCTTGGTTCTTGGGTTAGTGGTGGGATCATAAGAGGCTCATATAAAAATAAGTCATCTTCATGATATAGCCAATGGATAAACACTTGGAGAGCTTTACAGTTATTCGTATCATGTCCAGGTGTTCTATAGTATGAGCATACTAATTTTTCATTATACCAAGATGGATTAGGACTATGTGGGTCAAATGGCCTTATAGGTGGTAAATCTAAGGAAGATTATTGTAATAACCTCTATAGGATGGTTGAGTAAGACTTAGGAAAATGTGGCAAAGGCATGGAGTTCTTGGGTTTGGTAGTTGAGGTGAAAGCTCTTTTAGGAGTAGTTTTGATGGTAAGAGATTTGGGTGAAGGAAGATTATTGGTGGATGGTTTTGGTATAAGTTGCTTGGAGGTAAAAGGTGTTAGGGTATATGCCTAAGAAGTAAGTAGTTTGGTTATAGAAGGTTTGGTAAAAATGGGTGAGGATGAGAGTAGGAGTGATAGTGTAACCAAAAGTGGTAGTTAGATTTGGATTTTGTCTGGGATGTTAGGGTGTGGAGCTAAAAGCTTCACTGATGCAGACATGGAGGAGGTTGCAGGATGAGTTGTTGAGTGTCACGGAGACTGGCGTTTGGTCTGGCCAACCGACGTCGGCAGTATTAGACAAGGAAGCAACCGACGTCGGTCATTTATCGGCCGGCATCAGCGACCCCCAGGCGGACAGGGACCGACGTCGGTCGCCTGTGTGGTTCGACTGCGAGCTTATTACGGGCAGTTAGCTAACGAACCAAGTGTTTGCATGATTAGATCTATTTTTAGACTGAGAGCTGTGAATCTAATTATGGTAATTAGATGTCTAATTATTGTTTGGATGAGATCTATATAATAGACTCATGGTTGTATTGGAAAGGTGTTCTAGTTTGAGTTGAGCAAAGTTTGTTCCTTCTGTGTGTGAGGTGAGCAAGGGTGTTCCTCCTAGTTCCATAGTACCAGGTGTAGGTGCTGGATTGGAGAATCAGCAGGGTTCTTCATGTATGTAGGATCTTGGTCACAGGGGTATGGCCTATATAGGAGATCTACATGGTAAGTAAGATCGTTGATCTGCAGGTGTATGTGTGTGCAAGGTCAAGGTTCACAGGGGAGCAAAACCGTGTTTGATTTGCAGGTGTGCAAGATCATATAGACAGCAACACAACAGGGAGCAGTATCAGGGCAGGATCTACTTGGAGTATAGGTGTGTACTCAGATAGAGCTAAGAGGAAGGCAAGGGAGTTCCTTCCATAAGTATGGTCTGTTGAAGTGCAGGTTGTTGCAGGTTCATGGGAGATCTACTTGAAGTACCTTGAGTACTTGTGGAGTACGTGGAGTACTTGTGGTGTGCGTGGAGCACGGGAAGTGAACACCAACTTTGTATTTGAGTTGTGTGTTGGGACCTGAGAGGGAGAGCTTTGGGGAGAAGATTTACTGTTCACTTGAGGTGTGGGAAACCTCTGTAAGGTGGTGGAGAAGAAGTGGCATCTTCTTTATTGTATTCTTTTCTGTATAAAGTGTTAATACAAGTTGTGTATTGTCTCTCATATCTTGTGTTATTCTGAATTCTAGTTACTTGGTGAATCTGGTTAATTTCCGCATATTAAGTTGCTTGGTTTGGTAATCATATTGTGCTCTTTTGGTGGAGCAAGATCCTGACAAGTGGTATCAGAGCAAGGTTGTTGGCTCATAGCTTGATACCACTGACAAGTGGTATCAGAGCTTTTGGTTGGGATACTAACAGATTGGTTTAGATTTGGGTAGTGTGTTTTGATTACAGGTCACTCTCAGGGGTTTCTGATCGAGTGGGAGTAGAGCAATGGCAGATGAAGGTAAGCTAAGAATGGAGGAGTTGAAAAGCATAGATGGTTACTCACAGTCCTATGGAAAGAAAGAGCAGGTAAAAGAATATTGTTGGTTGGTAGCAGATCAGCATGAAGAAACTGAAGAAGCAGATGCAGCAGGTGTTGTTGCACAGGATGCTCTGAGAGGTTTCTTGGATAAAGTTGAATCTTGGATAAAAGATTCGGTTGCCTCTTTCCATGCAGCCCCAGGTAGAGGAGCTGGTAAGCCTTGCCAAAGAATTGGCAAACGGGAAGTGAAGATGAAATTGCAGGCGGCCAACACACAGGGGTTGATGAAGGTCATGCAGGTCCCAGGTTTGGAGATATGGCTAATTTCTTCAGAAAGATTGGGTGATGAGAGATGCACAAGAACTCTCATAGCGGATGCACTTGAATTAGCTGGTGGTAAGAAAACAGGTATTCTTTATCTACTTGTTTATATTACTGATTCTTCTTTTGTTGCGGAGACGTGGCTTTGTAGGCTTGGTCACATGAGCAAGAAGGAGATGCATGTTCTTAAGCGGAAGACAGATATATTTGACAGGCTTAAGAACTGGAAAGCCTTGGTGTTTATGGAGGAGATGGCAAACAGAACCCAGTGGTTGGTGATGGATACTTCTGAGTAGAGCAGTTTGGACATGGGTTTTGATTCAAAGAAGCTCACGGGTAAAAAGTCATCACTCACAGGTGAACACAGATACTGGCGTCGGTCAGGAGGAACCGGCGTCGAACAGATTGGTGCCGATGTCGGTCATGTGCAGACCGAAGCCGACGATGTCGGGCAGGGTAAGACCGATGTCAGTCCTGAGGACCGATGTCAGCAGAAGGGACACTGATATCTGCAGGGTCGGTAGTCAGGGACAGACGCATGGGAATTGACGTCGGTCGGATGCAGACTGTGGAGTGACCGAGGTCGGTCACTGTAACGGATTTTGGGTGGACAGCACGCTATCAAGGAGTCTCAAACACCCATACGGAGGACTGAAGACGTAAGTAGGCCCTCAAATTCGTTGTTCCTCTTCTTTTTACATGTTGCTGATTGTAGAGCAGGAAGGATCCAGGAAACAGGTGTGAGCTTGGCATGGATGAGGATGTGATTCCTTGGAGGAGAACCAAATAGGTGTTTTTGGTAGGGTTGCCAGCTGGATGAAAACACAGAGACGAATGGATACCTTAGTTAAAGAATAGAGAGAACGGATACGTGAGATGGAAGACCAGGTATACGGTCTTGAGGAGCTGCAGGACAGTGGTACAGGTTTTGACAGGTGGAGGACGAAGCATGGCTTCAGTCAATGTCAGGGTAACTACTATGGTTTGCCTTACCAGGTGGATGATGAGTCATGACATCATTTTTTTGCTGTATGTGGATGGTATGTTTTGCTAGCAGGATTGTACATATAGGGTTTTTTGATGAGCTAAGGGTAAGATTAGTTCAGTGGCATGTCAGGAGGAGTTTGGAGCAGCGAAATTATTTGACATGGGAGACATGGAGATCACAGGTTGATTTTGTCTCGAGTGGGAGCTGATGTGAATCAGGTGTTGGCAAGGTTCAGGATGCAGAGCCGGTGCACACTAAGGGCTAGACAGGTACAGTGTTCGAAATCACATGAGGTCTGGTATCGACCTGAGTATTCCCATGCAGTGGGAGCTGTCAGAGAGTTAGGAGCCAATTCAAGGAAGTGGATTCTCAGGTACTTGAGAGGGACTGGTAGTAGGGATTCATGCTATGCAGGGTCAGGACTTCACTACATGTGTTTGTAGGTTCGGATGTGGCAGGGTACTCGGATGACAGGGGGTACACCACGGGATGTGTGGTGGGTTGTCTTCATGATTGATCTTGAAGAGGGATACAAACTAGGAAATAGATTAGATGGGGAACAGGTACAGGTATAGTACAGCTATTTATCTCCAAGTGGGAGATTGTTAGGGTGTGGAGCTAAAAGCTTCACTGATGCAGACATGGAGGAGGTTGCAGGATGAGTTGCTGAGTGTCACGGAGACTGGCGTTTGGTCTGGCCAACCGACGTCGGTAGTATTAGACAAGGAAGAAATCGACGTCGATCATTTATCGGCTGGTGTCGGCGACCCCCAGGCGGACAGGGACCGACGTCGGTCGCCTGTGTGGTTCGACTGCGAGCTTATTACGGGCAGTTAGCTAACGAACCAAGTGTTTGCATGATTAGATCTATTTTTAGACTGAGAGCTGCGAATCTAATTATGGTAATTAGATGTCTAATTATTGTTTGGATGAGATCTATATAATAGACTCATGGTTGTATTGGAAAGGTGTTCTAGTTTGAGTTGAGCAAAGTTTGTTCCTTCTGTGTGTGAGGTGAGCAAGGGTGTTCCTCCTAGTTCCACAGTACCAGGTGTAGGTGCTGGATTGGAGAATCAGCAGGGTTCTTCATGTATGTAGGATCTTGGTCACAGGGGTATGGCCTTAATAAGAGATCTACATGGTAAGTAAGATCGTTGATCTGCAGGTGTATGTGTGTGCAAGGTCAAGGTTCACAGGGGAGCAAAACCGTGTTTGATTTGCAGGTGTGCAGGATCATATAGACAACAACACAACAGGGATCAGTATCAGGGCAGGATCTACTTGGAGTATAGGTGTGTACTCGGATAGAGCTAAGAGGAAGGCAAGGGAGTTCCTTCCATAAGTATGGTCTATTGAAGTGCAGGTTGTTGTAGGTTCATGGGAGATCTACTTGAAGTACCTTGAGTACTTGTGGAGTACATGGAGTACTTGTGGTGTGCGTGGAGCACGAGAGGTGAACACCAACTCTGTATTTGAGTTGCGTGTTGGGACCTGAGAGGGAGAGCTTTGGGGAGAAGATTTACTATTCACTTGAGGTGTGGGAAACCTCTGTAAGGTGGTGGAGAAGAATTGGCATCTTCTTTATTGTATTCTTTTCTGTATAAAGTGTTATTACAAGTTGTGTATTGTCTCTCATATCTTGTGTTATTCTGAATTCTAGTTACTTGGTGAATCTGGTTAATTTCCGCATATTAAGTTGCTTGGTTTGGTAATCATATTGTGCTCTTTTGGTGGAGCAAGATCCTGACATGGGATGGTTGGTTTCCTTACTAAGGTAGAAGGGTGAGGTCCTCAAATAGAAATCAAAGTGGAAATCGGAGGCAAAGTTTTGGTTTGTGTAATCTTGGGTGGTTTCACCTTCTTTGTTGGCTTGGTTTGGGGTTTTTTTGATAGGTTTGGTGAAGCTAATTCTAATTTCGATAAGGGGTGAGTAAGGTTCTAAATAGGGAATATGCCAAGGTTTTTAGTGCACTTGGTTATAATGGTAAAGGGTGACTTGGTCATTTTAGGTGGAGTTGGTTCAGATGGTTTGGCTATGTTTTTATTGGTATAGGTTTTTAATGGTTTGGTTATGATTATAGTGGGTTTGATAGTGGAAATAAAAGGTTTGGATGATAATGGTATTGTTGGAGGCTCTCTCTTGGTTGGGTAAGGAAGCTTGAGATGGTTTCAAAATGTGGTTTGATCTACATTGGGTTGAGATAAGTACTCTAAGTTTTGAACTAGTCTAGGAAGGGATTATAGATAGGCTTGATCCCTTTAATATTGATCTAAAAGGACAAACCCATGGGTGGAGAGAGAGGAGTGGTTACCTCATCATTTTCCTTGGTAAAAGGGTCCATAGTTTGGGAAGGCAAGTCTCCTATGGGAGAGGTAGGTAGAGTGATATCTTCCTTAAGGATAATTTCCAAAATAAGAGTGGATTATTGTATGATAGAAGAGAAGGATATGGTGGTAATGGATGATTCTTTTGATAAGTCTCCCAAAGGAGAGGTTGGTGTCTCAAATACCTTGATGAGTGGAGAGAGTGTAGGGGTTATTTCCTTGGTCTCATTTTCTGAAGTAATAGAGAGTGAATCCATTACCTCAATAAGTGAAGGGGAAGGAAAGGTAGTTTTGTCAATGGTTTCCTCGATAATGAGTTAAATAATAACTACGCTAATGGTATGAACTTCATGGTTATGAGAGGATTTTACTCTATTGTTTTCATTATTCATAGAAGGGGCATGGTTGGTAAATGTCTATCTAAAGATGTCAAGTGATTGATTTGGGGGTGTGTTGGGGTTATCCAGCATAATTTCCCCCTTGTGAATAGTATTTTGGATAATATTTTTGAAGGTATTGAACCTACTAACGCCATGTCTAATTACATGGTGGAAGGTGCACAATTAATTCTCCTTATACCAACCAAGTATAGGATGAGAGGAATTGAATAGCTATTGAGGTTTGATCAGTGGGAGTTTTGTGATGTTTGTTTTCAAAAACTTCTCCAAGACCGAAGCATATGACTTCCTTATTGGATTAAATTTCTTTTGGTTGTTGTGGTTTGGTTTTTTAATGTTTTGATTGGAGGAACTAGAAGATTTGGGTCAGTTAGCAATGGGTAGAGGGGTAGTTTTCAGGACAACCGCATTCATGGTTGCCTTGTTTTTTGTGTTAATGTTGGTTTTATTGCTATGTTTAGAGGAGGGAGTCTCATTTTATTTAAACATGTAATTCTTTCTTCTCATTTTCAACTTCCCCTTATCAATGGCTCTATTCTCTAATTTCCATGCCATGGTGAAAGCTTCATCAAAGGTCCTGAATGTCTAAACCCAAAAGTGGAGGAAATGTGTCTGGCACAAGCCCAAACAAAGAGTTCAATCAGCTTAGGTTGGGGAAAAGATAAAGAGAGTTGATTTATCAATCTTTTCCAATGGAATACAAAATAAGCTATGGTCTCATCATCAAACTACTGAATGTAGTAGAGATAAGTGATGGAAATTTTCTTAGAGATGTTTATGGAAAAGTGATCTAAGAAAGTCTAAGCTAGTTGGGCAAAGGAAAAGAGGGATTGCTTTGTAATAAGATTGTCCCAATCTAGTACTGAACCTGACAAAGACATGGGAAAGGTATGGAGGAGGAGAACATCATCATAGGCTATCAAATAATAATAATGCCTAAATGCTCTTAGATGTTGTTGAGGATCTTGCTCTAAAATTTTGAAAATTTTGAAATTTCTCATTAACGAGGATAAGGTGAAATGGGGACAGATGGGTGAACTGGTTCATTGTATATTTGGTCATAAGATAAGAGGTTATGGGAACCAGAAATAGATGACTCTAAGGTAGTCATTTTGTCCATTAACATTTTGACAAGATCTATTTGTGGTTGTGCACCCCCATAATTATAGGGGAGATTATGTTGGGTATGGGTAGGTGCAACATATGGGTAGTTGATAGGGGGTTGAGAATCTACCACATATTATTATGTGGACATGGGTGGTTTGGATGATGCCACATATGAATACGTGGAGATAGGTGGTTGCGTGGAAGGTAGAAGTACATATCCTTGTGGGTTAGGGATATAACTTGGGTTTTATACAATGGGAATCTATTGGGGATTGACGTATATTAGGTTAGAGGTATATTTGGGTTGGTAGATAAAGGATAGGTGATAACTTTGGTACCAATGGGTAGAAGGGTAGAAGGTATGGGTACCACCAAGCTTTGGAATGGAGTGGAAGTAGGTAGATTAAGAACAAGAGAAATGGTGGTGACACTAGTAGAGGGCATTCTTATGGTAAGTAGAGTACCATTGCTTAAAGGATGTGTTGATCCTATACTAGAAGGGTTGTTATTTGGGTTTGAAGGTGTTTGGGTGTTAGTTAATTAGGCGGGCTCATTTTATATGGTGGTATTGGTGGGATCATTGGTAGAAGATGATGCCCAGGTAACTAAAGGTTGGGTGGAGATGGTGGTAACAGAAGTGTCTCCCATAAGGTGGGATGTCATGTCATAGGGTGAGTGAGTATGAGGAACCAAAGCAAGGGTATGGTGGGATATGGTTTTAAGGTAATGCTTGAGGGATATGGGGTTGTTATCTAGAAATATGGTGAAATATTAATCACCTTGGGAAACTATTCGAGGGATGCTAGGACATCCAGAAGGGTGGGGAGAACTCCCTGAAATTGAGATGTACTCCATGGATAAAGGACAAGAGGAAGTTGGATGATTAGGAGGTGGATTTTGAATTTCTTGTTTTCTCAGTTGTTGTCTTGTTAAAACCATGCAAATAAGGGAACAAAGAAGATATAAATAATCTCATAACTCAATCAAAGATAAAACAAGAAAAAGTCAAGGAAATAAAACACACACTAAAACACATTAAATCCTATGGTTATTTTTAGTCTCTTTTGTGGCTTATGCCTTAAGCTTTATGAATTGTGTGACTTAACTTGGTTTGTAGAGTGAGTACTAGAAAAAAAGTGTATGGTTGATTTCAAGTTGTGTTTAGGCTCTCAAAGGGATATGTGTTGGAAATCAGTATGTGTTTTGATATTGGGGACTTACCCCTCACTTTACACACCACAACGATAAGGGTGTTAGGTGATTAGCCAAGATATACCAATTGTCAAAGATTATACTCAACCAACTAACTTAGTTAGTTCTCCACTTGGTGGTGAAATTTAAGTAGGATAGCCAAGAAAGGTGACTACTAGGTGATGAAATCCTAGTTTGGCCTTATGTCAATGTTTTTATTCTTTATTATGTGTAAGTGGTTTGTTATTATGTGTGTGATAAGGGTGAATCTATGATTAATTCACTTGATTAATTAAGCTATGTGAGATAAAATAATCAAGCAAATAATGGATGCAGTTGATTTTGAACCCAAAATAAAATTTTGATTTCATTGTATGAATGAAAAAACAAGAAAAAGAAGCACTTAGATGAAACTATAAACCCAAGAAAAGACTCAAGGTTCCCACCGGGTCTGCCATAATGTTTCACATAAATTTTTCTTTATTTCCTTCAAAAGATATATTTAAAACTTAAAAGGAAGGGTGAGGTTACTAGAACCTAGATTTGGTTTGTGCTCCATGATCCAAATGGTTGTATATACTTCTCTTTGGCATGGGAAGAATGGCCTATAGATAATAAAGCACTAAGAAACAATTGGTTAGTTAGGTAGTAAGGTCGACTGGCTAGCAAGTTATATCCAAGAAGCACAAGCTTCCTTGGAGGCTATCAATCCACACTTTTAAATAATCAAATTCTAAAAGTGAAAGATAAATTACTTGCATAAATAATTTTAGGATGCTAAAATAAAATACAATAAATTTTTGAAAGAGATGGTTATAACTAATTATAGTAAAAAATATTAAATATTAATACTAAATGAATCAAACATAGTTCAAAAAATAGGGTGATGTTTTGTGCTTGAGAAAAAAGTCAAAAAGTGAGATTTGGTTAGGGTCTGATAAGTGAAATTAGATTGTTATTGTAAATGTCACATAATGATCATCGATGGTTGGGGTAGACCGTCGATAGTTAAGTAACTGTCAACGGTAACTATCAAACTTAGTTTAGGTAATGATAGGTCTAGTCTAGAAGGTGGATTATGATTCTAGGAGGTGAGTTTTGGCTAGAGGCTAGTTGTGGTATAGAAAAAAAAAACTATGAACTAAAAATAGATACTTAAACCTTTTTCATGAAGAATTTTGAGGTGGGTTGATGAAGACCCATTGTGGAGGCTGCAGAAATTATGGTAGAGTATCGGTATCTTGGTTGTGATTGATGAATTAAAGCACTTTAGATCTCTAACTTAGTTGCTAGTTTGTTGTAAGAATACCAACAAAAGATGTTCTAATATGAGAATCTTTGATAATTATTTATTCTCCCTTATGGTTGTTTTACTCTTCCTTTTCATCTCTTCCTCCTCTCTTTTTATAAAAGGAAAGGAGAGGTGAAACAATAAGTTCAAACAAGGTGTCAAGGGGTAATTTAATTTTAGTCTTAATTTGCATAATTAATCAAGTGGATAAGAATAAAAAAGTAAGGTAGAGTTGAGTTGGAGTTAACGCTTAAGGTAGTTAATGGTTGACCATCAATGATTGGGCCTAACCATCGATAGTTAAGCATTGATCATTAGTGGTCAATAGGTAAAATTTATAATGGTCAAAGTTAGTCATTATGACTTAGGTTTGGTAGTTGAGGGTTTTCAAGTGGTTTTAATGGGATCCAGGGGTGGTCTAGGGGTTAGTTCAACATCTAGAACCATTGTATATGGTTGTTTAGTGTCTACACATATATGTTTGGTGATTCTTTCAATCACAAAGCCATGATTCAAATCCATCGTCAAGAATACAACATTGCTTACCAAAAATGACAAGCTCCCAAAGCTTTTCCTTCTCATAACCAAAATTATTTTTCCACATATAATTCTCAATAACATAACAAGGATGTTTGTGCCATTGACACTGAGTATGGATAATATTATAGTAATTCTTAATACATTAAAGCACTAAGGTCAATTATCATCAAAACATAGCTAATAAAGATCATGTTACTAAGCCTAAGAAACCATATTTGGAAAAGAAAATCCTAACATATGCTATAACCACTCACCTAACTTTGACAACTAATGAGGAACCATATCCTTGTTATGAATCACCTACCACTTCTATTCTACCAAAATATACCTTACCTTCAAAACATCACATTAGTTCTTCTTCAAAAACTCATTGGAACTTTTTAGAGGATCTCAACTCCATGTCTTTAAATATTCCTCTTATGGAGTTAGTTTGTACCTCCCCTTATCATCGCAAGTTCTTCATGCAAAAATTACAAGAAATTGAAGACCCATCTTCTATAGAAGAAGAACCACCCTCTCATCAGCCTCAACCAACCACCATGCATAACATGGAAATCATTTGTCCTTCTTAGAAACATTCCATTAAATTTCTCAAAGAATACATGATTAATGATAAGATCCTATTTCATGCTGATGATCCACCCTTATTCATTAAAATTACCATTAATAGTATCCTCATTTGTAAATTATTAGTAGACGAAGGGTCTAGTATTAATGTGACATCTTTGTGGCTCATCCAATAACTTGGATATAATAAATATCATCTTAAGAAAACCCTCCTAACATGTCAAGGATTTTAAAAAACTAATCAAAATCCATTTGGTTATATTTTGATCCCTCTTATAATTGGACCTAAGATTGTTCGAACTAAGATTATGGTCCTAGATTTACCCCTATCTTACAACATACACTTAGGATGACCATGGACTCATAGAATGAGTGTTATTACTTCTTATGGTATCCAAAGTTTCATCTTCCTTCATAATGGTAAAATTTAAAGAGATCCCAACACTTGGAGTTTTCAATTTCCAAATCTTAAATCTCAATATCACATTCCTACCATTCCAACCATTCCAACAATCAATAGTGCTCCCTTACCTAAATTTGTCAACATAAATCCAAATTTACATGCCACTCTTGATAATTTAGATGATGAATAACCTAATGACTTGAAACATACTTGAAACACTACTAAATTACCTCCTTACATATCTAGGTCCCTTCCTCCTTCTTTATTAGATCATGATTTCACCATTCCTCTCATTGATGAGATCATTCATTCTCCTCCCCCCACCCCCCACACCCCCCCTGCCCCCCTTCATGTAATGATCAGGAAGCCTCTTACATAGTAGAGGCCTTCAAATGCAATGATTATAGAGCAGCCAAATTATTCCAAGATACTGTAATCATGTCTCCACGTAAATTTAGTGATCTATCTATTTTCCCTTCTAAAATTCCTCTTGAACCTCAAACATGTACAATTTTTCCAACCTATGATGATAACTAGATCATGTCCCAAGCTCAATCACAAGAATTGGATGTTCAACATTATTATAAAAATTTAGATCAAATACATGATTTTAATCATGATGTTCATCCCATTTCCACTAACTTTGAATTATCACCTGGAGCTCATGTGCCTCATGTTAATTCTCCACTTTTTGACATCCCTTGGGTCATTGGACAAATCTTACCTTTTTAACCTTATAAAATTACTACATATTTTATATCACCTATAGATGCAAACATTGCATCCAATTATTCCCCAGTCAATGATGGTAATGACAAACCAAACAAATTTGATCAACCTTCTTACCCTACTCTACGTACTCTAGAGATTATGTTAGATGTCAAGACCATAGATGTACATCAAATACACTCTAAATATGGTCATCATGGTAATAAAACTATCAATCTCAATGTATATGTCGAGTATTATTTTCCTCTTCCCACTTTTCCTAGAGATGAATCCATTATTGAATTGCTTCATGCCCGAGAACCTCAATTACTTCTGCATCATCACAAAATCAGGAATTTCAGGAAGAAAGCCCCTTGTTTAAATAGCTTCATTTCTAGAATTTATTCCAAAGCAAATCCCATCTCCTCTCTGTCTAATGCACCATATCATTTCCAAGATGGAAATTCCATACTTATCAAGGAAATTACTTGAATTAAATATGGTACCTCATCATACCCTCAACCAATTATATTCTCTCATAAACTTACACCAATCGAACATGATGACTTTAACCTATTGTTCAATAAATATCATGAGACTTTTACTTGGTATTATGAGGATATGCTTGGTATTGACCCTAGCATCTTGGTGAACAACATCATTACCTATCTTGATGCCAAGCCTCTATGATAAAAGAAACATAAATTTGCACCAAAAGTTTCTTATTTATGCCTTAAAGAAATTATTAGACTTCTTGATGCTAAGTTTATCAAGCTTATGGACTATTAATAATGGGTCTCTTACATTATTACTGTTCATAATAAAGTCACCATGGTCATTTAATTTTGCATTTGCATTAATTTCTATAATCTTAATCTTACTTATCCCAAGGACAACTTCCCTTTACCTTCTACAAATGCCATTGTCGATTCGAATACCAGACATGAAATGTTATCTCTTATAGATGGTTTCTCTGGTTATAACCAAATTCACATTGCCCCCAAAGACCAACATAAGATAAATTTAACCATGGAATGGGGCACCTATTGTTATATTAAAATGCCCTTAGACCTTTAAAATTCTATAGCTACCAATCAATTGGTGATAACACACATTTTTCATGATATTATCCATAAGATCATTGAAACTTATGTGGAAAACCTCATTGTCAAGTTTAAAATCTCCAAGACTCATCTCTCTAATCTTGCTATCATTTTTGATCACCTCATTAAATATAAAGATAGACTGAATCCTTACAAGTATGTTTTTGGTGTTACATTTGGAAAACTATTGGGATTCTTAGTTTATATTTGTGACATTGATGTTGATCCCATAAATATCAACCTATTTTTAACATGCCCATCCCTCATTCTATTCTAGATATTCGTACTTACCTTGGTTAACTTGGGGCAATAAGAGGGTTCATCCTCAAAATGGATTATCATATCTATTATATTAATTATCTTCTCAATAAAGGTACTTACCTAATATGGATGGATCCTTATCAATAAACATTTGATAATATGAAAGAATCATTGAATCACCCACCCATTCTTTATTCCTTTGTAATGACCATCCATTAATATTATATACTTATTCCACACCCATATCAGTTGGGGCAATAATTTCCCAACATGATGATATTAGAAGGGAATATGCCTTATATTATATTAGTAATGACCTCATTTACTATGAGAAACATTATACAAAAGTATAACATGATTATGTCACCAAATATTTTTTTACTAAAACGTTGTGACATTACATGCATTATCAAACCACTTACATTATCATTCATTCTGATCCAATCCATCATTTCTTCTCCAAAGCCTTTCTTATTGGATATATAATTGTAAATTGGATGGTCCTGCTCATGGAATTTTATCTCTGAAATATTACATAAAAGATGTCAAAGGACAAATCATTATTGATCAACTTATCGTATCCCTTGTACCAACTATCGACCACCTTCAAGATAGCCTTCCCAATGACAATATTCTATATATTAAAGGTATTAATAAATCCATGTCTCTTAAAGATTACTTACATAACTTCATTGTTGATCTTTGAGAAATTAATCTTGAAGATTCCTCTATCTTCCTTGATACTCCCAACCCAAAAGTAGTTATCAAATAACTTCTTCATATTACTATCAACTTACATGACGGTACTTAGACCCTTTAATTTGATGGCACCAAATGCCTTCAAGGAGATAGAATAAGTTGTAACCTCACCAGTCCTCTTGGTAAAATTATCCTTTTGGAATTTCTCCTTACATTCGATGTCACTAATAACATGACAGAATAGGAAGCCTTAAACCTAGGCATGAGAGAAACGCTTGATTTAGACATCACATATATGCATGCTTTAAGTGATTCCCAACTTATTTACCACTAGGTTAATGGTTATTATCAATGTAAAAGAAAAAATCTCACTATTTTTCATCAAATCACAACTAACCTCACCAAATAATTTACTTATTTTACCATCGAGCCTATCCCTTAAGATCAAAATACCATTGCTTATTCACTTGATTCATCAACTTTTTCCATCCACAAAAAGTACTAACCGATTCCACTTTTCTTATCCAAATAATGAAATACCCATCTTCCATTTAACTAGAAGATTCACTCATCTACCACATGGATGTTGTCACCATTCATCAAAGCCCATGGTACAAAGACATTATCTAATTTATTGAACACCAAACCTATCCTCCAAACATTGATTCCCATGAAAAAATCAAATTCACAAACAAGATTTCAAGCATGTTTTTAGATATAATATCTTTTATTATCACAATATTGAAGGTACCATGCTCTATTGTGTTATGAAAGTAGAAGTTCTTCCTCTTATTGAACAAGCACATGGGGGAATTTATAGTGGCCACTATAGTAGACATGTTACATCCCATAAATACTTATGTATGGGACACTTTTGGCCCACTCTTGAAAAGTAAGCCATCAAATTCACTAAAATTTTACTCCTTGCCAACTCTATGATGATCTAATCCAGTCATCTCTAGCCAAGATTCAAACCATGGAGTCTCCCTGACCATTCATCATGTGATGATTATATGTCATAGGCAAATTACTCAGATCTCAGGATAGGCATGTCTTTATTATCATAACCACTCAAAATTTTACCGAATGGGTTGACGTTATTCCATTCTTCAATGTAATTAGTACCACCATTTCAAAAATTATCCTCAATTAAATAATTTTCTACTTTGGTGTTCCTCATACTATTATCTCAGATAATGATGGTAATTTTAAAAATAAATATGTCAAATAACTCTATGCTAAATTCAAAATTAATCATAATTTTTTCATGCCTTATCATCCCTAGTGTAATGGCCAAATTGATGCCACCGAAAAAATTCTTAATAAAATTATTCAAAAGATAATCTATGAAACCCTCATGGATTGACATCTTCATCTATATCCCATTCTTTGGGCCTATCACACTAGCATACACATGGATACTGGGGCAACACCATTTTCTTTAGTCTATGGTTCTGAATCAATCCTAACATTAGAATTTGATATTCCCTCTCTTTGTATTTACCTTAATGGTATTATAATCTATTAATAATTATTTGAAGATCACTTTCATGCTCTTGATCTTTTTATGAACACCATGTTTTTACCATACAACATAATCACCAATAGCAAGTCCACATTGCCAAACAACATAACAAAAGAGTTAAGGTTCACACTTTTAATATTTGTGATCTTATCCTTAAACTATACTATACTCATGAAGAAGAAGGTAAATACACCCAAAAATGGTGGGGACATTATTTAGTAAAATACATTCTTGGTCCAAGCACCTATCACCTTCAAACCAATGAAGCCCATATTTTCAAAAATACCACCAATGCACAATTCCTAAAAACATATTTTTCTTAAATCTTTCCCTTATTATCATGTTTTCTGTATGATATCCTTCTAATAACTTTAATAGGATACTTACACAGGTCTCACCCTTTACAATAGTTTTCTCTTTCCACAAACCTTAGTCCATTTTGGTCCTTTAGTTTCCCTTTTATCATGAATTTCATTGTAAAACTATGGATAAGACCTAGTCTTCCTCATTATTTATTTTTATCCTCATTGTTTTCTTGATTTACAATGCCTTTTGACACCCCCTTGGGTTTCTCTTTTCTGAGTTACAGTGTAAGAACATGGATAGGACCTGACCTTCCTTACAAATATCTTATTTCTCATTTTATGTTTACATGTTTTGTGCACCCTCATGGGTTCATTTTTTATGAGTTATATTATAAAACCATGGATAGGACCTAGCCTTCTTCATAAAATCACTATCTCTACTTAATTTAGTATTCCTTGTCTAGAATATTTGCATTGGTCTTGAGTTTGTGATCCTTGTTCTCAACATTCCATTTTTCTTCTTTTGTAGATAAAATTTTCATAACAACAATGTTAGCATGTTTTCCTACCCTTCCCTCATTATTATGATAAGGAATCACATTTCAATATCATATTATCCCTTGTTCACCCTCTGTCACATTTTTTTTTTGATTTGAAATAAATCAAATTATTTCATGTTTCATTACTCTTGACTTCATTTTATTCCCCCCACATTGGATAAAACAAGGTCTAAGTCAAAATAGAACTTTTATTTCACCTACATTAATAAGACTCTTAGACACCATGCTCTCTATGTTCTCTATCTTAGAAACCAAGTCGAAAGAATTCAAATGAGAGTCATCTTTAGCACCCATGTTTGGTATTTTGAATCTATATGGAGGAGGAATAAAAAAATCCATCAAGAAAGTTAAAATACAAATCATTTTAAATAAAAGGTAATGATATAAAAAAGACAACATACAAATTTCAAAATTCAAAATCACAATAAAAAGACACAATTACAAGCATATATCCTATCTCTAATTGAATATCAAACTCCATAGTTGGATTGTAATAGAGCTGAGGCCCATTGGGTTGTGGTGGGCTAGTAGATTGGAATAGGAGAGTACAAAAAAATCTATGGTGATACCTACTTTCTCATACAAGTACCCAATATTCACAGTAAACCAATGACTATGTAAGGGGTCCTAAGGAATAGGGAACATGTTGTAGAAAGGTAGGCCCATTTTAATTTTTATTCATATGGACTTCATGGGATTATCTACATACTTCATTTGTTGACCTAAGACTTGTGTAGTTAGGAGAAGTTCTCTAGAGTCCTTAAGTTATAAAGTCCTCTTATTTTGAAAAACTTAATTTAAGTGTCTTGAATTCCATAAAGATATCCTATACCTTGGTTTTTCCTTCATTTTCCCCTTCACTCCTTTTATTTACCCCTTGATAGGAAAGTGTGATTTTAAATATATTTTCTCTCTTCTATAATTCCCTTTTCTTCACATATTAAAAATATGCTATCACTACTTTGTTTCAGTTTTATCTATCTTTAGAACCAAACAATATCTTTGAGTGACTATGGATTATTTTATTTATACCATGGCTTTACATTTATCGAATTGTTTTGGTCTCTTTTAACATTTTTTATTTTTGTACTACCACTTTTTATGGACACCTGAGTCAATTTATCCTTTCATGTACCTTTTCCATTATTAAGTGAGGTTGGCTTGTTACTTTTCACTCACCAATGTTGTTTTCCCTTTTATGCACTTTTTCCATTGGTGATTGAGTAAGGTTTGTTACTCCTCACTCATCAATGTTGTTTTACCATTTTGATTTCCCATCTTTGTTTAAGTATGGATTATTACTAATTTTACATTGATGTTTGAGTACCATCCATGTTTGATATGTATCATTGGTTTAACTTGGTGAGTTTTCCCTTTCTTAAGGTTTACTTGTTTGGGTTTTTTGATCTTTAGTAGCTGTAGATTTTTGATTATTAGATTTACTCTAAAATTTTGACTTGATCATTTGGTATAACTTAGCACCTGTCACCCTAGTTTTCCAAATTTCCATGTACATCTCATCTACATAGCATAAGTTATTTTGGCCTTTCTATGTTTATTTATTATTTCTCTTTAATTTTTATATCCTTAGGTTTATCTAAATTAGTCTCTATTCCCTCCATGATCAAAACTACAAACACATTAGAAAACCGTATAATGATAAAGGTAAGTCAAGGTATGCATACTTTTAATTTTCATTTATTTCTCTTTCAGTCATTTAATTTTAGTTATTTCATGCTTTGAAAACACTCCAATTTTTTAGCTTCAACATGGTGTGTTACTATGTTCTTTTCTCAAAGCACCATCCCCTATTCCACCTAAGTGACATGTGATGATATTCAAGTGGAGTACATGTATACATATATATTTTTTAAACTTTATCAATTACTGATGCTTTATCTCTTATAGGAATCTATCCATTCCTAATCTCTCTGAGTACACGCCTTAAATGGTACACTAGGAAAAAGGTGGGCAGACCATTGGTGCTTCATAAGATTGTTGTCCCTATACTACCACTTTATATCAATCCACACTTATCCTAAAAAAATTCACCTAAGCTTTTCCTCATCTTTTTCACCCTCTTCTAGTCGTTTTATGCCTTCATTAACCCTTCCCTAGCCTAAAATACTTTTTGATAGTTTACATTACATTGTGAGCCCTATCGAATTTGTTCTCTAATTGATAAAACTTATTTAGGTTCTAATTTAAGTCCTAACTGACATAGACCAAGACCTATTTTTTTCTAGTAATGATATAGTGTTGATTAGGTTGACTTTATTGGCTAAACTTTCAGAAAGGACTAGGGTTAGATTCAGCTATATAAACACATTCATTTCAACTTTCTTAGAGAGATAAAAAGAGTTAATTATTCATTTTAACTTCTTTACAATATGCTCTTATCCCATTCTACTTGAGGAGTCTTAACTTATTGTGTCTTCTTAGAAAAAAATCTTGCCTTGTGGAAAAGTCTTCGATGCTTTGGCCTTTATTAGTGATCCTTACAAACCATAATAACCTCTTATGAAACACCTTTGGCCAAGAGAGAGATTGAGTCTCGATGGGTTCATATTCAAGGTAAGTATCTCTAAATTTATTCCTCTCTTTATTGAATAGAAGTAGCATAAGTAATGGCATTTGAATATTACTCTCTACATGTATTAAGGTTTTATATATATATAGCTTAAATAGGATTATTTTATGCATGTTTACTTTTAATTTTTATTACCCCCACTTTGTGCCACAATATTTGGTGATCACTAGATTAGACTTTTACTTGTTATTAGTTTAGTGAATATGAAAACATAGGACCTAGTTAGGGTTATTGCATAGTTTTACTTGGTTAAAGACATTGGAACCCTCCCTTATGAATTTATTGTGATAAAAGGTCCCTTGGATAGGTCTAGTAGATCCATCTTGGTCATGACACTGAATATATAATGTGTCAATAATTGAAAATGTAAGTAGTATTTATCTTCTCTGAGCTAGGATTGATTTATAGATTAGTTGCATTTATATTTGCACGCAAATAGTAGTGGCATATTTGTATAGTGTTCTCTAGGTGGTGATAGTATCCCCTTTATAGTATTGTTCCTATTTTTTGGAAGTACATGCACCTATGTTTTTATGTCCTATTCCTATATTCATAAAACCTAGAGCTCTATGTTGTGCCTAAAACACATGATTTAATATGAAAACCCTAATATTTCTTATAAGTATGGCATGAACAATATTTGTTTGTTCATTAGTAGGATAGGCTATACATCCTAAACACCCCATTGTGAAGAGATTTATCTACATACAAATAATCTAAAGAGGGATCAAGTCTGATGTAGTTCTCCCACCTATTATTTGATACAAGTGCAAGTGATTGCTAGAATGAGAGTGGACTTGGATGCCTTAAATGTGATTAAACTTTGAAATATTTGAAAAAAGGGCTATTGTAGATGGTAATATGTATAATTAGAGAAGAATAAGAATCAAATGCCTTTATTTTTCTCAACTTTATCTTTTGTTTAAATTGTTTTTTGCATCTATTTTCCATCTAGTGAATAGAAGTGAATTAGACTTATATTTATAGAGTTATGTTGCTTGTGTGGATAAGAAAATATGTTGAGACCAACCTTAGGAGGAGCACACATTTGAAAAATTATCTATTGGGGAGAGTTAGGGCTAAGGATAGTAGTGCCTAGTTGGGGGCACTATTTTTATGTGTTTATAATGTCCCAAATGTGTCTCTAATATCCACTTGGTAGGTTGTTGAGAAAGTTGGGTTAGGATCTGGGAAGATAATTCTAGGATTGTGTTTTGGATGACTATACATGATTATGGTTTGCTCAATCATTGAAAAATAAAGACTAAGGCTCTAGGATAGGTCTAGGGCTAAGTTAGGATAGGGTAACTAAAGAGACAGTCTTAGCATATAATTACCAATTTTAGTTGATTGCATTTCCCCCCTTTATGCTAATAATGCAGCAAAGTGAAATGACTAGTATAAAGGAAAAAGAATTGTACCTAGATTTACCTTGGATTTGAAGCCCATGTATAAGTCTGAGTATGCAAATCAGGGTCTACATATGTGGAATATGATCCAAGTCAATGTCCTATGATGAAACATGCAAAAATTAGTCCTTACTTAAGATATGATCAAAAGTAAAATACTGCTAAAATAATGTAACTGAGTAAAATTATATTAAAGATAGAGGAAAAGAATGAATACACCCTGTTGGGTATACAAACCAATGCATTAACCTAGTGACATCCTATGTGCGTGAGTGTACATAGTGATCATATCATTGAATAGTTTGGACTGAGATGATAGCTTGATCAATCCTCATATGGGTGGATCAATAATTCAATCTAATTTTAACTACATTATTTCTAACCCCTATTCAATGGAACCTGATCTCTATGAATATCTTGGTTAAGATAATAATTGTGTCTAACCCTCTTATGCATGTGGATCAAGAACTCAAGTAGACCTTAACTCCATCATTTCCCACATGTGTAAAGCAGATGCATCAGTAATTTGATTGCGTAAAGTGTGTAAAGTATTTATACGAGTAAATTTAATTATGTATTCATCTCTATGACCACTCATGTATATTAGGTAGCTTTAGGCCACTAGGGAATGCCAACCACTATAGATAGTTTAAGGCATGAATATAGTGACAACTTGAAATGTGATAACAAGTGTATAGAACATAGAGAATGACATGGAGTTTGTCATTCCATCTAATCAACCTGTGTGTATATAACTATATAGAAACTATGTGCCTCACACATAACCCCAATCTGGTATTTGAATATAATGAATTTGAACTATGTAGCAGATAAATATGTGTAACTAATGTCAATGTGGGAGTGATCATATCACAAATTATGCCCCCAAATATGAGAAAATAATATGAATCAAAGTTGAAATGAATGTATCTGAGCTAAATCTAAACATAAATGTCAAACTTGTGACTGTATCTATGCAAATTTTTATAATACGTGTACTAGTTGAAGTAATCTAAATTATCCTAAAGTTGTAGCTTTTTAGATAGTAGTTCATTATTACACTAGTGTCCCAATATGGATGTTAATGTCTACCAAGTTTAACTTTTGAGTGATCTAAGCTGATTTTTGAGTCTTTGTTTTGTCTTATGTCTACCCTATGTCTAATGTCTGAAACTAAGCCCTTGTGCTGAAATTTCTGTATGAAAATCAAGGTAAGACCCTGATATCTATGACAAAGTCTTATGAATTCCCACTATTTTGAGGGTAGTTGTGAAATTTGTGTAAGAACCACCCTTTAAATAAGTAACTCTACAAAACGTGTTATCAATATCATGTGCATGATATTCCAATACAATGTACAAACATAACATTGAAATGTAAATGAATCTGAGCAGATGTAGTTAATGTAAGATGTATGTTGTAATCTATCATTGCAGAAGGGTGTAAATATAAATGTAACAAATGTGTAACAATAAATGTGAATAACTTCCTAGGGGGATGGGGCATGATGTCCATCATGGCTCTCAAGTAGGAATGATAGATCCCTAAGATCCCTCATGGCATTGAAAACTAGTGTGTATGTAACAAGAAAATACAAGTGTTATGGTGTAGAAGCATACATAAAAACATAAGAGGCCTAAAAAATATATGCCAAAGGGCCATAATACAAGGGACATGGGCACATATCACTAAATATGACAATGAAAGACATATAAGGATATGTTTAAATATCCACATATGTAAGAAATAAATAATTTGGAGTAGAGCCACATAAAATGAGAAGTTCAAATGTCCACATATAGAATCAAGAAAGAACACATAAGGGAGATGGGAACATGTACAACACATATAAATAGTGAAGTGGATTAAATAAAAAAATGGCATATTCAAATGCCCTCGAAGATATAAGAAGCATAGGAACACAAGCAAGTATAAATCTAGGAAACCTAGAAATGAAATCATGATATAACTGTATAGTAAAAATATATGTAGATGATAGTATGCATATATACTGAGTCTAACAAGGGATAGTTGGTAAAAAAATTTGATTAATAAGGATTAATGATCAATATCAAGATAAATCAATACATAAACTAGAATATATAGTATGTAAAGATAGAACATGGTTATAGAAACTATGTATGAGATTCTGCCATGTGGTTAGATGTATCAAATATATAAACCTAGATTGGTGTAAAATGTCCCCAATGGGTATATGATAGCTGGTATAGATCATTTTAATGGACATGAGTCATGTCTGGAATTTTGCAAGATTTGACAAGAAAAAGTGAAACATATGTGTATGATAAAATTGACTATACTAGGATAGCTAACAATATGCAATATATGGAAAGTAGTAAAAATATAAACATATAAATGCATAAAATATATAAAATTTTGTGTTTTTGGAATATTTAAATGTATTTTTTATTTTGACATGTTATATTATTTTTGTGTTTTTGAGTATAAGATATCTACAAGAAAATGAAAATAAACTATGTATAAGGAGCAAGAGGGAGAGAAAGAAGTATGTACAAGGGTATGAACCATAATAACCAGTAATGAATATCATTATAAACTCAACATCATCGTGACCTTATCGAATATTGGTACTATGAATGTGTGTGTAGTGTGAAAGGGTAATTATGAGCACACAATCTATTATGTTATATAATTTGAGTCTAAAGTAGCCTGAGTAGTGATCCTATGATGTTGTGGTACTGTTTATGATTCCTTATGAACTATAGGAGTCTTAGAGACCCATTTGTTTGAAGTACAATTTTTACGTGATGTAGGTTCCCTATGTTGAGAATACATAGAACCCAATATAAGTTATTGTTGGGGATCAACCAACAATGGATTACACTTATGAAAGCAATGAATGCGGAAATAAATCAGATAGATAAGTAACTGAAATGATAAATAGCACTGAACAAGATATACAAGAAAACACCCTGAAAACTTGTATTAAAAAACTCTTTACAATAGGAATACAAATGAAGAACTTTGTTCTTCCACACCTCTCTCAGATGCACACAAGATCTCTCACTAGATCTCTATTCCTTAAGAGCTCTCTCTCAAGTACAGTCCTTCAAACATTCACAATGTTCTACTCGTACTCAATTACACTCTCTCTTTCATCATCATACAATAGCTTAGAAGATCTCTCCTACATATAGAAATAGGAAACTTAAGCATGCTCTTACAACAAACAGTTAAGCCTCTTCAACAAGGGCTCTAAAAATAATATTGCTAACAATAGAGACGCGAGCTTGAGTCTACAACTCAAACTCATCATGCAAACACTCGCTTCTATCCTCGGAAATCGCTTTCTGGACACGCAGGTAACCGACGTCGGTTCCTGCCTGTTCGCCTGTGACCGTCGCCGGCCGACCATACTGCCGACATCGGCGCCTCTGTAACTGCAACTGACCGACGTCGGTCGCTCCTGACCGATGCCGGCGTCTGTGTAGACCCGAACTTGTTTGTCTATGCTCCTTGGTGAAGCTTTTAGCTCCACATACCTAACAATCTCCCACTTGGAGATAAACCAGCTGCACCAATACCTGTACAGCAAGATCTTCTAGTTCCTCCATCTTCAACTCAATCGTGAAGACCAATAGAAGTTGAATGAAGATTCAACTTCTCCTTAGTAACCGGCTTTGTTAGCATATCAGCAGGATTCATGTCTGTATGGATCTTCTCCAGCTTCAACTCACCATCTTCCAATACCTGCCGTATGAAGTGGTACCTTAGCTGTATGTGCTTGGTTCTAGAATGAAAGGCTGAGTTCTTAGCCAAATGGATTGCACTTTGACTGTCACTATGCAATCTGCAACTCCCATGCTCCCTTCCAAGCTCTTCCATGAACCGTGTCATCCATATCATCTCCTTGCTAGCTTCTGTAGCTGCAATGTATTCTGCTTCTGTAGTTGACAAGGCTACAACCTTCTGCAACTTAGAAATCCAACTAACTGCCGTTCCACCTACAGTAAAAACATAACCTGTGGTGCTCCTCCTGCCATCCAAATCCCCTGCCATATCTGAATCTACATAGCCATGTAGAGAAGTATCTGAACCTCCATAGCATAAGTGTCTGCTGCTGGTTCCTCTCAGATATCTAAGGATCCATTGTACTGCTTTCCAATGTTCCTTTCCTGGATTGGCCATATACCTGCTTACTACTCCCACTGCTTGGGCAATATCTGGTCTAGTACACACCATTGCATACATCAAACTTCCTACCGCGGAAGAATATGGAACCTTGTTCATGTACTCTACCTCATCATGTGAATTGGGACATTGTTCTTTACTTAACTTGAAATGTCCTGCCAAAGGTGTGCTTACCGGTTTCGCATCCTGCATGTTGAACCGTTTCAACACCTTGTCCACATAATCTTCTTGAGACAATATCAACCTGTGATTTTCTCTGTCTCTCTTAATGCTCATGCCAAGGATTTTCTTAGCTGCTCCTAAATCCTTCATGGCAAACGTTTGAGCTAACTTCACCTTAAGCTCTGAGATATCCTGCATGTGAGACCCTGCAACCAACATGTCATCTACATACAACAATAGAATAATGTATCTATCATTATCAAATCTCTTAAAATATACACAATGGTCTGATTGACATCTACTGAAACCATGCTCAGTCATAAACCTGTCAAATTTCAAGTACCATTGCCTTGGAGCTTGCTTGAGGCCATACAAGCTTTTCTTTAACCTGCACACTAGTTTCTCCTTACCCTTGACCTCGAAACCTTCTGGCTGTTCCATGTAAATTTCCTCATCTAAATCTCCATGAAGAAATGCTGTTTTAACATCTAGCTGCTCGAGATGCAAATCCTCAAAAGCAACCAAAGACAATACAACCCTTATAGAAGTCATCTTAACAACCGGAGAAAAAATCTCGCCAAAGTCAATACCTGGCTTTTGTGCAAATCCTTTTACAACCAATCTGGCCTTGTATCTCATCTGACCATCCTCACCTTCCTTCAACCTGTAAGTCCACCTGTTCTTCAGTGTTCTCTTACCAGCTGGCAATTCAACCAAATCCCATGTTTGGTTCTCTCTTAAGGACTCCATCTCCTCAACCATGCCATGCTCCCACTTACTCCTGGACTCCACCTGTAAAGCTTCTTCAAAACTTTCTGGTTCTCCACCATCGGTTAGCAATAAATAATATAAAGAAGGAGAATATCTAATTGGAGGCTTACTTACCCTTTCAGACCTCCTGATTGGTGTCTTGGACTCGTTTTCAACAATCTGTCCACCCAAATTTTCTGACAGTGACCAACCTCGGCCACCTGTAGACCTGTTACTGGCCGACGCCGGTTCCTCCTGGCCGACGCCGGTGCCTGGTCTGCCGACGTCGGTCTCTGTATGACCGACATCGGTTTCTGTACTGCCAACGCCGGTTCCTAACCTGCCGACATCGGTCTCTGTGTTTTCCTGTAAGTGATTATTTCTTTTTCCCGTGAGCTCATTTTGGACCATAACTTCGTCCAACTCATTATTGCTCTGCCCAGCTTGATCTAGCTTCCTTGTCTGATCACTGTACATCACTCTTTCATTGAAAACAACATCACGGCTCCTAATTACCTTGTTAGTTCCTAGATTCCAAAATCTGAAACCAAAATCATCTGAGCCATAGCCTATAAACGTGCACCTCATAGACTTAGCATCAAGCTTCTTTCTATTTTCCTTATCTATGTGCACAAAGGCTTCACAACCAAAAACTTTGAGATATGAGAGATCAACCTTTTTACCTGTCCATGCCTCTTCTGGAATTCCACCATCCAGAGCTGTAGAGGGTCCTCTGTTGATCAGGTACACTGCGGTGTCAACTGCTTCTGCCCAAAACTCTAAGGGCAACCCTGCATGCAATCTCATACATCTTGCACGCTCCATAATAGTCATGTTCATCCTTTCAGCAATACCATTCTGCTGAGGTGTCCTTGGAACCGTCCTTTGCCTACGGATCCCATTTATGTAACAATACAATTTGAACTTAAGACTGCAGAACTCACCACCATTATCAGATCTCAAGCACTTTAATCTTTTGCCTGTTTCATTCTCAACCATGGCTTTCCATATCTTAAAAGTCTCAAAAACATCAGATTTCTTTTTAATACAGTAGATCCATACCTTTCTTGTGGCGTCATCTATGAATGTAACATAGTAATGTGATCCGCCAATAGAGGCTACATGAGCCGGTCCCCACACGTCTGTGTGAACAAGCTGCAACTTCTGCCTTTTCTTAGTAGACCCAGTCTTTAGAAAACTAACCCTTTTCTGTTTTCCAAACACACAATGCTCACAAAATTCTAGATCCATACTTTTCAAATCTGAAAGCATACCTTTAGACTTAAGGATAGACATCCCCTTCTCACTCATGTGGCCAAGCCTTGAGTGCCACAATTTAGCATCCACATCTGAAGTAGATAAAACTGAAGGAGATTTGTTAGTAATACAATTACACAAATAGAGAGTACCTTCTCTCTTACCTCTGGCCATAACAAGTGCACCCTTGGTCACTTTCCAAGAATCTGCTGTGAGAGTTACTGTACAACCCTCATCACCTAGCTTACCTGCAGAAATCAAATTTCTCTTCAAACTAGGAACATGCATCACATCCCTCAACACCCATGTGTTGCCATTCTGCATCTTTAGCTGCACTTTATCTTTGCCAATAATCTTACAAGGCTCATCGTCCCCTAAGTACACTATTCCAAAATCTCCATGGACATAGTCACTGAAATATTCTCTGTTAGGGGTAGCATGGAAAGATGCACCAGAATCTAATACCCAAGATTCTATGTTATTATGCAAAGAGAAAATAAGAGCATCTTGTGCAATACCTGCAACCTTTGTCTCTTCCTTTCCTTCGTGCTGATTATCCTCCTTAGGTTTTGACCAGCAATCTCTGCTTATGTGCCCCAACTTTCCACAGTTCCAGCATTGTGGCCTTCTGCCATTCCTGGATTTGGATCTGCCTCTTCCCTTAGACTTAGATCTTGATCTCCTCTTGCTCCTTTCTTTTTGCCTTCCTCTGCTCTCGAAATTTAAAGCGTTCCCGGATGTCCCAGAAGTCTCTTCTGTGCTTTTCCTGCGAATTTCCTCATTCAAAATAACACTAACCACATCCTCTACTTTTAAAATATTCGAAGCAGAAGCAGTATTAGAAACTGCCATTACCAAGCCATGCCAGCTTTCAGGCAAAGAACATAATATCAAAAGAGCCTTTATTTCATCTTCAAATACAATATTAACAGAACTTAACTGATTAACAATACCATGGAAATCATTCAGGTGATTAGAAACAGATCCACCTTCTTGCATATGCAAATTAAATAACTGCTTCATCAAATATACCTTGTTTGAAGCGGAGGGTTTTTCATACAAATTTGCTAACGTGGTCATTAACTCTACCGTAGTTTTTGCCTGTGACAAATTAGATATCACAGTGGAGGCCAGACTCAGTCTTATAGAACCAAGAGCCTTTCTGTCAAGAACTTCCCATTCTTCATCCTCCATGTCCTTGGGCTTCTTTGCTATCCCACCTAACGGTGAGTAAAGATCCTTCTGATACAGATAGTCCTCTATCTGCATTCTCCAGTGCTGATAGTTCTTGCCATTCAACTATTCCATTCTCAACTTACTTTCCTCTGCCATTGCTTCTCCCACTCAAATAGAAATCCCTGTGAGCAACCTGTAATCCGAACACACTACACAAATCTGAACCACCTGTTAGTGAACCTGAGCTCTGATACCACTTGTTGGGGATCAACCAACAATGGATTACACTTATGAAAGCAATGAATGCGGAAATAAATCAGATAGATAAGTAACTGAAATGATAAATAACACAGAACAAGATATACAAGAAAACACCCTGAAAACTTGTATTAAAAAACTCTTTACAATAGGAATACAAATGAAGAACTTTGTTCTTCCACACCTCTCTCAGATGCACACAAGATCTCTCACTAGATCTCTATTCCTTAAGAGCTCTCTCTCAAGTACAGTCCTTCAAACATTCACAATGTTCTACTCGTACTCAATTACACTCTCTCTTTCATCATCATACAATAGCTTAGAAGATCTCTCCTACATATAGAAATAGGAAACTTAAGCATGCTCTTACAACAAACAGTTAAGCCTCTTCAACAAGGGCTCTAAAAATAATATTGCTAACAATAGAGACGCGAGCTTGAGTCTACAACTCAAACTCATCATGCAAACACTCGCTTCTGTCCTCGGAAATCGCTTTCTGGACACGCAGGTAACCGACGTCGGTTCCTGCCTGTTCGCCTGTGACCGTCGCCGGCCGACCATACTGCCGACGTCGGCGCCTCTGTAACTGCAACTGACCGACGTCGGTCGCTCCTGACCGACGCCGGCGTCTGTGTAGACCCAAACTTGTTTGTCTATGCTCCTTGGTGAAGCTTTTAGCTCCACATACCTAACAGTTATCTCAGTATAAATTAAGTAGAGGAAGGTCCTCTAGAATCTATGACATATCATTGATGTAATGTTCTCTCTATTAATGGTCTTTGAGGGAGAGTATGCATGTGTGTAAATAATATAGGATTAGATCCAGTCTGATTTGAGGACCTTTCTAAATAATGTGATGTATGAAGAGGAGCTATACTATATATAGTAACTAATAACCATGCATATTTGGTAATTTTGATGGAATTGTAACTGGTCTCTATGATGGAACTATTGATGGAAGCTGTGTTCAAACTACTTATGTGATGGGAAGAGGATATTCATATAGGACACCCTCAACCTTAACCACCTGATTAACATGCATATACTCTAGGCATTAGTGTACTATAGATGGGATAACATAGATTTGATGTTACCATGGCCTTCCTAATAACACATTGAATACACCTTCACTAGGTACTATTAGGAAGTTAGTGGCCATGTGTACTGGTCAAACCTATAATAGAAGCATAATCTCCCTGATGGAGCTCTGAATGTGGCCACCTAAAGAAATAATGATTATATCTATAGGGAATATATATCGTTGTATGTATCCCAAGTGTTGTAAGAGTGTCATGGTACACATGCTTATGCTTGACCTATTATCAACCATAACACTATGAATAGGATGGTGGTCTATGTATGTGCATATGAAGAGTGAATGTAAATATGTGTCATCATCCATAATCTCCTACTCTAAAAATGTGATAAGTGGTCTAGGTGGCATTGTAGTGTGATACATGCCAATAATATTATATAGTAGATGTATCTCCTTTATAACTATGCGATATGAATCTGGTGGTAGTTATGCCTGGTATGTATAATGAACACTTGATGTGCCCCTACCTCATTAACTATATGATTTGGTAAGGATCTAAAAATATATTGAGCCTTCTTGCCTCTATTTGTTGTTATTTTGGTGTCTTTGTGGATGTGCCCACATCGATACTGTTAGCCTTAATGAGAGCTTGTATCTTATGCTTTAGGCCAATGCATTTATTTGTCATGTGGTCTAGTGGCCTATGATACTCATAGAATGCATTTGAATTATATTTCTTTGGAAGATGCCATGTCACATCAACCTCTTTAATGGGAGGGATAGTTATGACATTGCATTCCAATATTTATTATCAAACTCATGCTGGTGACTCTAAAATATTAGTGAGGATTATGCATCAAAGAACAGATAAAACCAATTTGGGAGAAGGTTTGGAAGTTGTGTTGATTGTGGCCTTTTGATCACTTTTGTTTTTAATGGCCTTGACCTTGTATGGAGGTTTGTTTTTACTCTTAATAGTTGATTCTTATCTATTTATATACTTGAGTTTGTGCACTGCTAAGAGCTTAACCTTTATTTCCTTGACTATGTGGCACATATTGGTAAATGTGGGAAACTTCTTGAATAATATAGATTTATGAAGTGTTGGTAATAGACTCTATTTAAATATATCATGAAGTTCTCTTTCTACCATGGGGATGGTCAATTTGGATAATACTATATTGTATCATAAGACATAATCTACAATAGCCTCATTTGACTTTTACTTTAACTATGCCACTTGTGCATATGATATCTTATCATGATGCTGATAGAGAATTTTTTTAGGAACATATTGGCTAGAGGATTGAATGTTGTGATATATTAATTTAGAAAATCATAGAACCATTGTAAGGCACAATCCTTGAGATTGTGTGAAAATAGCTTCACAAGAATCGAATCATTGGACACATAGTCTAAACATGCTTTGTGAAAGACTCTAAGGTGATGCTCTAGGGTACCTTTGCCATCATATAATGTGAGCATGGGTGCCATGAAACTAGATGACAAAAGATTTGCCTATATTTGATGTGTCAAAGGTATATGCAAGAGAATCTTAGAATCCAAGGCATGTGATGGCCTAGATGATCCTTTATTAAGATGTATCACCTTAGACTATAGAGTAAGAACCTCCTGAATAATATATTATAAATATATAGTAGAATAAATAGAAATAAGTGGTGTAGCTATCACTAATATTTTAATAACAATCTTAGTTCATTCTATCTGAGTTGGTTGAGTGGGACCCACTAAATGTGTAACTACATTGTTAACTGCAGGGGTTGAAGATTGACCATTGTTAGTATTTTATAATTCCTCTTGAAGAATTTTTATGAAATCATCTTGTATATCCTTATGTTTAGACACAAAGTATTATACTTGTCACTTATTGGTTTCATCAGATCTATTATTCAATTCTGCCATTGTAGGTTGAAAAGGTATAAAAATAAGTTTTGTATATTTTGAACCTTTTAAGAATAGGAATGTATGAAAAAATTACAAAATTTAAATATAGTAGAAAATATAACATTTTTGGAATTAGAATCTTAGTATAAATAAAAAAGGATAAAAACCCTAAGCATGTCTAATATTAGGGTTTTTGAATCTAGGGTTTCTTTGCAACAAATTAAATTAGATGTAAAATAAATTGAAACCCTAATGTAAAATTGATTAAATTTAGCTTGGTTGTCTAAAAAATCAAAAAATTAGAAGTAGGCATCCCTAAATTTATTGCACAAAATTTGGATGAATGCAAGGTAGAGTTTGCAGTAATATTCAAAGTAAGACGAGTTCACCAAATGATTTAAATTTTTAGGATTTTACTATGAAAATTCTATGTTTAGTTTTAAGTGCTGAGATATTTAAACTAGTTAAATAAATTACAATAAATAACTACTAATTTTTTATGTCATTCAACTTCCTTTAAATTTATAAAATATCAATAAATAGGCTTAAATAAAGACTTATATTAAAAGTTACTGTCACAAATGATATGGGCTCTAAAAACTGGGTTCTAGACAATTTTGAGTGTCCTCAATAGGATTCTGGTGTAACTCATCTACTCACTGCATAATAGTACCTTGTATGGACAATAGCACCATATTTATGTAATGTCCTCTAGGTGGTTGTAGTGTCCCTTTTGTGGGATTGTTCCTATTTTTTGTGAGAACATGCACCTATGTTTTTATGTCTTATTCTTGTGCACATGAAATCTGAAGCTTTGTGTTATGCCTAAAAAACTTGATTTAATGTGCAAACCCTAATCATCCTTACAAGTATGGCATGAGAAATATTTTCTGTTCATTATTAAGATAGGCTAGACATCCTCAACACCCTAATGTGAAGAGAGTTGCCTACATATAAATACTCTGAACATGGATCAATCTTGATGCAGTTTTTCCACCTAGTGATTGATGCAAGTGCAAGTGAATGTTATAATGAGAGTAGACTTGTATGCCTTAAATGTGATTGAGCTTTAAAATCTTCTAAAACTGGCCTTAGGGTTATTATAGATGGTAGTATGCAGAAGTAGGGTAGAATAATGATCAAATACCTTGATTTTTCTAAACTTTGTCTTTGGTTTGAATAGATTTTTGCATCTATTTTCCATATAGAGAATAGAGGTGAATTAAAATTGTGTTTATAGAGTTCTATTTCTTGTCTGAATAAGAAAAAATGTTGAATCCAAATATGGGAAGGACACACATTAAAAAAGTATCCATTGGGAAGAGAGGGATATGGAAAGTAGAGCCTAGTTAGCGACACTAGCACCATGTGGCTATAGTGTCCCAAATGTGGTGCTAATGTCCACTTGGTAGACTGTTAAACAAGTTGGGTTGGGATTTGGAAAAACATTTTTATGAATGTGTTTTGGCTGATTGTAGGTGACTGTGTGTTAGGTTGTGGAGCTAAAAGCTTCAACCTTTACAAACTAGGAACAGATGGTTGCTGAGTTCTACAAGAACCGGCGTCGGCAGCAGGACCGACGTCGGCAGGATCCAGTGCAGAAGGCAACCGGCGACGGCAGGGAGTCTGCCGACGTCGGCAGAACCAGACCAGCAGGGACCGGCGTCGGTCGCCTGTGTGTTCACGAAGTGTTCGTTTCACGGACAGTTAGTTAAGTAAACGATGAGTTTGCATGTCAAGACCAGCCAGAGTCTTGGGCTGCGAGGATAATTGTCTAAATTAAGAGTCTTAGTTATTGTTTGAGTTAGGGATCTATTTATAGACCCATTGGCATGTATTGTATAAGGCATGAGATAGAAAGGAAGAGTTCCTTCTAGTTGTAAGATCTATGAGTTGCAGGTTGTTGCAAGCTCATTGGTGATCTACATGTAAGTTTGATCTTTGAATTGCAGGTTGCAGGTTCATGAGAGATCAGCTTGAAGTGCTATAGAGTGCTTGATGTACCGGCAGGGTTATTACTGACTGGTTGGTGAGGTGAACACCAATTCTGTGTGTGAGTTGGTTGTTGGGACCATTTTTGTGTAGGAGAGTGTGTGTGAGAAGAATTACTGTACACTTGAGGTGTGGCGAATCTCTGTAAGGTGAAAGAGTGTGGCGGCTCTTTGATGTATTCTTTTCTGTTAGTGTTAATACAAAATAGTGTATTGTCTCTCATATTCTGTGCTATTGGTGAATTCTAGTTACTTGTGTTTCTGGTTATTTCCGCATATTCAATTGCTTATATATTTGGTAATCATACTGTGCTCTATCTGAGGAGCAAGATCCTAACCAGTGGAGTCAGAGCATGTTTGTTGTTCTAGATTCCCAACAAGTGGTATCAGAGCCTTGGTTGTAGGTTCTTGAGCTTGATACCAACAAGTGGTATCAAAGCTTTTGGTTGGGATACTAACAGATTGGTGTAGATCTAGGTAGTGTGTTTTGATTACAGGTTACTCACAGGGTTTCTGTTTGAGTGGGAGTTGAGTAATGTCAGAAAGCAGTCAACTACAAATGGAAAAGTTTAATGGCAAGAACTACCAATTATGGAGGATGCAGATTGAGGACTATCTGTATCAGAAAGATTTGTACTTACCGTTGGGTGGGGTTGCTAGCAAACCCTTGGATATGAAAGATGAAGAATGGGAGGTTCTTGATCGGAAGGCTCTGGGATCTGTTAGATTGAGTCTTGATTCATCTGTGATTTCCAGCTTATCACAGTGTAAGACAACGGTGGAGTTGATGAAATCTTTGGCAAATTTGTATGAAAAACCCTCGGCTTCAAACAAGGTATTTCTTATGAAGCGTTTATTTAATTTGCAAATGTTGGAAGGTGGATCTATTCATAGCCATCTTAGTGATTTCCATGGTTTGGTAAACCAGTTAAGTTCAGTGAATATTGTATTTGATGATGAACTTAGAGCTCTCTTAATCTTGTGTTCATTACCTGAAAGTTGGGAAGGTTTGGTAATGGCAGTTTCTAATACTGTGTCTCCTTCAAAAGTCTTAAAAGTGGATGATGTTGTGAGTGTAATCTTGAATGAAGAGATACGCAGGAAAAGCACAGGTGAATTATCTGGAAATGCTTTGAGTGTTGAAGGAAGAGGAAGGCCAAGAGAGAGGACAGAGCGTGGGAGATCAAGGTCGAAGACAGGCAAGAGATCCAAGTCCAGGTATGGCAGAATAACCTGCTGGAAATGTGGAAAGCAAGGGCACTTAAAGAGAGATTGCAGATCGGGTGAAGATCATCATGAAGAACATGAAGAAGAAGCAGATGTTGCAGGCTACGTTGCACAGGATGCTCTGGTATGTTCTTTGGATAAAGTAGAATCTTGGGTATTAGATTCTGGTGCCTCTTTTCATGCATCTCCACATAGAGAATTTTTTCATGAGTATGTCCAGGGAGACTTTGGAGAAATTTGTGTAGGGGATGGTAAGTCTTGTCAGATTGTTGGCAAAGGCAAAGTGAAGCTGAAATTGCAGACAGGTGACACATGGGTGTTAAAGGAGGTCATGCATGTCCCAGTTCTGAAGCGGAATCTGATTTCTGTTAGAAGCTTGGGTGAAGAGGGTTGCACAGTAACTCTCGCAGCGGACTCTTGGAAGGTTACCAAGGGTACACTTGTTATAGCTAGAGGTAAGAAAGTAGGTACGCTTTATCTATCTACTTGTTTTACTGATTCTCTTTCTGGGTTATCTACTTCAGCTGTAGATTCAGAGATGTGGCTTGATAGGCTTGGTCACATAGATAAGAAGGAGATGCTGGTTCTTGAGTCAAAGAATATGCTTTCGGATTTGGAAGGCATGGATCGTGGTTTCTGTATGCAGAAGAAGAAAGTAAGGTTTCTTGAGGAATCCGATGTTAGTGACAAGAACGGGAAAGCCTTGGTTTTCAAGGAGAAAGTGACGGACAGAGTTCAGCACAAGGTGCAGAAGAATTCTGAGCAGAGCAAGGGTGATTTGGACAAGGTTTTGATCCAAAAAGAGCTCGCGGGAAAAAGTCAGGTCTCACAAGAAAAACACAGAGACCGACGTCGACAGGAAAACCGGCGTCGGCGTCCAGACAGGGACCGACGTCGGCTATGTGCAGCCCGACGTCGGTGACTCGGGGCAGACAGAGACCGGCGTCGGCCAGGGGAAACCGACGTCGACAGAGAGGCAGTCGCAGGGAACCGACATCGGTCGGCTGTAGACTGAGATGTGACCGGCATCGGTTACTGAGACGAATTTTGGGTGGACAGCTAGTTGTCATGGAGTCTCAAGCACCCATATGGAGGACTGAAGGTGTAAGTAAGTTCTTAAATTCGTCATTTCCCTTCTTTACACTACTTGTTGCTCACTTATGGCATAGGACCAGGAAGTTATTGAAGAAGCAGAACAGGTAGATCCAGGAAACAGTGGGAGCTTGGCATGGATGAGGATGTGATTCCTTGGAGGAGAACCAAACAGGTGTTTTGGGCAGTGTTGCCAGCTGGAAGTAAGCACTGAGAGACGAATGGATGTTGAGGATGAAGAAGAGCGGAAATGGATACGTGAGATGGAAGATCAGGGTATATGATCTTGTTTTAGCTGCAGGGCAATGGAGGTTTGATCATTGTGTTTCTCTTTACCAGGTTGGATAGTATTAGCTACACTATTCTATTTTCTGTATGATGTGCTTGTTGCAGGGTTACATATACAGGTATTTTTGAACTAAAGGTAAAGCTAGTTCAGGTGTTTGTCATGGAGAATCTGGGAGCAGCAAGATTCTTTGGCATGAGTGTGTTCTAGAGACATGGAGGTCTTGTTGACTTTGTTTCAAGATGATTGTGTGAAGCCGGTTAGCACGCCGATGGTTAGACAGTTCATAGAACAGGGGTCTTGATTCACATAATGAGGTTGAGTGCATGGTATGTACTAAACCTGAGTTTTCCCAAGCAGTGGGAGTTGTCACAAGTTTGGAGTCAATCCGGGAGAGTAATACTGAAGGGCAGTTCAGTTGGACCAGCAGCAGGTGCACATGCTATGCAGGGTCAAGTTCTTCTTCTACATGGTTGTAGATGCGGATGTGGCAGGTAATTTGGATGACATATTTTGCACCACGGATTTTGTGGTGGTTGGTCTTCAAGAGTGATCTTGAGGAGGGATACAAAGCCAAGGAAACAAACTAGACGGTGTACAGGTACAGGTACAGGTTGCAGCTGTTTATCTCCAAGTGGGAGATTGTTAGGTTGTGGAGCTAAAAGCTTCAACCTTTGCAAACTAGGAACAGATGGTTGCTGAGTTCTACAGGAACCGGCGTCGGCAGCAGGACTGATGTCGGCAGGATCCAGTGCAGAAGGCAACCGGCGACGGCAGGGAGTCTGCCGACGTCGGCAGAACCAGACCAGCAGGGACCGGCGTCGGTCGCCTGTGTGTTCCCGAAGTGTTCGTTTCACGGACAGTTAGTTAAGTAAACGATGAGTTTGCATGTCAAGACCAGCCAGAGTCTTGGGCTGCGAGGATAATTGTCTAAATTAAGAGTCTTAGTTATTGTTTGAGTTAGGGATCTATTTATAGACCCATTGGCATGTATTGTATAAGGCATGAGATAGAAAGGAAGAGTTCCTTCTAGTTGTAAGATCTATGAGTTGCAGGTTGTTGCAAACTCATTGGTGATCTACATGTAAGTTTGATCTTTGAATTGCAGGTTGCAGGTTCATGAGAGATCAGCTTGAAGTGCTATAGAGTGCTTGATGTACCGGCAGGGTTATTACTGACTGGTTGGTGAGGTGAACACCAATTCTGTGTGTGAGTTGGTTGTTGGGACCGTTTTTGTGTAGGAGAGTGTGTGTGAGAAGAATTACTGTACACTTGAGGTGTGGCGAATCTCTGTAAGGTGAAAGAGTGTGGCGGCTCTTTGATGTATTCTTTTCTGTTAGTGTTAATACAAAATAGTGTATTGTCTCTCATATTCTGTGCTATTGGTGAATTCTAGTTACTTGTGTTTCTGGTTATTTCCGCATATTCAATTGCTTATATATTTGGTAATCATACTGTGCTCTATCTGAGGAGCAAGATCCTAACCAGTGGAGTCAGAGCATGTTTGTTGTTCTAGATTCCCAACACTGTGGTCTACTCAATCACTAGAAAAGTAAGTCAAAGGCTCTAAGATAGGTCTAAGGTTAAGCTAGCAATAGAGTAACTTAAGTGATACTCTTAGCATCTAATTACCACTTTTAGGTGATTACAGTTTCAATGGGTTGGGAAAGGTATGTCATAACATAGACTATGATGGTTATTTTTTTCCAACACCAATTTGTACCTCCACATTCTATTGATCATTTTCCTATTTTGAACCCTTATATCACTTCCAAGGTGACACAACAACATCTTTATAAAATTATGTATTCCAGAAAAAGTTTAATATGGCAAGGCTCATAGGCAACCATTATATTTCGACGTGGATATAGTGCCAATGCTTCATAATCCACTCTTGGTGATGGATGTTTGAGGTTTCCTTATCATCATGTTTTTACATCTCACAACTGTAACACATGCCATATAATTTACCTTGGTTCTAGGTCTCCGACATGTGATATTGAACGGATGGATTAAGAAGAGTTCCATAATAAGATGAAGAGGCATGGGGATAAAAATAGGCAAATGGGTAGCATAATCCATTTATTCCACTAAATTTATTAATTCAATATATATTTTCAACAAATTTATGTTTTGAAGCTTTCTAAAATTTTGGCATTTGTTTGAAAATAGTTCATGGTCAAATTGTTATAAAAAATCAAAAAGTCATTGAGGACACCACATTGAGTTGGCCATATTTTCTTGTTATGAAGTTCAAAATTAATATCAATTTTAGTTTGTTATACATTTTTAATATTAAATGTTTTATAGAAAATAAATAAGTAAAATGATTTACTAACCACTTTATTTCATTTTAAATCTTATAGGATGTAATTGATATTCCCAAAGTCATTCCATACCAATCCTCTATTGTAAGGAATTCATATCCTCCTTGCAAACTTGGCCCTAATGTTGTTATAAAAAATTTAAAACTAAGAGAACATATGGATGTAAATTTTAGATCACATCCTTCTTTACACCATTTATTATTTAGTTTTGAGAACACAATGCAGATATCTTGTGAATGCATGAACAACCATATGTTTCACCTTTTCCTAACTTAACTCATCCCCCTTTTTGGGCTAGCCTTCTCCTTCTATGATAAGTTTACCATTTGCTAATTTGTGAAGTGTTAGATTTTTTAATTACATCTAAGACAATTGAAACAACCTTAAGACTTCGCCCATAATGCATGCTTACCTTCATTAAATTAATGATAAATAACATAGATATATTAAAGTAGAATGACCACGAAATATATTAAAACATAAATAAGAGGAGAAAAGTGGCTCTACAGACATAAATATTAAATTCAATTGAAATTTATAATAAATTCTTTAGAGCAAAATGTAAATGTAATTATCTATCGAGCAAAGTATGAAATTATATTAAATTTAGTTAAAAGTTTTTCCAATACAATTTTAAATTTATTATTTTTATTTATTTTTATGAAGGATAAAGGGCAAGTTTTTTTTGAGCTAGGGACCCATACCCTAGAAATGAAACAGAAAACTAAGGCCACACAACACTCAGTATCAAAACTCAAATTGGTGAAAAGCAGCCAAAGAACAATAAAAGATCAACAAAAAGTGGCCACAAATGCCAACATTTTCCACAAACGCTGCTACCCAACACAAAAAGATAAAAGAAAGTAAATAGGAGTCTCCCATAAGATTTTCTTTGTTGGATCTGAGAGACATTGTAATGGGTTTCAAACCTAGTTTACCTTTGCATTTTTTCTATTCCTAATAGTTTTCCATTCTCCTCCCGCTTCATGATTCTGCAATATGGGGATAGAGATTTCCAAAGATTTTTCTTGATTCAATGTTTGCTCTAATTCAAACACACCTTGTCCTTCTAACAGAGTTTGCGCTGATAGATTTGATTTCATCTCTTTATTTTCATTAGTATTCTCTTGTAATGCCACATCCGTCCGCTTTTTGATCTTTTCTCACAATTAAGTCTCATTAATTTGATTATGCTCCTCTGCTTCCAACGGGATCTCTGAATATGATCCCTCATTATCACTGGGACCATAATATATTCAATTTCTGCATTTTTCCACTGCGAAACTGTCTTCTGGTATTTGAGGCTCAGACAATCATTTACAAGATGCCCTGTTTTGAAATTTCTTCTACATCTAAATGGGATCCCTTTATAGCCTAAGAATTGTATCCATTTTTTATCCCCCACTCTCAATTCTATTATTATTATTTTTTTCAATATTACCTATACCGAAATCAAACTTTGTTATAGTCAAAGCTACCATTCTTTTCAATACTACAAATATATAAAACACAAACATAATAATCTTGTTAGAAGAGACTTAAAAATAAAAGCGGCATACGACATTTATAATTGTTTTCTTATGTAAATTAGCGTGTTCCTCTGTCAATCTATCTTGCGGAAAACATTCGTACATATAGACTTTTAAACTCGTAATTACAATAAATACAGATATCCCTAACGGAGTGATCAACACTACAAGGTAATAATAATCAACAACGGTAAGAAGGAATATATTTTAACATCTCATGTCCACTGTCCAAGGCATAAAGCCAACTAAAAACTTACTGTTGCAATATATTTATGTTGAGAATGTTCTATTAATCTGTCACGAATAATTTGGCCTGCATCAAAAACAAGAGTTACACAAATGAGTGAAAAGTTCAGTAAGCTTTAAAAGCAGGCTTTCATGGTCAAGCCTTGGCCCATTCAAGCCTGCTGTCAATTGTCAAGTGAGTGATGGACTTGAATCGTCCACGGAATAAGAAGTTGCTTGATAAGATATGAACGCAAACTACGCCAAATGTTGTCGTATCAAACCAGGATGACTTTGACAACTCGTATCTGAGCCATTATTAATCACGCCAACCCATCCACTAAAGGGGGACCATTAAATGTCTACACTACACAACATTACTGAGGGACCATTAAGTGTATAGCGATCCACTAAAAAACCAAGAAATTCACACTAGATTGTGGGAAAAAACAGAGAAAAGAAAAATTTGCAGAAAACAAAGACAAACAGGGCAGGGGCAGATTGCTACGGCAATCAAGAAAGAATTTTACTCTTATTATTTTTCTCTGTCCAAAGACTGCGAATCTTGGCTTACAAAATAGAGATGAAGATAAATCAAACTGAAAGATAAACTAATGCATGTTAACTGAGCTAAGCTAAGACTGAAAGGTAAGCTAATTGTTTAACTGCAGGTGTGCATGCAGACTGAGGAGCTGAGACAGCACGCAGACTGCGTGCATGAGGGAGGCGTTATTTGAAGTGGATTAACAACTGTGTCTAACACTCCCCCTTAATTTCTACCACTAACTACTTCAACATTTACAATGCCTAAGTTTTGTCTTAGATAATCAAAACTTTCTTTTGCTAATGCCTTTGTGAATATATCTACGAATTGGTCTTCAGATCTGCAGAATTCCAAATGGATTTCTCCATTGTTCACTAACTCTATGATAAAATGGAATCTTGTATCAATGTGCTTGCTCCTCTTGTGAAAAATGTGATTTTTTGACAGTGCAATCGCTGATTTGTTGTCACAAAAGATTGGTGTTGACTCCTTTTGTGCTTGTAATAAGTCTGTCAATACTCTTCTCATCCAAGTTGCTTGGCATGCTGCTGATGTGGCTGCTACATACTCTGCTTCAGCGGATGAAAGTGTCACTATATGTTGATTTTTGGATGTCCATGTGACCACACCTATTCTTAAAAGAAAGGCATGTCCAGAAGTACTCTTCCTGTCATCAATGCTACCTGCAAAATCACTATCAATATAACCAATCAAACCAAAATCATTAGTTGTGGAATATAAAATTTCATATTTTGTTGTTCCTGCCACATATCTCAATATCCTTTTTCCAACTTGCCAATGTGAGTCTTTTGGTGACTCCATGAATCTAGAGATTAAACTAACCCCATACATGATATCTGGTCTTGTAGCTATAAGATACATCAAATTACCAACTAGTCTTTTGAATGTTGTGGAATCAACATTAGACCCTTTGTCTTTTTTGCTAATTTTGGTCCCTGTAGCAACTGGTGTATGTGGTGATTTACAATTCAACATCTTAAACCTCCTTAACACATCTTTTGCATATTTAGTTTGACAAATAAATATTCTCTTCTTTGATATTGTACAACTTCTATGCCCAAAAAATACTACATTAATCCCAAATCTGTCATTTCAAATTCTTTCTTCATTGCTGATTTAAATGTGTTTACAAACAAATTTTCAGTGAAAATCAAATCATCAACATACAAACACACAATCAAAATCTGACCTTCTTTGTTGATTTTTGTGTACAATGTAGGCTCATTATTGCTTCTGCTAAATCCATTGTGTGTCATGTATGAATCAATCCTGCTATACCAAGCTCTTTGTGTTTGCTTGAGACCATAGAGGGCCTTCTTCAATCTATAGACTTTTTCTTCATGTCCATGCACTTCATAACCTAGTGGTTGTTTCACATACACTTCTTCATCTAGGAAACCATTCAAGAAAGTTGATTTGACATCCATTTGATATACATACCAATTATTTTGTGTAGCTATTGCTAAAACCATTCTAATAGTATCAAGTCTAGCAACTGGAGCAAATGTTTCATTATAATCAATTCCATGTTCTTGTGCAAAACCTTTTGCTACTAACCTTGCCTTGTGCTTTTCAACATTTTCTTCTCAATCAAATTTGGTCTTATAAACCCATTTGACTCCTATGCAATCCTTACCTTCAGGTAGATTAATTAGATCTCATATTTGGTTTCTCTCAATGGCATTCATCTCTTCATCCATTGATTTTATCCAATGTTCCTCATTAACTGCTTCTTCATAATACATAGGATCATGAGAGAAAAGAGCAAAATTTGAACATAAATCTAACTTCTCTTCTTCTTGATTATAAATCTCATTCAAGTTTCTCATTTTCTTACCTTTAAATATTGATCTTAAAGTGGCAAGAGTTGGATCTAATTCATTACTTACTTGTAAATTTGGAGTAGGATGACATGCATGACCAGATGATTCACCTTGTGCTAAGCTCCTAGGTGTTCTTATTGAAGTGCTTGTTCTTGCTTGTGGAGAGGATTGATCACCTTGAAAATTTTGTTCTTCAGATTCTTATTCATTTTGGAGAATTGGTGCTCCAATTGTGATGGCTTTATCAATGCTTCCATCCCATGCTTCTTCTTCTTTAAATTCAACATCTCTGCTAATAATCACTTTCTTTGAAATGGGGTTATACAACTTATAAGCCTTGGATTCTTCACTATAGCCAATAAAAATGCATTTCTCACCTCTATCATCAAGTTTTCTTCTCAATTTAGATCTTATAAGAGAATATGCAATACAACCAAAAATTATGAAGTGATGTACACTATGCTTCTTAGATTAAGAGGGTGTAGATAGGATATAGTAAGTGAGGGAAGCTATCATATCAGCAAACTTATTCATAGATCATGGAGTGGTTTGGATATGGTAATGTTAAAATGATGTTAAGAGTACATCAATTAGTTGTTTGTACTATAAAAAACATCATTATTATATTGATAAGATTTGTTGATTTAATTGACTACATTTTGAGATTCACCAAAGATGTTGATCATTTTGACTCCCAAGGCTAACATAGTCTGGAGACCTATCACTAGGGATTCGTACTCAGCCATATTGTTGGTACATTTGAAATATATCTTGAAAGATAAAGGAAGAGGTTCATCATAAAAGGGGGTAAGGATGATGCTGAATCCCCCACTATGTTGACACTTTAACCCATCAAATAACATAGTCACTTGATAGGTGAAGTCTGATTGAGAAAGGGTCACAATGGACTCATCTAGAAACTTGAGCGGAAGAGGTTGGTTGTCTGTCAATGATGCTTTAGCCAATTCATTGGCAATGAATTGCCCTTTAATTGACTTTTTATGAAGGAACTCAAGGTCAAAATCATCTAAAATAATGAGCCACTTAGCCATACATTGGTTTTGGTATGGCTTAAAGTGCATCTACTTGAGTGGGTTGGTGTTGGTTATGACATAGGTCTTATGGTTGAAGATGTAATGGTGAAGTTTGGTGACCATAAAGACCAAGGAGAGATGATTTTTTTTAGTATGGATGTACAAAGTCTCCTACTTTACATGAGTATGGATAATGTAGTAGATGACTTCCTTTTCATGTTGATCATCTCAATGAGCCAACATTGCCTCTAAGGAGTTGTCGGTGGTAGAAATATAAAGGTTAAAGGGTTGATTGTACTTGGGAGGAATGAGGATGGGTGGAGATAAAAGGTACTATTTAAATGAATCAAATGCCTTTTGACGGTTGTTATTCCACTTGAAAGATACATCATTCTTTAGAAGGTGGTGGAAAGGTTGGCATTGATCCAAAAGCTGAGAGATGAAGCGAGAATGGATTGGAGGTCCCCCTGAAAGTTATGGAGTTTCTTGAGGTGGGTATGAGGAGGCATGTCAAGGATTTATTTGATTTTGGTGGGATTCACTTCAATTCCCCTAAGGGAGATGATAAAGCCAAGGATATTTCCTAATATGGTAATGTATGAGTCTCTCAAAGATAATGTTAAGAATGACTAAATGATATTTATGAAATTTATATTTCCCAAGAAGGTCATCGATATAGTCTTTAAGGACTTTATGAATAAGGTCAGGGAAGATGTAGTTCATAATGCATTGGTAGGTTGTACCAGCATTCTTTGATTGAAAAGGCATGATCCTATAGCAAAAATTTCCCCATGGGGTGATAAAGGTAGTTTTATGTTGATCTTAAAGGGAAATTAAGATCTGATTATAACCTGATAATCCATACATAATAGATAACATCTCATAGCTAGATGTAAGATCAATAAGTTAATCAATGCTTCACAAAGGAAAGTCATCCTTTTGGCAAGAAAAGTTAATCTCATGAAAGTCCACATAAATGTGAAGTCCCCTTATGGATGAGGTGATAGGGATGACGTTCAAGACCCATTGGAGATAATAAATGGGTTGGATGAAATTGATAGATGGGAGACACTGAAGCTCTTATTTGACAAGAAGGGTTATACGAGGGTGGATTTGTCAATGTTTTTACCTAACTCGCTTGGAATCATGGTTGGTGACTATATTGTTGATGGAAATGGAGGAGTCAATTCTTGGTATGCCACTATAATACCAAAAAGAAGTTATGTTATGGTCTTTTAGGAAGGAGGAGAAGTCTTGAACTCCTTAGAATTTAATGATTGGACAATTTTGATAATGTGAGGATTATCTGGAGTACCCAAGTTGATATCCATGGTAGATTCATTTAGCATATTTAAAGTTTTAGGGGGGAGATATTTGTGTATAGAGGAGTGTTTTTCACCAAGATAGGTGAGAATGGAATCTTCATCCTAACATCAAATGGTATTAATAGTATGAGAGTCATCTCCTACCATCTCAGGATGAGTCGAAGGAATGGTTATGATCAAGCCATACTTTTGATAAGTTAGGGGTCTAAGGGTGATGATGTTGATGGAAAAAAATGCTAGGGGGTGATGTCAAAATCCTCATTTGTTGATAGAGAAGGGATTGGTGAGGAAGGGATGTCTTCCTCAACAATGGCGATAGGAGGTGGGTTGGTTTGATTTTTAGGTGGCATAAAACTAAGGTCATGTTTTTCATGAGGTTTTTAGGTATTGATTGAAATAAAATCATGCGACCCATGTTCATACCAACCTAGGCCAAATCCTTTCAAAGCACACCTATAAAGATATGTCTTGAAAAAATCTTGTTTATCTAGATAGGAGAAGCTAGAGGTGAATGGTCGAGGTGAGAAAGATGTGACAGAATCATCAAAGGGTTTATGATGTCCCCCATAGATGAAATTAGTTTGATAAGTTGATGTCTTGAAAAGAATAATATCTCCAATGTTAGGGTCATATCTGGGTTTTTGGTCGAGATTCTCATACACTTAAGGAGTAGGGAAAGTGTCTAGCGTTGAAAGGCAATACTTCCCCAATAAAAGATGTTGGAAGGTTGATTATATAAGGTCCTTTATGGGGATTTGGGTGGAAAAGATAAATAAACTCATGGATGCTTCATTGGTAGAAGAAGATGGGGATTCATATTTTAATAATGGTGTCTTGTTGGATAGAGGAAGGACAATGTCATTGTGTCTTTAAGTCATGCTACATGATGTTAAAGGACTCGAGTTAGCTTGTATGGTAATAACTTGAACTTTGTGTTTAAATTTGATGCATCAATGTAGGGTGGATGACACATAACCCATGGAATAAATCCAAGGGTATCCCAATAAAATGTTTTATTGCAAATCACCTTCTACTACGTAGAACAACTCAGGAAGCGTGTAGAGCCCTAGATGAATGTGAAGGATAATAGATCCTAAATTCGTGGCCATAGTATCATTGAATGATCTGAGTACCACCAGGGTTTTTGACATTGTTTTCTTCGATAATTTGAGTTGGTTGTATGTGTGAGAGGAGATAATGTTGATACTATTTCTCTCATTAATAATAACCATCTTGATATGGGTTTGGTTGATGTATGTGGTAATGAAGAGGGGAGGATCTAGATCATCTGGATGGATGGAGGGTATTTTTTAATCCTTGAAGGTATCAAGGTTTGAAAGTTGAAGAGATCTGACAAAAGTTTCTAGAGGTTATGGGTTTTATTATTGTACTTCTATATATTATAGAGCCTCTATCATCGCTTGGTGGTGATGGGGTGAGGTATTGATTAGTTCATACAAACTCATCTTCACTAATGTTTGGTGAAATGAATTTAGAACTACTCAATGGATTGATTCAAAAGGGTTGGATTGAGAGGGACCCAAGATGGACACCTAGGGTTTGGATGAAGGTAAAGGTGCTTGGTGTTGGTTGGGTGATTTGGTTATGGAAGATGGATATATCCATGAAATGGACACCTTTACCTTTCCTTTATCCTTTGATTGAGCCTATGATTATGTGACCACATGGATGGTATGGATTTGGGGAGGAATTAGGCTAGAGGATTGCTTTGGTTTTGCTTCACTCTAAAATGAGAGTGTGGGAGTAGGTAAGTGTTGGTTGATAGTTCTTGGTTCTTGGGTTAGTGGTGGGATCATAAGAGGCTCATATAAAAATAAGTCATCTTCATGATATAGCCAATGGATAAATACTTGGAGAGCTTTACAGTTATTTGTATCATGTCCAGGTGTTCTATAGTATGAGCATACTAATTTTTCATTATACCAAGATGGATTAGGACTATGTGGGTCAAATGGCCTTATAGGTGGTAAATCTAAGGAAGATTATTGTAATAACCTCTATAGGATGGTTGAGTAAGACTTAGGAAAATGTGGCAAAGGCATGGAGTTCTTGGGTTTGGTAATTGAGGTGAAAGCTATTTTAGGAGTAGTTTTGATGGTAAGAGATTTGGGTGAAGGAAGATTATTGGTGGATGGTTTTGGTATAAGTTGCTTAGAGGTAAAAGGTGTTATGGTATATGCCTAAGAAGTAAGTAGTTTGGTTATAGAAGGTTTGGTAAAAATGGGTGAGGATGAGAGTAGGAGTGATAGTGTAACCAAAAGTGGTAGTTAGATTTGGATTTTGTCTAGGATGGTTGGTTTCCTTACTAAGGTAGAAGGGTGAGGTCCTCAAATAGAAATCAAAGTGGAAATCGGAGGCAAAGTTTTGGTTTGTGTAATCTTGGGTGGTTTCACCTTCTTTGTTGGCTTGGTTTGGGGTTTTTTTGATAGGTTTGGTGAAGCTAATTCTAATTTCGATAAGGGGTGAGTAAGGTTCTAAATAGGGAATATGCCAAGGTTTTTAGTGCACTTGGTTGGAATGGTAAAGGGTGACTTGGTCATTTTAGGTGGAGTTGGTTAAGATGGTTTGGCTATGTTTTTATTGGTATAGGTTTTTAATGGTTTGGTTATGATTATAGTGGGTTTGATAGTGGAAATAAAAGGTTTGGATGATAATGGTGTTGTTGGAGGCTCTCTCTTGGTTGGGTACGGAAGCTTGAGATGGTTTCAAAATGTGGTTTGATATACATTGGGTTGAGATAAGTACTCTAAGTTTTGAACTAGTCTAGAGAAGGGATTATAGATAGGATTGATCCCTTTAATATTGATCTAAAAGGACAAACCCATGGGTGGAGAGAGAGGAGTGGTTACCTCATCATTTTCCTTGGTAAAAGGGTCCATAGTTTGGGAAGGCAAGTCTCCTATGGGAGAGGTAGGTAGAGTGATATCTTCCTTAAGGATAATTTCCAAAATAAGAGTGGATTATTGTATGATAGAAGAGAAGGATATGGTGGTAATGGATGATTATTTTGATAAGTCTCCCAAAGGAGAGGTTGGTGTCTCAAATACCTTGATGAGTGGAGAGAGTGGAGGGGTTATTTCCTTGGTCTCATTTTCTAAAGTAATAGAGAGTGAATCCATTACCTCAATAAGTGAAGGGGAAGGAAAGGTAGTTTTGTCAATGGTTTCCTCGATAATGAGTTAAATAATAACTACGCTAATGGTATGGACTTCATGGTTATGAGAGGATTTTGCTCTATTGTTTTCATTATTCATAGAAGGGGCATGGTTGGTAAATGTCTATCTAAAGATGTCAAGTGATTGATTTGGGGGTGTGTTGGGGTTATCCAGCATAATTTCCCCCTTGTGAATAGTATTTTGGATAATATTTTTGAAGGTATTGCACCTACTAACGCCATGTCTAATTACATGGTGGAAGGTGCACAATTAATTCTCCTTATACCAACCAAGTATAGGATGAGAGGAATTGAATAGCTATTGAGGTTTGATCAGTGGGATTTTTGTGATGTTTGCTTTCAAAAACTTCTCCAAGACCGAAGCATATGACTCCCTTATTGGATTAAATTTCTTTTGGTTGTTGTGGTTTGGTTTTTTAATGTTTTGATTGGAGGAACTAGAAGATTTGGGTCAGTTAGCAATGGGTAGAGGGGTAGTTTTCAGGACAACAACATTCATGGTTCCCTTGTTTTTTGTGTTAATGTTGGTTTTATTGCTACGTTTAGAGGAGGGAGTCTCATTTGATTTAAAAATGTAATTATTTATTCTCATTTTCAACTTCCCCTTATCAATGGCTCTATTCTCTAACATTCATGCCATGGTGAAAGCTTCATCAAAGGCCCTGAATGTCTAAACTAAAAAGTGGAGGAAATGTGTCTGGCACAAGCCCAAACAAAGATTTTAATCAGCTTAGGTTGGGGAAAAGATAAAGAGAGTTGATTTATCAATCTTTTCCAATGGAATACAAAATAAGCTATGGTCTCATCATCAAACTACTGAATGTAGTAGAGATCATTGATGGAAATTTTCTTAGAGATGTTTATGGAAAAGTGATCTAAGAAAGTCTAAGCTAGTTGGGCAAAAGAAAAGAGGGAGTGCTTTGTAATAACATTATCCCAATCTAGTACTGAACCTGACAAAGACATGGGAAAGGTATGGAGGAGGAGAACATCATCATAGGCTATCAAATAATAATAATGCCTAAATGCTCTTAGATGTTGTTGAGGATCTTGCTCTAAAATTTTGAAAATTTTGAGATTTCTCATTAAGGAGGATAAGGTGAAATGGGGACAGATGGGTGAACTAGTTCATTGTATATTTGGTCATAAGATAAGAGTTTATGGGAACCAGAAATAGATGACTCTAAAGTAGTCATTTTGTCCATTAACATTTTGACAAGATCTATTTGTGGTTGTGCACCCCCATAATTATAGGGGAGATTATGTTGGGTATGGGTAGGTGCAACATATGGGTAGTTGATAGGGGGTTGAGAATCTACCACATATTAGTATGTGGACATGGGTGGTTTGGATGATGCCGCATATGAATACGTGGAGATAGGTGGTTGGGTGGAAGGTAGAGGTACATATCCTTGTGGGTTAGGGACATAACTTAGGTTTTGTACAATGGGAATCTATTGGGGATTGACGTATATTAGGTTAGAGGTATATTTGGGTTGGTAGATAAAGGATAGGTGATAACTTTGGTACCAATGGGTAGAAGGGTAGAAGGTATGGGTACCACCAAGCTTTGGAATGGAGTGGAAGTAGGTAGATTAGGAACAAGAGTAATGGTGGTGACACTAGTAGAGGGCATTCTTATGGTAAGTAGAGTACCATTGCTTAAAGGATGTGTTGATCCTATACTAGAAGGGTTGTTATTTGGGTTTGAAGGTGTTTGGGTGTTAGTTAATTAGGCGGGCTCATTTTAAATGGTGGTATTGGTGGGATCATTGGTAGAAGATGATGCCCAGGTAACTAAAGGTTGGGTGGAGATGGTGGTAACAGAAGTGTCTCCCATAAGGTGGGATGTCATGTCATAGGGTGAGTTAGTATGAGGAACCAAAGCAAGGGTATGGTGGGATATGGTTTTAAGGTAATGTTCGAGGGATATGGGGTTGTTATCTAGAAAGATGGTGAAATATGAATCACCTTGGGAAACTATTCGAGGGATGCTAGGACATCCAGAAGGGTGGGGAGAACTCCCTGAAACTAAGATGTACTCCATGGATAAAGGACAAGAGGAAGTTGGATGATTAGGAGGTGGATCTTGAATTTCTTGGTTTCTCAGTTGTTGTTTAGTTAAAACCATGCAAATAAGGGAACAAAGAAGATATAAATAATCTCATAACTCAATCAAAGATAAAACAAGAAAAAGTCAAGGAAATAAAACACACACTAAAACACATTAGATCCTATGGTTCTTTTTAGTCTCTTTTGTGGCTTATGCCTTAAGCTTTATGAATTGTGTGACTCAACTTGGTTTGTAGAGTGAGTACTAGAAAAAAAGTGTATGGTTGATTTCAAGTTGTGTTTAGGCTCTCAAAGGGATATGTGTTGGAAATCAGTATGTGTTTTGATATTGGGGACTTACCCCTCACTTTACACACCACAACGATAAGGGTGTTAGGTGATTAGCCAAGATATACCAATTGTCAAAGATTATACTCAACCAACTAACTTAGTTAGTTCTCCACTTGGTGTTGAAATTTAAGTAGGATAGCCAAGAAAGGTGACTACTAGGTGATGAAATCCTAGTTGGGCCTTATGTCAATGTTTTTATTCTTTATTAGGTGTAAGTGGTTTTTTATTATGTGTGATAAGGGTGAATCTATGATTAATTCACTTGATTAATTAAGCTATGTGAGATAAAATAATGAAGCAAATAATGGATGCAGTTGATTTTGAACCCAAAATAAAATTTTGATTTCATTGTATGAATGAAAAAATAAGAAAAAGAAGCACCTAGATGAAACTATAAACCCAAGAAAAGACTCAAGGGTCCCACCAGGTCTGCCATAATGTTTCACATAAATTTTTCTTTATTTCCTTCAAAAGATATATTTAAAACTTAAAAGGAAGGGTGAGGTTACTAGAACCTAGATTTGGTTTGTGCTCCATGATCCAAATGGTTGTATATACTTCTCTTTGGCATGGGAAGAATGGCCTATAGATAAGAAAGCACTAAGAAACAATTGGTTAGTTTGGTAGTAAGGTCGACTGGCTAGCAAGTTATATCCAAGAAGCACAAGCTTCTTTGGAGGCTATCAATCCACACTTTTAAATAATCAAATTCTAAAAGTGAAAGATAAATTACTTGCATAAATAATTTTAGGATGTTAAAATAAAATACAATAAATTTTTGAAAGAGATGGTTATGACAAATTATAGTAAAAAATATTAACTATTAATACTAAATGAATCAAACATAGTTCAAAAAATAGGGTGATGTTCTGTGCTTGAGAAAAAAGTCAAAAAGTGAGATTTGGTTAGGGTCTGATAAGTGAAATTAGATTGTTATTGTAAATGTCACATAATGATCATCGATGGTTGGGGTAGACCGTCGATAGTTAAGTAACTGTCAATGGTAACTATCAAACTTAGTTTAGGTAATGATAGGTCTAGTCTAGAAGGTGGATTATGATTCTAAGAGGTGAGTTTTGGCTAGAGGCTAGTTGTGGTATAGAAAAAAAAATAACTATGAACTAAAAATAGATACTAAAATCTTTTTCATGAAGAATTTTGAGGTGGGTGGATGAAGACCCATTGTGGAGTTTGGAGAAATTATGGTAGAGTATCGGTATCTTGGTTGTGATTGATGAATTAAAGCACTTTAGATCTCTAACTTAGTTGCTAGTTTGTTGTAAGAATACAAAAAAAAGATGTTCTAATATGAGAATCTTTGATAATTATTGATTCTCCCTTATGGTTGTTTTACTCTTCCTTTTCATCTCTTCCTCCTCTCTTTTTATAAAAGGAAAGGAGAGGTGAAACAATAAGTTCAAACAAGGTGTCAAGGGGTAATTTAATTTTAGTCTTAATTTGCATAATTAATCAAGTGGATAAGAATAAAAAAGTAAGGTATAGTTGAGTTGGAGTTAACGCTTAAGGTAGTTAAAGGTTGACCATCAATGATTGGGCCTAACCATCGATAGTTAAGCATTGATCATTAGTGGTCAATAGGTAAAATTTATAATGGTCAAAGTTAGTCATTATGAATTAGGTTTGGTAGTTGAGGGTTTTCAAGTGGTTTTAATGGTATCCAGGGGTGGTCTAGGGGTTATTTCAACATCTAGAACCATTGTGTGTGGTTGTTTAGTGTCTACACATATATGTTTGGTGATTATTTCAATCACAAAGCCATGATTCAAATCCATCGTCAAGAGTACAACATTGCTTACCAAAAATGACAAGCTCCCAAAGCTTTTCCTTCTCATAACCAAAATTATTTTTCCACATATAATTCTCAATAACATAACAAGGATGTTTGTGCCATTGACACTGAGTATGGATAATATTATAGTAATTCTTAATATGTTAAAGAACTAAGGTCAATTATCATCAAAACATAGCTCATAAAGATCATGTTACTAAGCCTAAGAAACCATATTTGGAAAAGAAAATCCTAACATATGCTATAACCACTCACCTAACTTTGACAACTAATGAGGAACCATATCCTTGTTATGAATTACCTACCACTTCTATTCAACCAAAATATACCTTACCTTCAAAACATCACATTATTTCTTCTTTGAAAACTCATTGGAACTTATTAGAGGATCTCAACTCATTGTCTTTAAATATTCCTCTTATGGAGTTAGTTTGTACCTCCCCTTATCATCGCAGGTTCTTCATGCAAAAATTACAAGAAATTGAAGACCCATCTTCTATAGAAGAAGAACCACCCTCTCATCAGCCTCAACCAACCACCATGCATAACATGGAATCCATTTGTCCTTCTTAGAAACATTCCATTAAATTTCTCAAAGAATACATGATTAATGATAAGATCCTATTTCATGCTGATGATCCACCCTTATTCATTAAAATTACCATTAATAGTATCCTCATTTGTAAATTATTAGTAGATGAAGGGTCTAGTATTAATGTGACATCTTTGTGGCTCATCCAATAACTTGGATATAATAAATATCATCTCAAGAAAACCCTCCTAACATGCCAAGGATTTTAAAAAACTAATCAAAATCCATTTGGTGATATTTTGATTCCTCTTATAATTGGACCTAAGATTGTTCGAACTAAGATTATGGTCCTAGATTTACCGCTATCTTACAACATACACTTAGGATGACCATGGACTCATAGAATGAGTGTTATTACTTCTTATGGTATCCAAAGTTTCATCTTCCTTCATAATGGTAAAATTTAAAGAGATCCCAACACTTGGAGTTTTCAATTTCCAAATCTTAAATCTCAATATCACATTCCTACCATTCCAACCATTCCAACAATCAATAGTGCTCCCTTACCTAAATTTGTCAACATAAATCCAAATTTACATGTCACTCTTGATAATTTAGATGATGAATAACCTAATGACTTGAAACATACTTGAAACACTACTAAATTACCTCCTTACATATATAGGTGGCTTCCTCCTTCTTTATTACATCATGATTTCACCATTCCTCTCATTGATGAGATCATTCATTCTCCTCCCCCCACCCCACACACCCCCCTGCCCCCCCTTCATGTAATGATCAGGAAGCCTCTTACATAGTAGAGGCCTTCAAATGCAATGATTATAGAGCAGCCAAATTATTCCAAGATACTGTAATCATGTCTCCACGTAAATTTAGTGATCTATCTATTTTCCCTTCTAAAATTCCTCTTGAACCTCAAACATGTACAATTTTTCCAACCTATGATGATAACTAGATCATGTCCCAAGCTCAATCACAAGAATTGGATGTTCAACATTATTATAAAAATTTAGATCAAATACATGATTTTAATCATGATGTTCATCCCATTTCCACTAACTTTGAATTATCACCTGGAGCTCATGTGCCTCATGTTAATTCTCCACTTTTTGACATCCCTTGGGCCATTGAACAAATCTTACCTTTTTAACCTTATAAAATTACTACATATTTTATATCACCTATAAATGCAAACATTGCATCCAATTATTCCCCAGTCAATGATGGTAATGACAAACCAAACAAATTTGATCAACCTTCTTACCCTACTCTATGTACTCTAGAGATTATGTTAGATGTCAAGACCATAGATGTGCATCAAATACACTCTAAATATGGTCATCATGGTAATAAAACTATCAATCTCAATGTATATGTTGAGTATTATTTTCCTCTTCCCACTTTTCCTAGAGATGAATCCATTATTGAATTGCTTCATGCTCGAGAACCTCAACTACTTCTGCATCATCAAAAAATTAGGAATTTCAAGAAGAAAGCCCCTTGTTTAAATAGCTTCATTTTTAGAATTTATTCCAAAGCAAATCCCATCTCCTCTCTGTCTAATGCACCATATCATTTCCAAGATGGAAATGCCATACTTATCAAGGAAATTACTTGAATTGAATATGGTACCTCATCATACCCTCAACCAATTATAGTCTCTCATGAACTTACACCAATCGAACATGATGACTTTAACCTATTGTTCAATAAATAGCATGAGACTTTTACTTGGTATTATGAGGATATGCTTGGTATTGACCCTAGCATCTTGGTGAACAACATCATTACCTATCTTGATGCCAAGCCTCTATGATAAAAGAAACATAAATTTGCACCAAAAGTTTCTTATTTATGCCTTACAGAAATTATCAGACTTCTTGATGCTAAGTTTATCAAGCTTATGGAATATTAAGAATGGGTCTCTTACATTATTACTGTTCATAATAAAGTCACCATGGTCATTTAATTTTGCATTTGCATTAATTTCTATAATCTTAATCTTACTTATCCCAAGGATAACTTCCCTTTACCTTCTACAAATGCCATTGTCGATTTGAATACCAGATATGAAATGTTATCTCTTATAGATGGTTTCTCAGGTTATAACCAAATTCACATTGCCCCCAAAGACCAACATAAGATAAATTTAACCATGGAATGAGGCACCTATTGTTATATTAAAATGCCCTTAGACCTTTAAAATTCTATAGCTACCTATCAATGGGTGATAACACACATTTTTCATGATATTATCCATAAGATCATCGAAACCTATGTGGACAACCTCATTGTCAAGTTTAAAATCTCCAAGACTCATCTCTCTAATCTTGCTATCATTTTTGATCACCTCATTAAATATAAAGATAGACTTAATCCTTACAAGTATGTTTTTGGTGTTACATTTGGAAAACTATTGGGATTCTTAGTTTATATTTGTGACATTGATGTTGATCCCATAAATATCAACCTATTTTTAACATGCCCATCCCTCATTCTATTCTAGATATTCGTACTTACCTTGGTAAACTTGGGGCAATTAGACGGTTCATCCCCAAAATGGCTTATCATATCTATTATATTAATTATCTTCTCAATAAAGGTACTTACCTAACATGGATGGATCCTTATCAATAAACATTTGATAATATGAAAGAATCATTGAATCACCCACCCATTCTTTATTCCTTTGTAATGACCATCCATTAATATTATATACTTATTCCACACCCATATCAGTTGGGGCAATAATTTCCCAACATGATGATATAAAAAGGGAATATGCCTTATATTATATAAGTAATGACCTCATTTACTATGAGAAACATTATACAAAAGTATAACATGATTACGTCACCAAATATTTTTTTACTAAAAAGTTGTGACATTACATGCATTATCAAACCACTTACATTATCATTCATTCTGATCCAATCCATCATTTCTTCTCCAAAGCCTTTCTTATTGGATATATAATTTTAAATTGGATGGTCCTGCTCATGGAATTTTATCTCTGAATTATTACATAAAAAATGTCAAAGGACAAATCATCATTGATCAACTTATCGTATCTCTTATACCAACTATCGACCACCTTCAAGATAGCCTTCCCAATGACAATATTCTATATATTAAAGGTATTAATAAATCCATATCTCTTAAAGATTACTTACATAACTTCATTGTTGATCTTTGAGAAATTAATCTTGAAGATTCCTCTATCTTCCCTGATACTCCTAACCCAAAAGTAGTTATCAAATAACTTCCTCATATTACTATCAACTTACATGAAGGTACTTAGACCCTTTTATTTGATGGCACCAAATGCCTTCAAGGAGATAGAATAAGTTGTAACCTCACCAGTCCTCTTGGTAAAATTATCCTTTTGGAATTTCTCCTTACATTCGATGTCACTAATAACATGACATAATAGGAAGCCTTAAACCTAGGCATGAGAGAAACGCTTGATTTAGACATCACATATATGCATGCTTTAAGTGATTCCCAACTTATTTACCACTAGGTTAATGGTTATTATCAATGTAAAATAAAAAATCTCACTATTTTTCATCAAATCACAACTAACCTCACCAAATAATTTACTTATTTTACCATCGAGCCTATCCCTTAAGATCAAAATACCATTGCTTATTCACTTGATTCATCAACTTTTTCCATCCACAAAAAGTACTAACCGATTCCACTTTTCTTATCCAAATAATAAAATACCCATCTTCCATTTAACTAGAAGATTCACTCATCTACCACATGGAGGTTGTCACCATTCATCAAAGCCCATGGTACAAAGACATTATCTAATTTATTGAACACCAAACCTATCCTCCAAACATTGATTCCCATGAAAAAATCAAATTCACAAACAAGATTTCAAGCATGTTTTTAGATATAATATCTTTTATTATCACAATATTGAAGGTACCATGCTCTATTGTGTTATGAAAGTAGAAGTTCTTCCTCTTATTGAACAAGCACATGGGGGAATTTATAGTGGCCACTATAGTAGACATGTTACATCCCATAAATACTTATGTATGGGACACTTTTGGCCCACTCTTGAAAAGTAAGCCATCAAATTCACTAAAATTTTACTCCTTGCCAACTCTATGATGATCTAATCCAGTCATCTCTAGCCAAGATTCAAACCATGGAGTCTCCCTGACCATTCATCATGTGATGATTATTTGTCATAGGCAAATTACTCAGATCTCAGGATAGGCATGTCTTTATTATCATAACCACTCAAAATTTTACCGAATGGGTTGACGTTATTCCATTCTTCAATGTAACTAGTACTGCCATTTCAAAAATTATCCCCAATTAAATAATTTTCTACTTTGGTGTTCCTCATACTATTATCTCAGATAATGATGGTAATTTTAAAAATAAATATGTCAAATAACTCTATGCTAAATTCAAAATTAATCATAATTTTTTCATGCCTTATCATCCCTAGTGTAATGGCCAAATTGATGCCACCGAAAAAATTCTTAATAAAATTATTCAAAAGATAATCTATGAAACCGTCATGGATTGACATCTTCATCTATATCCCATTCTTTGGGCCTATCACACTAGCATACACATGGATACTGGGGCAACACCATTTTCTCTAGTCTATGGTTCTGAATCAATCCTAACATTAAAATTTGATATTCCCTCTCTTTGTATTTACCTTAATGGTATTATAATCTATTAATAATTATTTGAAGATCACTTTCATGCTCTTGATCTTTTTATGAACACCATGTTTTTACCATACAACATAATCACCAATAGCAAGTCCACATTGCCAAACAACATAACAAAAGAGTTAAGGTTCACACTTTTAATATTTGTGATCTTATCCTTAAACTATACTATACTCATGAAGAAGAAGGTAAATACACCCAAAAATGGTGGGGACATTATTCAGTAAAATAAATTCTTGGTCCAAGCACCTATCACCTTCAAACCAATGAAGGTCATATTTTCAAAAATACCACCAATGCACAATTCCTAAAAACATATTTTTCTTAAATCTTTCCCTTATTATCATGTTTTCTATATGATATCCTTCTAATAACTTTAATAGGATACTTACACAGGTCTCACCCTTTACAATAGTTTTCTCTTTCCACAAACCTTAGTCCATTTTGGTCCTTTAGTTTCCCTTTTATCATGAATTTCATTGTAAAACTATGGATAAGACCTAGTCTTCCTCATTATTTATTTTTATCCTCATTGTTTTCTTGATTTACAATGCGTTTTGACACCCCCTTGGGTTTCTCTTTTCTGAGTTACAGTGTAAGAACATGAATAGGACCTAACCTTCCTTACAAATATCTTATTTCTCATTTTATGTTTACATGTTTTGTGCACCCTCATGGGTTCATTTTTTATGAGTTATATTATAAAACCATGGATAGGACCTAGCCTTCCTCATAAAATCACTATCTTTACTTAATTTAGTATTCCTTGTCTAGAATATTTGCATTGGTCTTGAGTTTGTGATCCTTGTTCTCAACATTCCATTTTTCTTCTTTTGTAGATAAAATTTTCATAACAACAATGTTAGCATGTTTTCCTACCCTTCCCTCATTATTATGATAAGGAATCACATTTCAATATCATATTATCCCTTGTTCACCCTCTGTCACATTTTTTTTTGATTTGAAATAAATCAAATTATTTCATGTTTCATTACTCTTGACTTCATTTTATTCCCCCCACATTGGATAAAACAAGGTCTAAGTCAAAATAGAACTTTTATTTCACCTACATTAATAAGACTCTTAGACACCATGCTCTCTATGTTCTCTATCTTAGAAACCAAGTCGAAAGAATTCAAATGAGAGTCATCTTTAGCACCCATGTTTGGTATTTTGAATCTATATGGAGGAGGAATAAAAAAATCCACCAAGAAAGTTAAAATACAAATCATTTTAAATAAAAGGTAATGATATAAAAAAGACAACATACAAATTTCAAAATTCAAAATCACAATAAAAAGACACGATTACAAGCATATATCCTATCTCCAATTGAATATCAAACTCCATAGTTGGATTGTAATAGAGCTGAGGCTCATTGGGTTGTGGTAGGCTAGTAGATTGGAATAGGAGAGCACAAAAAAATCTATGGTGATACCTACTTTCTCATACAAGTACCCAATATTCACAGTAAACCAATGACTATGTAAGGGGTCCTAAGGAATAGGGAACATGTTGTAGAAAGGTAGGCCCATTTTAATTTTTATTCATATGGCCTTCATGGGATTATCTACATACTTCATTTGTTGACCTAAGACTTGTGTAGTTAGGAGAAGTTCTCTAGAGTCCTTAAGTTATAAAGTCCTCTTATTTTGAAAAACTTAATTTAAGTGTCCTAACTCCCATAAAGATATCCTATACCTTGGTTTTTCCTTCATTTTCCCCTTCACTCCTTTTATTTACCCCTTGATAGGAAAGTGTGATTTTAAATATATTTTCTCTCTTCTATAATTCTCTTTTCTTCACATATTAAAAATATGCTATCACTACTTTGTTTCAGTATTATCTATCTTTAGAACCAAACAATATCTTTGAGTGACTATGGATTATTTTATTTATACCATGGCTTTACATTTATCGAATTGTTTTAGTCTCTTTTAACATTTGTTACTTTTGTACTACCACTTTTTATGGACACCTGAGTCAATTTATCCTTTCATGTACCTTTTCCATTATTAAGTGAGGTTGGCTTGTTACTTTTCACTCACCAATGTTGTTTTCCCTTTTATGCACTTTTTCCATTGGTGATTGAGTAAGGTTTGTTACTCCTCACTCATCAATGTTGTTTTACCATTTTGATTTCCCATCTTTGTTTAAGTATGGATTATTACTACTTTTACATTGATGTTTGAGTACCATCCATTTTTGATATGTATCATTGGTTTAACTTGGTGAGTTTTCCCTTTCTTAAGGTTTACTTGTTTGGGTTTTTTGATCTTTAGTAGCTGTAGATTTTTTATTATTAGATTTACTCTAAAATTTTGACTTGATCATTTGGTATAACTTAGCACCTGTCACCCTAGTTTTCCAAATTTCCATGTACATCTCATCTACATAGCATAAGTTATTTTGGCCTTTCTATGTTTATTTATTATTTCTCTTTAATTTTTATATCCTTAGGTTTATCTAAATTAGTCTCTATTCCCTCCATGATCAAAACTACAAACACATTAGAAAACCATATAATGATAAAGGTAAGTCAAGGTATGCATACTTTTAATTTTCATTTATTTCTCTTTCAGTTATTTAATTTTAGTTATTTTATGCTTTAAAAACACTCCAATTTTTTAGCTTCAACATGGTGTGTTACTATGTTCTTTTCTCAAAGCACCATCCCCTATTCCACCTAAGTGACATGTGATGATATTCAAGTGGAATACATGTATACATATATATTTTTTAAACTTTATCAATTACTGATGCTTTATCTCTTATAGGAATCTATCCATTCTTAATATCTCTGAGTACACGCCTTAAGATTGTTGTCCCTATACTACCACTTTATATCAATCCACACATATCCTAAACAAATTCACCTAAGCTTTTCCTCATCTTTTTCACCCTCTTCTAGTCGTTTTATGCCTTCATTAACCCTTCCCTAGCCTAAAATACTTTTTGATAGTTTACATTACATTGTGAGCCCTATCGAATTTGTTCTCTAATTGATAAAACTTATTTAGGCTCTAATTTAACTCCTAACTGACATAGACCAAGACCTATTTTTTTTAGTAATGATATAGTGTTGATTAGGTTGACTTTATTGGCTAAACTTTCAGAAAGGACTAGGGTGAGATTCAGCTATATAAACACATTCATTTCAACTTTTTTAGAGAGATAAAAAGAGTTAATTATTCATTTTAACTTCTTTACAATATGCTCTTATCCCATTCTACTTGAGGAGTCTTAACTTATTATGTCTTCTTAGAAAAAAATCTTGCCTTGTGGAAAAGTCTTCGATGCTTTGGCCTTTATTAGTTATCCTTACAAACCATAATAACCTCTTATGAAACACCTTTGGCCAAGAGAGAGATTAAGTCTCGATGGGCTCATATTCAAGGTAAGTATCTCTAAATTTATTCCTCTCTTTATTGAATAGAAGTAGCATAAGTAATGGCATTTGAATATTACTCTCTACATGTATTAAGGTTTTATATATACATAGCTTAAATAGGATTCTTTTATGCATATTTACTTTTAATTTTTATTACCCCCACTTTGTGCCACAATATTTGGTGATGACTACATTAGACTTTTACTTGTTATTAGTTTAGTGAATATGAAAACATAGGACCTAGTTAGGGTTATTGCATAGTTTTACTTGGTTAAAGACATTGGAACCCTCCCTTATGAATTTATTGTGATAAGAGGTCCCTTGGATAGGTCTAGTAGATCCATCTTGGTCATGACACTGAATATATAATGTGTCAATAATTGAAAATATAAGTAGTATATATCTTCTCTGAGCTAGGATTGATTTATAGATTAGTTGCATTTCTATTTGGACGCAAATAGTAGTGGCATATTTGTATAGTGTCCTCTAGGTGGTGCTAGTATCCCCTTTATAGTATTGTTCCTATTTTTTGGGAGTACATGCACCTATGTTTTTATGTCCTATTCCTATATTCATAAAACCTAGAGCTCTATGTTGTGCCTAAAACACATGATTTAATATGAAACCCCTAATATTTCTTATAAGTATGGCATGAACAATATTTGTTTGTTCATTAGTAGGATAGGCTATACATCCTAAACACCCCATTGTGAAGAGATTTATCTACATACAAATAATCTAAAGAGGGATCAAGTCTGATGTAGTTCTCCCACCTATTATTTGATACAAGTGCAAGTGATTGCTAGAATGAGAGTGGACTTGGATGCCTTAAATGTGATTAAACTTTGAAATATTTAAAAAAAAGGGCTATTGTAGATGGTAATATGTATAATTAGAGAAGAATAAGAATCAAATGCCTTTATTTTTCTCAACATTATCTTTTGTTTAAATTGTTTTTTGCATCTATTTTCCATCTAGTGAATAGAAGTGAATTAGACTTATATCTATAGAGTTATGTTGCTTGTGTGGATAAGAAAATATGTTGAGACCAACCTTAGGAGGAGCACACATTTCAAACATTATCTATTGGGGAGAGTTAGGGCTAAGGATATTAGTGCTTAGTTGGGGACACTATTTCCATGTGTTTATAATGTCCCAAATGTGTCTCTAATGTCCACTTGGTAGGTTGTTGAGAAAGTTGGGTTAGGATCTAGGAAGATAATTTTAGGATTGTGTTTTGGATTACTATACATGACTATGGTTTGCTCAATCATTGAAAAATAAAGACTAAGGCTCTAGGATAGGTTTAGGGCTAAGTTAGGATAGGGTAACTCAAGAGACACTCTTAGCATATAATTACCAATTTTAGTTGATTGCATTTCCCCCCTTTATGCTAGTAATGCAGCAAAGTGAAATGACTAGTATAAAGGAAAAAGAATTGTACCTAGATTTACCTTGGATTTGAAGCCCATGTATAAGTCTGAGTATGCAAATCAGGGTCTACATATGTGGAATATGATCCAAGTCAATGTCCTATGATGAAACATGCAAAAATTAGTCCTTACTTAAGACATGATCAAAAGTAAAATACTGCTAAAATAATGTAACTGAGTAAAATTTTATTAAAGATAGAGGAAAAGAATGAATACACCTTGTTGGGTATACAAACCAATGCATTAACCTAGTGACATCCTATGTGCGTGAGTGTACATAGTGATCATATCATTGAATAGTTTGGACTGAGATGATAGCTTGATCAATCCTCATATGGGTGGATCAATAATTCAATCTAATTTTAACTACATTATTTCTAACCCCTATTCGATGGAACTTGATCTCTATGAATATCTTGGTTAAGATAATAATTGTGTCTAACCCTCTTATGTATGTGGATCAAGAACTCAAGTAGGCCTTAACTCCATCATTTCCCACATGTGTAAAGTAGATGCATCAGTAATTTGATTGCGTAAAGTGTGTAAAGTATCTATACGAGTAAATTTAATTATGTATTCAGCTCTATGACCACTCAGGTATATTAGGTAGCTTTAGGCCACTAGGGAATGCCAACCACTATAGATAGTTTAAGGCATGAATATAGTGACAACTTGAAATGTGATAACAAGTGTATTCAACATAGAGAATGACATGGAGTTTGTCATTCCATCTAATCAACATGTGTGTATATAAGTATATAGAAACTATGTGCCTCACGCATAACCCCAATCTGGTATTTGAATATAATGAATTTGAACTAAGTATGTAGCAGATGAATATGTGTAACTAACGTCAATGTGGGAGTGATCATATCACAAATTATGCCCCCAAATATGAGAAAATAATATGAATCAAAGTTGAAATGAATGTATCTGAGCTAAATCTAAACATAAATGTCAAACTTGTGACTGTATCTATGCAAATTTTTATAATACGTGTACTAGTTGAAGTAATCTAAATTATCCTAAAGTTGCCGCTATTAGATAGTAGTTCATTATTACACTATTGTCCCAATATGGATGTTAATGTCTACCAAGTTTAACTTTTGAGTGATCTAAGCTGATTTTTGAGTCTTTGTTTTGTCTTATGTCTACCTTGTGTCTAATGTCTGAAACTAAGCCCTTATGCTGAAATTTCTGTATGAAAATCAAGGTAAGAGCCTGATATCTATGACAAAGTCTTATGAATTCCCACTATTTTGAGGGTAGTTGTGAAATTTGTGTAAGAATCACCCTTTAAATAAGTAACTCTACAAAACGTGTCATCAATATCATGTGCATTATATTCCAATACAATGTACAAACATAACATTGAAATGTAAATGAATCTGAGCAGATGTAGTTAATGTAAGATGTATGTTGTAATCTATCATTGCAGAAGGGTGTCAATATAAATGTAACAAATGTGTAACAATAAATGTGAATAACTTCCTAGGGGGATGGGGCATGATGTCCATCATGGCTCTCAAGTAGGAATGATAGATCCCTAAGATCCCTCATGGCATTGAAAACTAGTGTGTATGTAACAAGAAAATACAAGTGTTATGGTGTAGAAGCATACATAAAAACATAAGAGGCCTAAAAAATATATGACAAAGGGCCATAATACAAGGGACATGGGCACATATCACTAAATATGACAGTGAAAGACATATAAGGATATGTTTAAATATCCACATATGTAAGAAATAAATAATTTGGAGTAGAGCCACATAAAATGAGAAGTTCAAATGTCCACATATAGAATCAAGAAAGAACACATAAGGGAGATGGGAACATGTACAACACATATAAATAGTGAAGTGGATTAAATTAAAAAATGGCATATTCAAATGCCCTCGAAGATATAAGAAGCATAGGAACACAAGCAAGTATAAATCTAGGAAACCTAGAAATGAAATCATGATATAACTATATAGTAAAAATATATGTAGATGATAGTATGCATATATACTAAGTCTAACTAGGGATAGTTGGTAAAAAAAATTGATTAATAAGGATTAATGATCAATATTAAGATAAATCAATACATAAACTAGAATATATAGTATGTAAATATAGAACATGGTTATAGAAACTATGTATGAGATTCTGCCATGTGGTTAGATGTATCAAATATATAAACCTAGATTGGTGTAAAATGTCCCCAATGGGTATATGATATCTGGTATAGATCATTTTAATGGACATGAGTCATGTCTGGAATTTTGCAGAATTTGACAAGAAAAAGTGAAACATATGTGTATGATAAAATTGACTATACTAGGATAGCTAACAATATGCAATATATGGAAAGTAGTAAAAATATAAACATATAAATGCATAAAATATATAAAATTTTGTGTTTTTGGAATATTTAAATGTATTTTTTATTTTGACATGTTATATTATTTTTGTGTTTTTGAGTATAAGATATCTACAAGAAAATGAAAATAAACTATGTACAAGGAGCAAGAGGGAGAGAAAGAAGTATGTACAAGGGTATGAACCATAATAACCAGTAATGAATCTCATTATAAACTCAACATCATCGTGACCTTATCGAATATGGGAACTATGAATGTGTGTGTAGTGTGAAAGGGTAATTATGAGCACACAATATATTATGTTATATAATTTGAGTCTAAAGTATCCTGAGTAGTGATCCTATGATGTTGTGGTACTGTTTATGATTCCTTATGAACTATAGGAGTCTTAGAGACCCATATGCTTGAAGTACAATTTTTACGTGATGTAGGTTCCCTATGCTAAGAATACATATAACCCAATATAAGTTATCTCAGTATAAATTAAGTAGAGGAAGGTCCTCTAGAATCTATGACATATCATTGATGTAATGTTCTCTCTATTAATGGTCTTTGAGGGAGAGTATGCATGTGTGTAAATAATATAGGATTAGATACAGTCTGATCTGAGGACTTTTCTAAATAATGTGATGTATGAAGAGGAGCTATACTATATATAGTAACTAATAACCATGCATATTTGGTAATTTTGATGGAATTGTAACTGGTGTCTATGATGGAACTATTGATGGAAGCTGTGTTCAAACTACTTATGTGATGGGAAGAGGATATTCATATAGGACACCCTCAACCTTAACCACCTGATTAACATGCATATACTTTCGGCATTAGTGTACTATAGATGGGATAACATAGAGTTGATGTTACCATGGCCTTCCTAATAACACATTGAATACACCTTCACTAGGTACTATTAGGAACTTAGTGGCTATGTGTACTGGTCAAACCTATAATAGAAGCATAATCTCCCTGATGGAGCTCTGAATGTGGCCACCTAAAGAAATAATGATTATATCTATAGGGAATATATATCGTTGTATGTATTACAAGTGTTTTAAGAGTGTCATGGTACACATGCTTATGCTTGACCTATTATCAACCATAACACTATGAATAGGATGGTGGTCTATGTATGTGCATATGAAGAGTGAATGTAAATATGTGTCATCATCCATAATCTCCTACTCTAAAAATGTGATAAGTGGTCTAGGTGGCATTGTAGTGTGATACATGCCAATAAAATTATATAGTAGATGTATCTCCTTTATAACTATGCGATATGAATCTGGTGGTGGTTATGCCTGGTATGTATAATGAACACTTGATGTGCCCCTACCTCATTAACTATATGATTTGGTAAGGATCTAAAAATATATTGAGCCTTCTTGCCTCTATTTTTTGTTATTTTGGTGTCTTTGTGGATGTGCCCACATCGATACTGTTAGCCTTAATGAGAGCTTGTATCTTATGCTTTAGGCCAATGCATTTATTTTTCATGTGGTCTAGTGGCCTGTGATACTCATAGAATGCATTTGAATTATATTTCTTTGGAAGATGCCATGTCACATCAACCTCTTTAATGGGAGGGATAGTTATGACATTGCATTCCAATATTTATTATCAAACTCATGCTGGTGACTCTAAAATATTAGTGAGGATTATGCATCGAAGAACGGATAAAACCAATTTGGGAGAAGGTTTGGAAGTTGTGTTGATTGTGGCCTTTTGATCACTTTTGTTTTTAATGGCCTTGACCTTGTATGGAGGTTTGTTTTTACTCTTAATATTTGATTATTATCTATTTGTATACTTGAGTTTGTGCATTGCTAAGAGCTTAACCTTTATTTCCTTGACTATGTGGCACATATTGGTAAATGTGGGAAACTTCTTGAATGATATAGATTTATGAAGTGTTGGTAATAGACTCTATTTAAATATATCATGAAGTTCTCTTTCTACCATGGGGATGGTCAATTTGGATAATACTATATTGTATCATAAGACATAATCTACAATAGCCTCATTTGACTTTTACTTTAACTATGCCACTTGTGCATATGATATCTTATCATGATGCTGATAGGAATTTTTTAAGGAACATATTGGCTAGAGGATTGAATGTTGTGATATATTAATTTAGAAAATCATAGAACCATTGTAAGGCACAATCCTTGAGATTGTGTGAAAATAGCTTCACAAGAATCCAATCATTGGACACATAGTCTAAACATGCTTTGTGAAAGACTCTGAGGTGATGCTCTAGGGTACCTTTGCCATCATATAATGTGAGCGTGGGTGCCATGAAACTGGATGACAAAGGATTTGCCTATATTTGATGTGTCAAAGGTATATGCAAGAGAATCTTAGAATCCAAGGCATGTGATGGCCTAGATGATCCTTTATTAAGATGTATCACCTTAGACTATAGAGTAAGAACCTCCTGAATAATAGATTATAAATATATAGTAGAATAACTAACAATAAGTGGTGTAGCTATCACTAATATTTTAATAACAATCTCAGTTCATTCTATCTGAGTTGGTTGAGTGGGACCCACTAAATGTGTAACTACATTGTTAACTGGAGGGGTTGAAGATTAACCATTGTTTGTATTTTATAATTCCTCTTGAAGAATTTTTATGAAATCATCTTGTATATCCTTATGTTTAGACACAAAGTATTATACTTGTCACTTATTGGTTTCATCAGATCTATTATTCAATTCTACCATTGTAGGTTGAAAAGCTATAAAAATAAGTTTTGTATATTTTGAACCTTTTAAGAATAGGAATGTATGAAAAAATTACAAAATTTAAATATAGTAGAAAATATAAGATTTTTGGAATTAGAATCTTAGTATAAATAAAAAAGGATAAAAACCCTAAGCATGTCTAATATTAGGGTTTTTGAATCTAGGGTTTCTTTACAACAATTTAAATTAGATGTAAAATAAATTGAAACCCTAATGTAAAATTGATTAAATTTAGCTTGGTTGTCTAAAAAATCAAAAAATTAGAAGTAGGCATCCCTAAATTTATTGCACAAAATTTGGATGAATGCAAGGTAGAGTTTGCAGTAATATTCGAAGTAAGATGAGTTCACCAAATGATTTAAATTTTTAGGATTTTACTATGAAAATTCTATGTTTAGTTTTAAGGGTTGAGATATTTAAACTAGTTAAATAAATTACAATAAATAACTACTAATTTTTTATGTCATTTAACTTCCTTTAAATTTATAAAATATCAATAAATAGGATTAAATAAAGACTTATATTAAAAGTGACTGTCACAAATGATATGGGCTCTAAAAACTGGGTTCTAGACAATTTTGAGTGCCCTCAATAGGATTCTGGTGTAACTCATCTACTCACTGCATAATAGTACCTTGTATGGACAATAGCACCATATTTATGTAATGTCCTCTAGGTGGTTGTAGTGTCCCTTTTGTGGGATTGTTCCTATTTTTTGTGAGAACATGCACCTATGTTTTTATGTCTTATTCTTGTGCACATGAAATCTGAAGCTTTGTGTTATGCCTAAAAAATTTGATTTAATGTGTAAACCCTAATCATCCTTACAAGTATGGCATGAGAAATATTTTTGTGTTCATTATTAAGATAGGCTAGACATCCTCAACACCCTAATGTGAAGAGAGTTGCCTACATATAAATACTCTGAACATGGATCAATCTTGATGCAGTTTTTCCACCTAGTGATTGATGCAAGTGCAAGTGAATGCTATAATGAGAGTAGACTTGTATGCCTTAAATGTGATTGAGCTTTAAAATCTTCTAAAACTGGTCTTAGGGTTATTATAGATGGTAGTATGCAGAAGTAGGGTAGAATAATGATCAAATACCTTGATTTTTCTAAACTTTGTCTTTGGTTTGAATAGATTTTTGCGTCTATTTTCCATATAGGGAATAGAGGTGAATTAAAATTGTGTTTATAGAGTTCTATTTCTTGTTTGAATAAGAAAAAATGTTGAATCCAAATATGGGAAGGACACACATTAAAAAAGTATCCATTGGGAAGAGAGGGATAAGGAAAGTAGAGCCTAGTTAGCGACACTAGCACCATGTGGTTATAGTGTCCCAAATGTGGTGCTAATGTCCACTTGGTAGACTGTTAAACAAGTTGCGTTGGGATTTGGAAAAACATTTTTAGGAATGTCTTTTGGCTGATTGTAGGTGACTGTGGTCTACTCAATCACTAGAAAAGTAAGTCAAAGGCTCTAAGATAGGTCTAAGGTTAAGCTAGCAATAGAGTAACTTAAGTGATACTCTTAGCATCTAATTACCACTTTTAGGTGATTACAGTTTCAATGGGTTGGGAAAGGTATGTCATAACATAGACTATGATGGTTATTTTTTTCCAACACCAATTTGTACCTCCACATTATATTGATCATTTTCCTATTTTGAACTCTTATATCACTTCCAAGGTGACACAACAATATCTTTATAAAATTATGTATTACAAATAAAGTTTAATATGGCAAGGCTCATAGGCAACCATTATATTTGGACGTGGATATAGTGTCAATGCTTCATAATCCACTCTTGGTGATGGATGTTTGAGGTTTCCTTAGCATCATGTTTGTACATCTCACAACTGTAACACATGCCATATAATTTACCTTGGTTATAGGTCTCCGACATGTGATATTGAACGGATGGATTTAGAAGAGTTCCATAATAAGATGAAGAGGCATGGGGATAAAAATAGGCAAATGGGTAGCATGATCCATTTATTCCACTAAATTTATTAATTCAATATATATTTTCAACAAATTTATGTTTTGAAGCTTTCTAAAATTTTGGCATTTGTTTGAAAACAGTTCATGGTCAAATTGTTATAAAAAATCAAAAAGTCATTGAGGACACCACATTGAGTTGGCCATATTTTCTTGTTATGAAGTTCAAAATTAATATCAATTTTAGTTTGTTATACATTTTTAATATTAAATGTTTTATGGAAAATAAATAAGTAAAATGATTTACTAACCACTTTATTTCATTTTAAATCGTATAGGATGTAATTGATATTCCCAAAGTCATTCCATACCAATCCTGTTTTGTAAGGAATCCATATCCTCCTTGCAAACTTGGCCCTAATGTTGTTATAAAAAATTTAAAACTAAGAGAACATATGGATGTAAATTTTAGATCACATCCTTCTTTACACCATTTATTATTTAGTTTTGAGAACACAATGCAGATATCTTGTGAATGCATGAAAAACCATATGTTTCACCTTTTCCTAACTTAACTCATCCCCCTTTTTGGGCTAGCCTTCTCCTTCTATGATAAGTTTACCATTTGCTAATTTGTGAAGTGTTAGATTTTTTAATTACATCTAAGACAATTGAAACAATCTTAAGACTTCACCCATAATGCATGCTTACCTTCATTAAATTAATGATAAATAACATAGATATATTAAAGTAGAATGACCACGAAATATATTAAAACATAAATAAGAGGAGAAAATTGGCTCTACACACATAAATATTAAAGTCAATTGAAATTTATAATAAATTCTTTAGAGCAAAATGTAAATGTAATTATCTATCGAGCAAAGTATGAAATTATATTAAATTTAGTTAAAAGTTTTTCCAATACAATTTTAAATTTATTATTTTTATTTATTTTTATGAAGGATAAAGGGCAAGTTTTTTTTGAGCTAGGGACCCATACCCTAGAAATGAAACAGAAAACTAAGGCCACACAACACTCCGTATCAAAACTCAAATTGGTGAAAAGCAGCCAAAGAACAATAAAAGATCAACAAAAAGTGGCCACAAATGCCAACATTTTCCACAAACGCTGCTACCCAACACAAAAAGATAAAAGAAAGTAAATAGGAGTCTCCCATAAGATTTTCTTTGTTGGATCTGAGAGACATTGTAATGGGTTTCAAACCTAGTTTACCTTTGCATTTTTTCTATTCCTAATAGTTTTCCATTCTCCTCCCGCTTCATGATTCTGCAATATGGGGATAGAGATTTCCAAAGATTTTTCTTGATTCAATGTTTGCTCTAATTCAAACACACCTTGTCCTTCTAACAGAGTTTGCGCTGATAGATTTGATTTCATCTCTTTATTTTCATTAGTATTCTCTTGTAATGCCACATCCGTCTGCTTTTTGATCTTTTCTCACAATCAAGTCTCATTAATTTGATTATGCTCCTCTGCTTCCAACGGGATCTCTGAATATGATCCCTCATTATCACTGGGACCATAATATATTCAATTTCTGCATTTTTCCACTGCGAAACTGTCTTCTGGTATTTGAGGCTCAGACAATCATTTACAAGATGCCCTGTTTTGAAATTTCTTCTACATCTAAATGGGATCCCTTTATAGCCTAAGAATTGTATCCATTTTTTATCCCCCACTCTCAATTCTATTATTATTATTTTTTTCAATATTACCTATACCGAAATCAAACTTTGTTATAGTCAAAGCTACCATTCTTTTCAATACTACAAATATATAAAACACAAACATAATAATCTTGTTAGAAGAGACTTAAAAATAAAAGCGGCATACGACATTTATAATTGTTTTCTTATGTAAATTAGCGTGTTCCTCTGTCAATCTATCTTGCGGAAAACATTCGTACATATAGACTTTTAAACTCGTAATTACAATAAATACAGATATCCCTAACGGAGTGATCAACACTACAAGGTAATAATAATCAACAACGGTAAGAAGGAATATATTTTAACATCTCATGTCCACTGTCCAAGGCATAAAGCCAACTAAAAACTTACTGTTGCAATATATTTATGTTGAGAATGTTCTATTAATCTGTCACGAATAATTTGGCGTGCATCAAAAACAAGAGTTACACAAATGAGTGAAAAGTTCAGTAAGCTTTAAAAGCAGGCTTTCATGGTCAAGCCTTGGCCCATTCAAGCCTGCTGTCAATTGTCAAGTGAGTGATGGACTTGAATCGTCCACGGAATAAGAAGTTGCTTGATAAGATATGAACGCAAACTACGCCAAATGTTGTCGTATCAAACCAGGATGACTTTGACAACTCGTATCTGAGCCATTATTAATCACGCCAACCCATCCACTAAAGGGGGACCATTAAATGTCTACACTACACAACATTACTGAGGGACCATTAAGTGTATAGCGATCCACTAAAAAACCAAGAAATTCACACTAGATTGTGGGAAAAAACAGAGAAAAGAAAAATTTGCAGAAAACAAAGACAAACAGGGCAGGGGCAGATTGCTACGGCAATCAAGAAAGAATTTTACTCTTATTATTTTTCTCTGTCCAAAGACTGCGAATCTTGGCTTACAAAATAGAGATGAAGATAAATCAAACTGAAAGATAAACTAATGCATGTTAACTGAGCTAAGCTAAGACTGAAAGGTAAGCTAATTGTTTAACTGCAGGTGTGCATGCAGACTGAGGAGCTGAGACAGCACGCAGACTGCGTGCATGATGTGCATGAGGGAGGCGTTACTTGAAGTGGATTAACAACTGTGTCTAACACTCCCCCTTAATTTCTACCACTAACTACTTCAACATTTACAATGCCTAAGTTTTGTCTTAGATAATCAAAACTCTCTTTTGCTAATGCCTTTGTGAATATATCTACGAATTGGTCTTCAGATCTGCAGAACTCCAAATGGATTTCTCCATTGTTCACTAACTCTCTGATAAAATGGAATCTTGTATCAATGTGCTTGCTCCTCTTGTGAAAAATGTGATTTTTTGACAGTGCAATCACTGATTTGTTGTCACAAAAGATTGGTGTTGACTCCTTTTGTGCTTGTAATAAGTCTGTCAATACTCTCCTCATCCAAGTTGCTTGGCATGCGGTTGATGTGGCTGCTACATACTCTGCTTTAGTGGATGAAAGTGTCACTATAGGTTGCTTTTTGGATGTCCATGTGACCACACCTGTTCTAAAAAGAAAGGCATGTCCAGAAGTACTCTTCCTGTCATCAATGCTACCTGCAAAATCACTATCAATATAACCAATCAAACCAAAACCATTAGTTGTGGAATATAAAATTTCATATTTTGTTGTTCCTGCCACATATCTCAATATCCTTTTTCCAACTTGCCATTGTGAGTCTTTTGGTGACTCCATGAATCTAGAGATTAAACTAACCCTATACATGATATCTGGTCTTGTAGCTATAAGATACATCAAATTACCAACTAGTCTTTTGAATGTTGTGGAATCAACATTAGACCCTTTATCTTCTTTGCTAATTTTGGTCCTTGTAGCAACTGGTGTATGTGTTGATTTACAATTCAACATCTTAAACCTCCTTAACACATCCTTTGCATATTTAGTTTGATAAATAAATATTCTCTTCTTTGATTGTACAACTTCTATGCCCAAAAAATACTACATTAATCCCAAATCTATCATTTCAAATTCTTTCTTCATTGCTGATTTAAATGTGTCTACAAACAAATTTTTAGTGAAAATCAAATCATCAACATACAAACACACAATTAAAATCTGATCTTCTTTGTTGATTTTTGTGTACAATGTAGGCTCACTATTGCTTCTGCTAAATCCATTGTGTGTCATGTATGAATCAATCCTGTTATACCAAGCTCTTGGTATTTGCTTGAGACCATAGATGGCCTTCTTCAATCTGTAGACTTTTTCTTCATGTCCATGCACTTCATAACCTGGTGGTTGTTTCACATACACTTCTTCATCCAGGAAACCATTCAAGAAAGTTGATATGACATCCATTTGATATACATACCAATTATTTTGTGCAGCTATTGCTAAAACCATTCTAATAGTATCAAGTCTAGCAACTAGAGCAAACGTTTCATTATAATCAATTTCATGTTCTTGTGCAAATCCTTTTGCTACTAACCTTGCCTTGTGCTTTTCAACATTTTCTTCTGCATCAAATTTGGTCTTATAAACCCATTTGACTCCTATGCAATCCTTACCTTCAAGTAGATTAATTAGATCCCATATTTGGTTTCTCTCAATGGCATTCATCTCTTCATCCATTGATTTTATCCAATGTTCCTCATTAACTGCTTCTTCATAATACATAGGATCATGAGAGAAAAGAGCAAAATTTGAACATAAATCTAACTTCTTTTTTTCTTGATTATAAATCTCATTCAAGTTTCTCATTTTCTTACTTTTAAATCTTGATCTTAAAGTGGCAAGAGTTGGATCTAATTCATCACTTACTTGTGAATTTGGAGTAGGATGACATGCATGACCAGATGATTCACCTTGTGCTAAGCTCCTAGGTGTTCTTATTGGAGTGCTTGTTCTTGCTTGTGGAGAGGATTGATCACCTTGAAAATTTTGTTCTTCAAATTCTTATTCATTTTGGGAATTGGTGCTCCAACTGTGATGGCTTTATCAATGCTTCCATCCCATGCTTCTTCTTCCTTAAATTCCACATCTCTGCTAATAATCACTTTCTTTGAAATGGGGTTATACAACTTATAAGCCTTAGATTCTTCACTATAGCCAATAAAAATGCATTTCTCACCTCTATCATCAAGTTTTCTTCTCAATTTAGATGGTATAAGAGAATATGCAATACAACCAAAAATTCTGAAATGATGTACACTATGCTTCTTACCACTCCAAGCTTCTTGTGGAATTTGATCTCTGACACTCTTTGTTGGGCTTCTATTCAGAGTATATGCTGCACATTGTTTATGGTATAAGGGTTTATCGATAAGAAGAAAGAAAAGGATTGCAACATTAGCGACAACTTCAGGGATAATATTTCAGATAAGGACAAATAAAATTTGTCCATATTTATCATCTTTCATAAAATCTCCTTTTTGTGGTCTCGATAGTCATCAAATCGCAGCAATATCAGCATTATGGTTAATTTGAAATTCCATGGCTGGACTACAGTGTTTAGACTAGCAAATGGTCTGATTGACAGCTGCTATTTTCGACCACATATTTTCACCAGAGACGGGTAGATAGAGCGAGACATGATAACGAGCCAACCCCGTGTACAATAGATGTCATGACGAATAATGGATCCACTACTTCAAAGACTTCAATTGAAAATTGAAGTTCCGTTTATTCCGTTCAAAATATGTTTATAACATTTCAATGTTTATAATGGGTAACATTATATCTTAAAATTGAATCGCGGTAAATAGAGAGTAATTTACAACAACATGGTGTTTACATGTAGATGTAATGGGGTAAGATTATATCTTAAAATTGAATCCTGGTAACTAGAGAGTAATTTACAACAACATAGCATTCAGATGTAGATGGTATTATTAGAATATTGATAATGTATAATATCGAATTTATAGTGTATTATTAGAATATTGATTGAGCATAATCAGATTTACATCTGTTAGTATTAGTATTTGTTATGTTGAAAAGTTTTAAATTATTATTAATTATATAAGGTGGCAAATAGCTAAAGATCATGTAAAAAAAACTGTTCAAAACTATATGATTTTTTTATTTTTTTTCATAATCAGAGCCTTTTAACTTCGGTGCCCAATAAGAGATAAACCTTACAGTTCATATGCTCTCTTTTTTTAAGTTACAACCATAAAAAATGTTTGATGATAGAATTTAAATGCAAATAGATGCTAAAGGTAGTCCTATCAAACATGTATGATTTTAACACTTCCTACCTCAGGCATCAAAGGTAGATTTGACATTGATTCTCCTTATCTTATACGATTTTGAATGTATTTTACATGTTATTTCAAATATTTTCCATCTTAACCAACACAACCTATTAACATAACATGTGTCACTATAAATATTACTTAAAGGCTAAAAAAATTATACATTATCAATATTATAATAGTACCATTATCGATATTGTAATAGTATTATGAACATGCAAGCCTCGTCTTGTACCCAAAATTTGAATTCATGAAATTTTTAATGGCATAATATTACTTGAAGCTAGAAATATTTTAAAACATTATCAATATTATGAAAGTACCACAAGCATGTAATCCCCTTCTTATATCTAAAATTTTAATTCATGAAGTTTTTAAAATTTTAGTTCCCACATTGAGAAACATGAAGTTTAGCACTAGGTTAGTTCGGCCTCACAGGTGTACTGGTTCTTTTGCATTTTTCATTTGAGCAAATTTCATTTTAAAAAAATAGAGAAATCAAGTAGCATTCATACCTCATTGGCACAAAAGGTTCAAATCTTATATTTTGTCATATCCTCCATAACCAAACTCTATTTTGGTCTTCGTTTAATACACTGCAAAGATATTTTCTGATGAAACATCTTCCTCTAAAGGACAAAAATCCCAACCTTAATAGATATTTCATATTAGATATCCATAACATTAAAGGCAGGTCAGTCTGGCTTCATGGACTTGCCAAACAAGTAGGGCATGATAGGGACACTAAGCAAGCTAGGTGAAAATATTATGTTTTATCATCTATTTCACATCTAAAAGTTGATATGATTCTCATTCGATGCATTGGAAATATATTTTAAAAATCATAATCTTTTTCAAATGATCAAAGTCCTAAACATCATATATTTTTTCATAACATAGATCTAAAACTTTAGATCTGGGTCAACTATGACTCAGGATAATGGCAGACACATTAAAAAATAACTAAAGGAACAATTATAATCAAATGAATAACTATAACAAAAGGAACACTCATAACAAGGAAGGTTTAACAAGTTAAAACAAGAGAAGTTACTAAAAGAGTAATCACTAAAAGAAAAGTTAGAAAAAAATCAAGATAAAAAAGAAATGATTCATTAAAATAGAAATTTAAAAGCAATATAAACATAAAAAAAGATAATGTCACAAGAATGGTTCCAAAGAAGACAACTATAAAGCATTTCTCACATCTAGAGTCTTTTATTCTTAGATCTCACATCTATTGCAAGAATGTATTAATATTGAGATTACATATTTTCAAAAAGTAAATATATGCAACATTACACTTCTCCAGTATATTTGGTATGATAGCCAACACTTGGGTAATATTATTGGGTCTTAGTGCTGCATTAGATATATTGAGTTTCTAGTAACCCTTGGGTTCAAAACATGTTCAGTTATATTTCAGGTTGACCCTATCTTCGAGAAATACAATGCCAAAATAGGAAGATCATGGTTGAAAACAACAGGGGGAAATTGGGTAAAGATCATGACTATGTTAAATTTCAGCATGAAAGTGTGACCTTTACTATTTTGAGAGAAGAAACTTATTTAGAAGAAGCAAACAAAGAAGTAAATATTTTTTTACAAGATGACACATGAACTTCCCATGTTCCTTCCATTGATATGTTCATTGGTTAGATTTTATAAATTCAAATATCCAAAAAAATAATAATAATTAGAAAATGTAAATGCATTTAAATATTTTTCAAAAAATATAAATTCTAATGAGTCTGGTTCAATTTTGCATAGATAAACATGGAAAGACCAGAGGTAAACATAGAGAATTTTTAAACACAGTATATTATTATTTCTCACTATATGAATAATACATATATGAGATATTACAAATTATATAGGAAGTTCATTTCCTATAATCATGGAGATTGTCTCTCCACCAATTTCTCACTATATCCCAATCTCCTATATGAATAAAAATATATAACAACTAAACTCTATTCGTAATATTGTTGTAACAATGTTACGACTATCCTAACAAACTAATATATTATTTACCTTTGGGTAAATATCTCAAATTTACACAAATGTAAAAGCTAATCTTTAACATTCCTCCTCATTATTTTGACATGGGGTAAAAATATTCACACTCTCATCTACATTATGCTCACCCATTATATCATGTCGTATTTGGCTCATGACCTTGATATAAAGAGAGCTTGACTCCTCTTATAGTTTTACAAGTTTACCATAAACCTTGACATGAACAAGACCCATCAACTGTTCACCTCCTGTGGTTTTCTAGATTTACCACAAACCATTTCAAGGTTCATGAACTAATTTACATTAGTGTTTCTATCCTTTCATAATGTTTTCACATTAGGGAATTGTGTTTAGAATTTGCACACATTACAAATCTTGAACATGCATATTCTTCTCTTCTTATTTACAAAACATAGAGAAAACTATAAAAATACACCACACAAAATGTCACCAAAATATTGGTACAACCCCATGATTGGTGACTGAGCAGAGATCACTGAAATACTTCCATTGATCCAGGCAACAATTCAGCCAACAATTTGGGTGATGGGTCCACCCCAATTAATGATAGAACTTTTGGGAGCCATAACTTTTACACTATAGCTCCAATTGACTCACCATTTAAAACGTTGGAAAGCGAATAATGAGAAGAATACGGTGGGATGGCATGGATATTTGATTGATGGGATTTGACCTTTGAAAACCTAATGGAAGTGCCTCAAATTTCAATTTTAGTATTGAAGTCTAAAAATAGTAATTCCTCAAATTTTGTATTGTTATAAATCATGAAAGTTATACCACTTAATCTCTGTCGAGATTGGTGACCATCCAAATCCTCCTCCCACCTTGAAAACATGTATAAATTAAGATGTAACCTGAAATGGAAATCATACATCTCTTCTTAGAGATAGGCATATGTTTGGGTCTGCAAATTTGATCAATAAAACATCTATTCTCAGAGATAAAATTATTTGAATTGTGTTGTTATTGTTTCTTGAATTATATTTCAACCAAAGCTTTCAAGTTTTGGATCAGTGGTATCAGAGTGATTTGTCTTTAGAGTGTATGATCCCTAGGATGAAATCAGATTACAAGAAGCTTAGGTAGAAAATAGAACTCGCAGACTATCCACCTATTTCCTCCAAATGAATTCAAATGATAGATTACACTGAGACATCCGATCCTTTCAATAAAATGTTGAATGAAGCCCTCCAATAGTAGCAACCATAGATGCTATAACAATTCACTCAAATTCTCCAACAAATATCGATGGGAAATTTTGGCTCCTCATATGTACCCCTACATCTTTTCAGCACCCCAAAACCCTTCAAGGTTTAGGTGAATTTTGATATCCCTACATTTTAAAGAAAAATCAATGCTGATGCAGTAAAAAATTGGTTAGATCAATTATCATCTTATTTTTATGTAGATAAATTCATCGATAAAGAGAAGATCACTTTTGCTCTTTTGAAAGCATCATTGCCTATCAAAAATTGGTGGGAAGTGTAAAAAAATATATTTAGTATAGATGATATTGGCCTTGAGGTGGAACCTACCTGGGGTGATTTCATAGAAGCTGTAAAGGAATAATACTACCCCATTGGAGCATATGACGATTTGTATATAGAGTAGCAACAACATCACCAAGGTAAGGAATAGTCTGTTTAAGATTACACTAACATTTTTCATTCTCTATCTATGAAATTGGGCATCTAAGAAAGTGATAAACACAAGGTTCTCAAATATCATGGTGGACTACAATGGTACATACGAGGAGAAATAGAACTCTTCAATTTGGAAACCTTCGGTGAGGCATACAAGTTCATAGTAAAGATTGAGTAGAAGAATGGAAGAATGAATATGAAGAGTTAGCCTTAAAAATGGAAAAGTGATAAAGAAGGTCAAACACGAGGCCAAAATTGAAAGTAAAAGGGAAAGACTGGGAAGTGGTGTGATTATCATAAATATATAACTCACTCCAAAGAATAATGTCAAGCCATCAAGTCCCTACTTTCTAAGTCACAATCCTCAACATCCACTACTCTACCTCATGCAGACCCTACAGTTGAAGAGGTTGAAGAAGAGATTATATATGCTTAGCCTAAAGCCATTGTTGCTTCATCATAGACCCATGAGGAGAGGCTAGATGACAAAGAAAGATTGTTTCACTCTAAATTATGGGTGAAAGGTAAGCCTCTGCATTTCATTCTTGATCGTGGAAGTCAAAATAATTTAATCTCTGCTAATGTTGTGAAAAGCCTAAATTTATCCATGAAGCCTCACCCAAATCCATATAGTATTGGATGGTTGAATCCAGGTAAAAACCTCTGTGTCACCCACTAATGTCTTCTCTCATATGTAATAAAACCTTTCCAAGATGAGGTCTTATGTGATGTTGTCAATCTTGATGTTTGTGATGTACTCTTTGGTCAGCCATTCATGTATGATCGACATGGAATCTATTAATCAATAACTCAAAGGATCACTCTCATTCTTGGAACATGATGCTACAGGGTACCAGAGGTACCACCTTTTACATCTATCTCTCTGATTAGTGCTAAGAAATTTGTTCTCATGGTGGTTAAGCCACAAGAATCTAAAAGGGCCGATGTTGCAGCCCTAACAACACAAACAAAAAAACAATAGAAGTAAATAGATTCCAAGTTAAATAAGTTCATGGCCTTCCATCCATAGACAAATGGTTAGATAGAAATGGTAAACAATTAGGCCCTATATAGTTCCATAAAGCACAGTCCATTCCAAGTGTGCATCAGGAATCAAATTAAAATACAACTGCCACACTTGATGACAAATATTGATGAAATTGGGACCATTGCTTCACAAGGAGGGAGGAATGATCTGGGCAATAATTCAAGTGACAATTCGGGTGACAGGTCCACCTTAATTAATGATGGAACTTTTGAGAGCCATAACTTTTGCACTGTAGCTACAATTGACTCACTATTTAAACCACTGGAAAGATAAGAATGAGGAAAATGTGGAGAGATTTCATATAGCTCTACTTAATGGATTTTGTCTCCCTAAAACCCAATGGAATTTTCCTAAATTTAAATTTTAGTAGTGTAGTCTAAAAATAGTAATTCCTCAAATTCTGTATTATTGTAAATCATGAAAGTCAAACCACTTAGTCTCCCTAGATATTGGTGACATTACACATCCTCCTCCCACCTTGAAAACATGTATAAATTAAGATGTAACCCAAAATTTAAATCAAACATATCTTCTCAGAGATAGGCATATGTTTGGGTCTGCAAATTTGATCAATAAAACATCTCTTCTCAGAGATAGCATTATTTGAATTGTGTTGTTCTTGTTTCTTTAATTATCTTTCAACCAAAGATTTTGATTTTTGTATCATCCATCTTCCATGTATCCTCCAGCATCTAGTTGAATATGTTCCTTACTCAGTTGATGAAGTCATAAAGCTTAATTGCATGTCACTTTCATTGAAATGGGACCCCCCATATTACTAACATATTCAACATTAGGATATCACATAAAAGAGATAGTGCATCCTTTACAAGAATGTATTTTTTGAATTTAAAATTTGAATTAATGACTTTTTGACTCATTTTTTTAATGACCTTTTGACAAAAAATGATATTTTTTTTGAATTTTGACAATAACTCTTGATTTTGATTTTTGATGACTATGACTCATAAACAATATATACACAACTTAAAAAAAACCTTTATAAATTAAATAAAATTTTAAATGGAAAAGACATAGACCGACTATAAACTAATAAAGACTTAGATATACATATTTAGACTCAAAATGCATATGACTCACCAATGATACTACTAACTTTTGACTTAAAAAACTAATTCGAATGCATTAACCTTTAATGAAATTATAATGTGACTATGATTCGATGCTATATAGATAAATATAAAAGAAAAATATAGCATACTAAGACTCAATTAAATAAATACTAAATAAACATTCTTCAAAATACAAACCAACTCACCCTAAAGGAATGACTTTAAAATTTATTTTTTATTTTTTATTTTTTTAAAGACCATAAAATCCTAAACCAAAATACTCACTAAAATCTTAAACCTAAAGAGGCTCAACTTTGATAAATGAATAATATTAATAAACCTTTTTAAGAAACCAATATGATAAACTATGACACATTTAATCATTTAAATACGTAAACAAGTAATAAGCTCATACAGTTGAAATAGAAGGAAGCATGTCATAGGTTATAGTTGAGTAAAAGATTAATTACCTAAGATCTGTATTGAAACTACCAAATATGACTTGATACATTGATTCCAAAGCATGATCTAGTTCTTGTCACTCACTAATGTGGAATACCAATCGATGTAGATCAATGTCAAGGATGAAGACATCAATTTATGAAATGTGTACAAAATTTAATAAGATGATTCGATCTATATATTTGAACATTATTTTTTTTTTCTCTCAATGATGGTGTTGGCGATCTGATATAAATCATGTGTAGATGGAAAATGCACAATGATAGGATGTTCACTAAAGTTGAATATAGTCGAGTGAAACTCAATGTTGAAATTGAATGCCGAAATATTCAGAATACTATTGAACTGTATGCCGCATCTCCACTAAAATGAGTTGGTAGGTTGCACATAGTCTTGGTAGGTAAGACAAAATTAATATACTCTCATGATAATTAGAAATTCCCTACTTTGATACCAAAATATGAGTCTAGTTTAGTTCTATATAGATGAACATAGAAATATCAGAGCTGAATGCATGGAATTTTTAAACATACCATATTATTATTTCTCATTATCTAAATAATACATATACGAGATATTACAAATCATATAAGAAAGTTATTTCTTATAATCATGGAGATTATCTCTCTATTAATTTTTCAATGTATCCCAATATCCTATATGAATAACAATATATAACAACTAATCTATATTCATAATATTATTGTAATAATATTATGACTACCCTAACAAACTAATATATTATTTACCTCTTGGTAAATATCTAAAATTTAAACAAATTTAAAAGCTAATCCCTAATAAATTCAAGGCTTGACCATGATATGATGGCTATTTACATTTTAAATTTGTTATTTATAACATTTTAGGTAAATAGAATATTATTTACATACACACATGCATTTCACATTATTTGAGTATTATGAAATACTTATAGGTTACACATGGAAATATATATGTTGATGTTACATCTATTTAATGTGCATGTTAATATCGAGGGTTCAAGATAATTTTAGTGGTGAAACTTCGTTAATTCATGAATATTTCATTTTTGGGCGTAGTTGATAGTGCAAGATCACCTAAATTTTAAGGTAAAATTTAAATTTAAGGGTTTTCTTGCCTAATTTTAAAAATAATTTTCCACATATAAATGTATATCACCAATACTAAAAAATCCAATTTGGGGGTATTCTCCATTCTATATATTCTATTCCATCATCGAGTAAAAACTATCTCAAGTGTTAGTATTGACTGTCATACTTCTATAACCAATAGTTAGGTGATAGTAACTAGGTGATGGAAGATAATAAGAAGGTGATGGATGACAACAAGGTGTTAAAAGACATAAAATAAATGTTGAATGATTGATATCAACTATCAAACAACTGTAATCAACTATCAGGTGACTATAATAGTAGTTAGGTGACTGTGAGGAACATTCAAGTGATTAGATGGAGCAGTTTAGAGTTATAACTATCAGTCAGGTGATTTAGTGGAATATTCAAGGGATTACATAAAACAATCATGTGATTGTGTGAATCAATTGGGTAATTGCATGGAGTAGTCAAATGACTACAACTAGTATTCAAGCATCTATGTATAAGTATTGGGTAACTATAATTTATGTGCAGTGTTGATTCAATGGCATCAGAAAAATTTTAAAAAATAAAACAATTTGTTATATTATTTATCTAGAGGGAAAACATAGGTATAAATATTAATTTATAAAATGTTATTACTTTTTCATTAGTATGAGGGTTCAATAATAATTAATGTATACAACCATTTTACATGCAGAATCCAATGATAATACATTTAAAGATATACTTCCATTAGAAGACATACTTGGGTATAAAATATTAGACATAGGTACTAAATATTATTTTATTTATTGTTATGTTATTTATTTTCACTTTTGTTACAATATTTATTAATAATTAATTTACAACTATTTTTCACGCAAAACCTAATGATAATAGTTTTGAAGATATGCCTTCATTGAAAGATGTGTCTAGGTATGATGTACTAGATAGAGGTACTAAATATTATTTGATTTACTATCCTCTTATTTATTTCTATTTTTTTACAATCTTTATTAATAATTAGTCTACAACCATTTTTTCATGCAAAACCCAATGATAATAGTTTATAATATATGCCTATAATGGAAGACGTCACTGGATATAAAATATTAAATAGAGGTACTAAATATTATATGATTTATTATATTGTTAGTTCTTTACACTTTTATATTAAATACTAGTTTTTAATAATAATTATAATACCTATAGCAATTTTGCAAGCATAACTCATTGATAACCATTTTGAAGATATGCCTCCGCTAAGAGACATCCCTAGATATGAAATGCCCTCATAGAATTCAAGGAAAATGACACTAGAAGACATCATCATTGATGTCGATAATGAGTACCTAACACCACTAGATGATATTTATACTTAGCCAATATAATCTCTAGTTAAAAAAATATTAAAAAATTTGGGCAAAAGAAGAGAAGTACATGGACAATTAAAAGGTCATTTAAGTTTGACTGGGTAGCTAAATACCTTTTCATTAAACTTTTACAACATGAAAATAGTACTAAAACAAAAACATAATTCAAGTGTATAATATGAAATTAAAAACTTAGAAAGGAACACAAAATATAGCTCAAGTTGGACACAATTCAGAAATATTGTTTCAAAATATATAAGTCAATTAAAGATAAAGATAGACAAATTAGAAAAATAGTGAGATATAAAAATGCAAAAAATTACATACATCAATGTTATGAAAAAAAGTATTAAAATAATCATAAGCATCAATAACACCTCATTAGTAAAGGAGAAATAATCACATCTCAATTTGGAAAATTTGCTTAGGTTAACCTACCTATCAAAAATATACAAGTTTCTAATTTATATCACATTTAAAAAAAAGGTAGACCAATCTTTGATTTGATAGATTACAAGATATTATTTTATCATATTGGATTACATAACATTACTCAATTACACTGGTTATAGTAGTTCTTCAGAGATGGAAGAATGCCTTATGATGATTGAAACGGAGCATTTGAAGGAAAAAGTAAAAGTAACATGAATTATTTCATTATCCATTGATGAGGTAAAAATAGTTGAAAATACATCATGGGTTTGCATGCATTTTTATATATTTGAGAACCATTCAAGGAAACCTCACATATTATCTGTAAGTAAAATGATGGAAAATTGTAATGTTGGGAACCTTTTCAAATTGGTTATTTCTAATCTGGTAGATATTAATTAGATGAATTATTATGATATATGTACCAAGTTAGTGTGTGTTGGTGTGGATGGGTCATCTATAATGATAGGAAATAAAATTGGTCTCTATTTTTGCCTACAAATATTATTTTTCCCATATATGACTCCAATCCACTACATGACACATAGAATGAATCTTGCTTACAAAATTGTTGGCACATTTCAAAATGTCACAATAGTAGAGGAGTTTATATGTGATTTACATGCACACATGTCAAGAAATCCAAAAAGGTTTTTATAGTTTCAAAAATTTATGATTAGAGTGACTGATTGTAAAAAACTATTAAAATATGTTGATACAAAATGGATCTCAATATATGAGCTTGCATGTAGAATATTTGAAGAATATCAATTGCTGTCAAGTTTTATATTTAAATATAGGTTGAATGTTGACAATGAAATATATTTATTGTACCATTTAACATATTTTAAAACCCTCATAACATTGGGTGATTTTCCTCTCATGTTGAAAAAAATGCATTGTTTGATGAAACATATGCAAAAAAGATCAATATATATTTTTCACTTCGTAGTATTGAGGAAACATGTTTGTTAATCTTGTGATATCTTATAATACTCGAATGAAAATAATAAGGACTAATATTTGATAATTGACAAATTTTAACATATATTAAGGATGGTAAAAATTATTTGAATTTCAATATTGATGATCATCTTTGTATTACTTTTAATGAAAATAAGATACCACTACAAACTTTTCAAAGACTAACTCATGTGGATGGAGCATAAATTTAAGGAGTAAATATATCATGGGTTCTATATGATAATATCATAGTTTAAATTCAGTAATATTTCAAAAAAAAAATCTACAAAAATTTGAGATTGATTTCAAAGGGATGAATTGGTTGAAGCCATGGGAGTGGTGAATCCTATATTTTGGAATAATCTATAGGGTAAATAAATAACAAATAATTTATTTATCAAATACATGGGTACTCTCATTAATTATTTTATTAAGTGTTTATAAATTAATGGATTTGAAGTAGAGGGTATTTTACAAAGGGATTTACTAAAAAAAATAGTTAACAAAATTTTGAATTATAATGGTTGAACAATATTAATCTTGGATGAACTAACACAAATAGGTGTTATTATAAGACTATGGAAGAAATTGTATCTCACCAGTATTCTAAAAAAAATAATTAGTAAATATTTTTAGTTATATGAATTGTTCCAAATAATGATTTTGGGGTTGATGGAAGATGAAAGGGTATTTAGTACACTATCCTTTGTGAAATCTAAACTTTGAAATAGATTTGATAAAAATATTGATACATATTTGATGTTGTATGTTTCAAGTTATGAAGTGGATTAGTTTTCATATGAAAGATAAATTTCAATTTTGACCTTTTTTTATTTAAATAAGAGGAGTCACTAATAAAAGAAACAAAGAAGAATATATTGAAAATGTCAAAGAGACAATACATACAAATGTCAACGATGAATCACATGTTTCAAAAGGGTTGTTCCAGATAAATGATTTTTAGTTTTTTATGTATTTCAAATATACTTGAATTAAATTTAGTCATGATAATTTTTTGTTATCTAGTAAACAATATTTTAACTTTTTAATTCATAAATCATTTATGTATCAAGTAGTTTTATATTGAGCAGTACTTCATATGCTCAATTATGTTGTTTATGAATGGCTTAATTGATTTTTTTACCAATAATATGTATGACACTAACACAATGATAATAAATATAGATGAATATTTATTCCATTAATAACTTAAACAATTATCCATTTTAATTTCAATCAAATTTATATATATTTTCCCAAAAACACATTTCTAAAAACATTTTTATTGTAAATCAAATTAAAAATTAGCACTCACATTTTAAAAGAATATATTATATATATAGTGTACCTAAATTAATTTTAAAAGAATCATTACTTTTCAAGATAATATCTAACACATCATCAAATACTAGCCATATAATAATTAAGAATCCAATGTATCTTCTAAAACCCTAATGTTAGGCTATGATGTTGGAAGTCTGCACTATGAAGGTGGATGACTGTGCCATGCAATTAGATGACTATAGCATGAATTTAGATGATTATAGGGCATAGTAAGATGAATTTAGAACTTTTCCATGTAATTAGATGACTTCACCCTACATCAAGATGACTACATCATGCAATTAGATGTTTGTAAAGTGTAATTACACAACTACAAATGCCATTAGATAATTGTGTTATGTAAGTAGATGACTGAGTTACATAGATAACTTCATTGTACATTATATAGTTATATGCTTACATTATGAAGTCAAGTGGTCATTCTTGGTATTGCAATTGATGTGTTCCACTTCCTAATTATCCTATGCTTTTATACACCTTCCAACCTGATTCACCACTATTGTGAAAACAATTCACCTAGTGATTTGTAATTTTTTTATATAGGCCACTAAAATTTTCCCTACCATAGGTATTTGGTGCCCCATGTTTCATTATTAGATGTTATATCTATCTATTACCTTTGTACCATATTGATCCAACTATAATTACAGATGCCTTAATAGTTACTTATTTCTTACATAATGATACATGATATGCCATTATATTTAAAAGTGACATTCGTACATATGGATGGCGTAGATTTGTATTTTATTATATGATCCATTGAAGTTGTTATTCTTTTACATGATAGATTACTACATGTTTTTATATTATGTGTGGCACTTGGACATGCTTGATACAACATCTTTTATGCCCATTTTGTGACATTATTTGTTCCCTCCTACATGTATCCTTTATTCTTCACCTAGTGATTTGTAATTTTTTTATATAGGCCACTAAAATTTTCCCTACCATAGGTATTTGGTTCCCCATGTTTCATTATTAGATGTTATATCTATCTATTACCTTTGTACCATATTGATCCAACTATAATTACAGATGCCTTAATAGTTACTTATTTCTTACATAATGATACATGATATGCCATTATATTTAAAAGTGACATTCGTACATATGGATGGCGTAGATTTGTATTTTATTATATGATCCATTGAAGTTGTTATTCTTTTACATGATAGATTACTACATGTTTTTATATTATGTGTGGCACTTGGACATGCTTGATACAACATCTTTTATGCCCATTTTGTGACATTATTTGTTCCCTCCTACATGTATCCTTTATTCCTTTTTGTTGTGACATCTTAAGTCCCATGTATGTGGCATTTGGCCTATGTGGGATAATAACATTTATGTTTTTAGATCTTGATGAAATTTATTATTATGTATCTATCTCATGCATTTTATTATGTATTCTTATTCATAGATGTTTATACTACATGATTAATTGATATACATATCTAGACATTACACTTGTATGACTTGCATTGCATATGTTACATACATGTATTTATTAATACATATATTACAATGATGACATACTCTCCACCTGATCAGATGATATTATATGATATTCTATATACACATTACATGATAAAATTCAATCTTATTTTTAGATGAGACACTTACATCATAGATCCATCATCTCAAAAGCCGGCATTACAATGGGATTTTATTAGAATCATAAGCCCCCATAAATATTAAAAAGAGCATGGTATAGGTTTCACATATTTCAGATATTCAAATGGTTTAGATATCATATTATTTTATATACATAATAAATATTGTCACATTGATACATAGTATAAAGGCATATGTTATGTGTATGCATTCACTTTATAGACATTTGAGCATAGATTAATACACACTATGATGCATATGTACAATAGTGTATGATAAAAAAATATTAGATTGTCACATTAGCATACATTTGGGATATAGGCATAACATATATTAGTTATTATAGATTTAGTACACATGATCAATACAAGCTTATGCACATATACACAAAAATATAGTTATAATTATATGTAAAATATTTATCAGTCCACTTCACACTTATCAAACTTACTTAAATGATGTGGGAAAGAACATTTTTCATCCCTTTGCATTCATTCTTTGTTATTTATACATGGATAAAACTTAAATGAAATGGAGGGAAACATTTCAATTGAATCTACAAGTATTATGCAATGGTTGATTCATTTTGAACAAACCTTAACTATGTAGTGATTTTATTTTAAGTTGAACCTAGTTGCATGGTTCTCTCTCTTTTCCTTGCATACTTATTTGGGTTAGTACATTATTTACTTTTACCCACATTCATGAGGGTTGTGGCATGTTTCCTTCAAAACTTACACATAAGTTTCAGGCATAGTCACCCAACTCTCTAATACTTCAAATAAGGAATTATCATCTTCAATAAATTCCAATGGAAACATGGATTTCACTATCATACATGTGTACTCCAACCCTTAATCTTTCAATTTAAAAATTTTGATTTCACGTATGTACATTGACTACTTCATTCTCACTTCATGTTATGCATAGATAAAATTTGCATATTTGGAAACATCTCCCAAAATTAAATGTGTGTTGTACACACTTAGGTACATTTTTTTCTTTTTACTCTAACAATTAAATTTATTAAATAAAAGGGAGGCATTTATAGATACTAAAATCTAGTTTCCAGTACCTAGCAATGAAAATATTGACACACAAATTTAACATGCATTAATTGATCATTCAATCAAGGTCTTAATCAGTATTCTCTCACACTTGTATGTTAAATTATGATTCAACACTTCAGTTCTTATATTATACATCTATAGGAACATCACTATGTATTTTAAACCTATTAAATATCCTACATGATACTATCCACACATTTAGAGTAATCCACATGTAAATGGATCTATTCCCAAAGTCACGATCATTATTGCTAGTTGATAATGATATGTATTGTTCAAAACTAACCAACTCCTACTAACAATTATTTTATAAAATAAAAATAATCTTTAAGGTCGACATATAAGACTAGCATGTAGGTGGCATCCAAAACTATTTACTTGGATCGATCTATAAATAAATAAATGTCTCATTCAAAAGGATTTGGGAAATTATCCATTATATATCTAATACGTTATTTCACACTAGTCAAATCTACCACATTCTACCCCATTTCCATATCGGTCAATAAGATTAGTTACAATCTAAGCTTGAGTCACTCAAAAATCCAAATCAAAGCAAACATTGCCAAGTATTATATTTAATCATTAGTTGAATTCACATAGTGAATGAGATCGATTACACTATCATACTATGTGGGATAACTACGTATGGTTTGATTTCCATCCTTAGAGCAGTAGATAAATGGACAAAAAGAAATCATCAAGCATGGTTGATTGGGATCATCTGACCCTGTTATATATCCCCATTTTTGTAGGTCTCTAGCCTTCACTAGAACATCTAGGGTTTTATGGCAAAGGACATTGATTTCTACATTTATGCATCTCATCTAGGGTTAGGAATGTAAACATAGAGTAATAAAATACATTTATGTGTGATTATAAATTCATTGTGCCACACTTATACGCAAGTCAGTACTAACTAATAGTTAATATCAATTGGGGATACTAAATCATTCCTACAAAACTGACCCAGTGCAATAAGCATATCATTTCTTGAACTAAATGAACTGAAGGTGTGCTTATTATTTGTTTTCGCTTTCATAAAAAATCATAGTCAAACAATCAACCAAAATAGATAAGCATCACAATTTATTTAATACATTTCATATTTATCATATGCCCTAATAAAATTAGAAGAATTAATTATCAATCAGTTTAAGTATTTTACATTCAGATTTATGCTTGAATAACACATCTACTGATCACTTGAAAGCAACAACAATATAAATTGACTTAAAAATAGTAATCTAGTCAACAACCTTTAAATTTTTCTAGTTAATCTATTAAAGGCTTAAGACATGGCTTGTTGTATAATTCTAATCTTATGTTTTCTCAACAACTTTTTAAGAATAGTTGCACTTGATGAAAATTATAGATTTAATCCATCCTAGATGGTATTTTTATTCTTGTGTTCTATGTTTTGTATAACTGAGATCATAACATGTAGGCATCTAATTTTTGGCTTATCAACCATCCTCTTCAAGAACCTTTGTGATTTTTAGATCCACATCCTTTCTCTTTATGCATGCCAAGATTCCTAGTGATCAACTGTCCAAATTTTATACTACTACAATGTTCAGATCCTCTGCCTTAACTTCCTTGCATTTCTAACTTGAGGGATGCCACTAGACTTGGAAAATTCCCTATGAGCTCTCCTTTGAAACATTCCTTATGTGCTAGTTTATGTGTGTCACCTATCCATATATTTATCCTATGCAATACTCATTTGAGTACATACCAATGTGCACTACTATACTTAGCTAAAAGGGTGCATCATACATTGATATGTACTCTTTTACATTGATGCTTGTGTTCTAGTGTAGTTATCTAAAATTATGGGTAACAAAGCACCCCTTTATTATTCATAGAAATTTATTCAACACTTGCAAGCATTTTACATAAATCAAGTAATTATTAGATTAGTTGATGCTAAAGCACTCTATTTTATTTTAGAACATTCATCTAAGGGTGCACACATTTGATATTGGGTTTGCATAATATTAGATCTATTCAAATTATTTAGGTTTATTCTTTTCATTTTTATTACTATTAAGATGTTTGACAAGTATCAAGATAGTTTTGATAATCTCTAGTTAACTGGAGACTCCGAAGTATATTTTGTTTTACTTAATGTTTTGAGATATTATCACCCTATTTAGGTAAAGAGTTGAAAGCCTATTTTTGGAAGTGATCGGAGGTGAAGTACATATAACTGAGTGAGGCTATCAAAGAGCAGGGCTTAGCAAATACGGTTACCAAAACAATTCTAAGTTGTCTAATATTTTTAAAAATGATAATATTAGTTTGAACATTTGTCATGAATGATAATAATATTTAGGGCATTGTCTTGAATATTAATGATGGTTCAAAGAATTGATTATGATCAATATTGCTTTTCTGGATATTTTTATTATCACTTCTTAGTATGCATTTATGTTATTAAATCTTTATGAAACTCTCTCTATATATTACATATATCTATTTAACCTACTTAAAATTATTTGGGAATTTGTATTACAATTTAATCTATTTATCCAAACTCATCCCGTCCCCAACTCCCAAAACAACAACAACAACAATAACAATATTATTTAAGCAACAAATAAATAGAAAAAACAAAAAAAACAAAACATACAAAATTCCAATTCATTTCTTAACATAAAACAAATAATATACAATGCCACAAAAGTTCCAATATCTCCCACAACACAAATAAATAAATAAATATTTAAAAAATATAAAATTAATTGTTTCTTAAAGGAAAGACTGACAACATTTGCACGTAATTATAAATATTATTGTATTTAACTACCTATGACAATTCTAGAAGACACATATGAGTTCTCCAAGTAAAAAGCCACATTAATTGCAGTTATAAATTGTTTTCAGAACACAAAGTTACTAGTTACATTCTTAGTCGAAGAACCCACATTTCCCGCCGAGACCGTCATTCAGGGAAGGTACACATATGAAGTTCTCGACTCAGGCTCCTCCTCTGTCAGCATTTGAGAAGCATCTGAAAGACTTAAGGGTCCGATAAACTCGGGATAAGAGATCAGCAGCTCGCAGTTTAACAGTTGAATCTCCATCAAGGAGGGTAGTTCTGCAAGAGAAGAGGGTATTCTCTGCAACAAGGGGCTTCCTATGTACAGATGCTGCAAGTTAATCAATTTATGCATATTATCGGGCAGGACTTCCAAGTTGGTACCAAGCAAATTTAGCTTTCTCAATGACCTTTGCAATGTCGTTTGTGTTGGCAGCTCCCGCAGCTTCATGCAATTTTCCAAGTTCAACTCCTCAATGGTCGTAATTTTACCAAATATATCGGCTTCGATCATCAAGTTCCAACAATTTCCTATGTCAAGAGTTTTCAGTTTTATCAGCTGACCGAAAAACGGAGGCAGCGCACGTAGCTCTTTGCAGTAAGAAAAGTCTATGTGTTGCAAATTTGTCAATTGCCCAAAACCGTCTGGCAAGAGGCTCAGGCACTCACACTGCTTTAGCACCAAGTGTTCCAAAGATTGTAGTTGACAGAACTCTGGTGGCAAGAGTCTCAGGCACTCACATTGCTTTATCACCAAGTGTTTCAAGGATTGTAGTTGACATAACTCTGGTGGCAAAGATTTCAAACCAGTAGTGCAATCCAAAGTCATCTTCTCCAGATGTTTCAGCAAGGCTATTGTTGGTGGAATTTGTACAAGCCTGGTGCACTCTATAACACTTATCTCTCTCAACTGCTCTGGCAGCTGCATTTTCAGAACATGCTATTTCAATGTCAGTCCATAAGCTAAAAAGAACATTTCAGAAAACTTATATTAACTATCCTAATGTTTTGCTGGTTAGAATTAAACGACATATAAGTTTTGCTGGACGTACCTGAGAAGCAGGATCCCAAAGGGTTTCGAGACTCCCATTGGTGAGTTCTAAGACTCTTAGGTTTTTCATTTCCGGCAGAGCAATCTTTGCGGAAGGACAGTTTTCCCATCTTAACCATTGCAAATTTCTTAACTGATGGCTAAAAGTAGCGTAAGCGAAATCACCGCTTACATCAAGAAGCTCTATGTTTAGAGAGGCAGATGACTTGGCTGCTTTCTGGGTTTTCCTTCTATAACGCTTCTGGCTTCCCCTAATCTTTGTTTGTTCCTGGACGTGCAATTATGATTACATATATACATAATTCTATGCATTGTTTTCCCAAACATTCAATACATAAAGGCTCTAAAAAGTATACCTGAAGCAGCATTTGTTTTGGGAGAAAGCTTGTAGCATCATTTGGGCGCCACAGACGACAGGGAAGATCTGGAGAGTTGTGAAACTGCCGAACTGCTATCTCTCGTCCTAAATCCCGAAGATAGACCTGCATCGTAAGGCAATTCTTATCGTTGACATGCACAAGGCACATATTCTCTAGCTTTTTAATGGTTCGAGCGCCTCTCCATCCCGATCCAGCCCATATGCGTATGGCAGTATTCTTTTCCATTCCTTCGAAAAAGCAAGCAATGTCTAGAAATACCTGTTTCTCCTCCTCTTCCAGATCGTCGTAGGTTGTTTTGAATATGTCAGGTATCTCGGAGATCATCTGCAGTTCGTCCTCCCACTGTTCTTTATCATTATTTCCATACAAGCGGAGATTTCCGCCGATAATTTTCAGAAGTTTGGGTAAGCCGGCACACTTGGTCAAGGCAGATTGTATCAGATCCTCGAATCCGGCGACCGGTTGAGCTTCGTGAAAGGCGCTTCTACACAAGAGCTCTCGAGCGTCGTCCTCACCCAGAGGTTTATTTTCATATTGTAGCCAGATTCCTGAGAGTTTCAGGACAGACTTATTGCGGGATGTGATTATAATCAAACTCTCTGGGCTCAAAACGCACTCTATGAACAGAAAAGCATCTAATTGATCTAGACGATCAACGTCATCGATAACAATGAGAAATTTCAATGATTCACTGCGACAGAGGCGCCCTACACGATCTGCAATTATGTATTTGCCTTCTGTTACATTGTTGATTACTACCGAAGGGTCTCTAACCAGGTCCTTCAAAAGCTGACGCTGTAATCCTGGCAATCCATTTCGTTTGGATGCTTTTCTTACTTCGAGCAACAAACTGGATCGGTTGAAAGAATTTCGGTGCCGGTAGAAAAACTCTTCAGCCAAAGTTGTTTTTCCGGAGCCGGGAGTTCCAACAATCCCCAAAATTTTAACTTTCTCGCTATGCTCACCATGAAGCAGCATGAAGTCTTTGAACTCGTCAACTGCCTTGTCCAGACCAATCAAGCCATCAATACTCTTCTTCCGCTCTATCCTCACATGTTCCATTACCTGACGGCATATAGCATTCAGGAGCATTCCTTCGTCCCTAAAATTTCCATTGGAAACCGAAGCCTCTCGTTATCAGAAAAAGCATATGACAGCTCAACATGTTTTTCAGGTGAGAACGTAGATTGATATAAAAATACCGTGATTGCAATATAAGGTAAGGTCTTACCCGTTGTAAATAGCTGAACCCAATTCCAACCCAGAAATATTGCAGATTTTTTGCAGTGCCTCTCGCCATTCTCTAATTCTGCAAAACTCGTATCTCCTTTCACCTCGTCCATCTACCTTTTTCTCATAATCCTTGAACGCATCTGCGTATCTTCCCTCGCCTTTTTGGAGGCGCCTGAGATCTGCAGGTTCAACGTGATAAAAGACGGGAATAATTTTAGCACCACTCTCCAGGATTAGACACAGTTCATCCAAGCACCAAGGTGATTCGGCATATGTAGGGGACAAAATGGCAATGTGAACCGAAGAAGTGCAAATTGCTTCTTTAATTGTAGGGGGTAATTCTTGTCCGGGCTTAAATTCCCTTTTATCAAAAAACACGTCCAATCCTTCTTTCTCACGAAGCAAATAATAAATGGTGCTTGCAAGTGAGTTTTTCGCATCCGGTACACGGTGATTGATAAAAACGTGGTATGGCTTGTTCGACGCGCAAAAGGTTGTCTGCACCTCATTGTAGACATGATAGCCCTCCGCTGAAACGTGTTCCATAACCTGACCGCATATATCACTCACGAGCATTCCTTCGTCCCTGAAATTCTCATGGGAAGCAGAAACCTTTCGTCATCACAAATAGCATATGAGAATAAGGAATGATTTGAAAATACCATGACTAGTGCAATATAATGTAAAGTCTTACCCGTTATAAATCGTTGAACGCAATTCTAACCCACAAATAGTGGACATTTTGTGCAGTGCCTCTCGCCATTCTGCAATTGTGCAAGAGTCGTATCTCCTTTCACCGCGTCCGTCTAACTTTTTCTCATGCTCCTCGAATGCATCTGCGTATATTCCCTCACCATTTTGGAGGCGCCTGAGATCTCCAGGTTGAACCTGATAAAAGACGGGTATAATCGTAGCGCCACTTTTCTGCATTAGACAGAGTTCATTCAAGCACCAAGGCGATTCGGCATATCTCGGGGACAAAATGGCAATTTGAACCGAAGAACTGGAAATTGCTTCTTTTATGGTACGGAGTAATTCTTGTCCGGGCTTAAATTCCCTTTTATCAAAAAACACATCTAATCCTTTCTCACGAAGAAAATAATAAATGTTGCTTGCAAGTGAGTTTTTCACATCCGGTCCACGATGATTGATAAAAACGTGGTATCGCTTGATGGACGTGGTATTGTACACATGACTGCCCTCCGATGAGAAAGCCATTTTTCTGAAGGTTGTAATTGAACCCTCACTGATATTATGATCGCCATTTCCAGAACGCCTTATTTACTGTGTTTAGAAAATTCAAACTTAAGCGAAGCAGCTCAGAAGATGCAGATGATCAGGAATGAGATTTGCGGTTGGTCTCAACGCTTGACGGAAGCACTGACGCGCGTTAAACATATTTTAGTGACCTGTCACTGTACAATTATTAAGGCAGGGGTCCATGGAGAGGCTGGGACCTACTCCTGTTTCTATTATTAAAAAAAATAGGTAAAGAAGGATTTGGAGAGTATTTTATTAAAAAAATAGTATTATATAAAATGATTATAGACATACGTATGCAATAAAATTATGACATGTTTTAACAGTTCTTTTAGATTTTTACAATAAAATTGAGTGGTTTTGTATTTATTTGTTTCGAGAATTTTTTTAATAAAATAGAGTAGCTTTTTGTTTACTTGTTTCGACAAAACTTATGATAAAATGGAGTGCCTTTGTATTTACTTGTTGACGTAGTCATATAAAATGTAACATGAGTATAATGAGTATCACTTGAGATTACCTATCTCTAACTTAATTTTAGATCTATCTTAAGGTCTTTTTTGAATCTTATCTAGGTTTTATACATCCCTAGACATCCCAAAATCAGTGACAGACCTTCTCCTAGGGATATAGGCCCCTAGTGATCTAGGTTCTACCATCTGGACATTGTTGGTCGCTCTAATATACTCCTTTTTATGAAACACCCATGAGATTGAGCATTCCTTAAAAAGGGGAAGGTAGGAACAACTACGGAATTTCATCCTCAATTTTAACACTGATATGAGATCAATGTAGGACACAGTTGCGGGTATTTGACTTCACAAATGGAGTCTGCATGAATAGTCTCCAAGAGATGCACTATCACCACTGAAAGTTTAATCTAATGTATTACACATAGGTCAAATATTGCTATGAGAATTTGAGTATTAAGTTTATTATTTCTGAACACAAGGGAAAAGGGTATTTAAATTCCAAAGAATAAACACAAAAGAGAGGGAAGGGTAAGGCATGAATGGGGAGCCTTTAAGTCTAAAATAAATTGAATACATTGATCATTGAACCAAGTGACTTTAACATAGCTATAAAACTGTAATCGAGTTTCACCAAAGTTCTACCTCCAAGAACATATAGTGGGAAGAGTTTGAGGGAACTAGGAGTATGTCTTCAATATGAAATCTCACTACGATATGTACTAGGATTTTATTGTAGAATACACATAAAATCCATAAGAGAATTTATAGATTAACACACAAACTATCAACACTACCAAAGGGGGAATGAAAGAACTCACACAATGATTATAATAGATAAGCACATCATAACGATGGCACACATAAAATAACAAAGTATTAATCCAGTTAACCTAGCATCAATAATCATTTAAACATAAAAATTAAAGAGAATTGAAACACATAACAAAATGTTGGAAACACAATGACTGACATGGGGGGGGTTGGGGGGGGGCGGGGGGGGGCGGGGGTAGTGGGGGACGATGGGAGGGGTGAATCAATCTCTTAAATTTTTCTTTAACTTGTATTTTAACATTTCTTGAACCATCAAAGCAATACAAAGATATAACAATGCATAAAGAGTCATTTGCATAAGCATAACGTAAGAAACATACATATCAATAGGAAACCCTCAAGGGGAAGAAAACCCATTAATCTATGGAAATGGACTACAATATTATAAGTTAAAATATTAAATTTAGTGAAACACCAACTTCACATGGAGCACTAACCCCAACTAGACTTTAGTGAGCACTCACTTATAAGGCGACACCAATCCCCTAGATGACTTATCACCAACTCAACCACAAGATTGATTTGATCACCTTCATATCACATTGTTAATCAACCAATTGATGATGATCACTTCTTCAACACTTTACACTCTTAGCCCTCTCAAACTGCCTTCTAGGCTTCTTCACTCAACTAGCCCTCTTCTTGACTTGATTAGGTCATCTAACTTTGATTTTCATACATAGTAGTCATGTTATATATTCATGATAGTTTATTTGCAACCTTCTTGTTAGTTCCCAAAATTTCACTAGAGCAATTGGGCCCCTGTCTATATCAAAGTTTATGTCCTTTGCTAGATTTTTGTCTCCATGTATTCCTTTGGAAGGTCAGGTTTATGTACATAATTTGTTAAGTCCTTTGTCTTGTCTTTGCTTGGTTTAGGTGTTATTTCCCTTAATATTTTTAGGACTTTTGCATGAACATAATGTCTAAATAAAATAGGTCTTGGGACTTTTTATCTTGAACAAAAAGTTTGATGACTTATTTCTATCAGACATTTTGTTTGCTACAAAAGTTTCAACTGAATTTAATGTCTTATCACTTTCAGGCTAAGTGTTTCACAAAAAAATTTAAAGGTTATTTTATTTTTTTTGGGTCATTTGTTTAGAAATTTTTATGCAAAAAAAACACCCAAAGGGATATTCTATCAGACATTTTGTCCATTACAAAAGTTTCTAAGGAATTCAATGTCTTATCACTTTCAGGCTAAGTGTTTTACAAAAGTTTCGAAGGGATTTTTCATTGGTTTTGGGTCATTTGTTTTAAACTTTTTTTCTACGAAAAAATGTCTAAAGGACACTTTCCCTTCAAGTATTTTTCCCAGACTAAAATCCCAAAGGAATTGTAAGGTCATTTGTTTTGGCCAAAGGTAATTTATAGAAATCCTGAAGGGTCATTTTGCCTTTGTAAAAGCTTTCAATAATCATTTCCCTTAGGTATTTTTCCTTTGTAAAATTCTCAAAGGGAACTTTTGAAGGGTGAAGGACACTTGTAAAAAACCTAAAAGACACTTTCAAAGGGCCATTTTACCTTTACAAAGTGTCTAAAGGATTACTTCCTTTAGCCATTTTTCCCTTGCAATATTCCTAAATGGTGTCTAAAAAATGTTTGAAGGATAATTATGGATTCAGAGGATGCTTACGTAGATACCGAAGGGCACTTTCATAAGATGGAGGACACTTTCAATAGTTCTGAAAGGCACTTTCAATAAATTAAAGGACCATTCCAAAATTCTGAAGGGAATTTTTGTAGGGCAAGTACCCTTAGCAAAACATTCTAAAGGGTATATTCAAGTGCCCTAAATATCCTTTCATCAAAATTGTTGTGGGGCAGAGGTATATTTATTTCAGACATTTTGCCCAAGAAAAGAGTATGAAGGAATTACATTTCTTTGGGAGAAGTACTAAGGTCAATTTCTATAGGGAAATTGTTTCAGACAAATTGTCTGAAACAATTATCCTGATAAAGGCAAAGGAGCTAAGTGTCAAGTTCTTGTGGCAAAAGTGCAAAGGTTTAATTACTTTGGGAGAATGGCTTAGACGCATTTCTTGTGGGACAATAGTGCCAAAGCAAATAGGGAGGCCAAAGACAAAGATTTGGATAAAATTTCCATGAAACAAAGCCCACAAAAGAGTATTTCCAAATTGTAGGTGACGGTCTCATGAACATTTTTGACTGGCACATAGATGTAAACTTTAAGAAATAATAGGTAGTCTGTCATGTCCCCTTTTCAATTGACATGTTCTGAGTTCATGGTTAGCCTATTATGCGACCTTCGTAGGCTAATAAGATGGATAGAGGGTCATAATGGAGCTTGGCTCGACTTTGATTCACATGATTTCTTCATTTGATTTTCATTCAGGGTATTTCAGACACATTTGGCCTGAGCTCCTACTTTTTAGAGATATTTGATATGCAGCGGAGCGCCTTTATTATGGTATGGTTATGTGCGGAATCACTCCCTGATTCACTAGCTTCGATCGGTTCGTGGATCCGACATGTATTGAGGGAGATATTAATATTTGATTGATTTAATCAAATATTAATTGTTTAGCCTATTTTTAATTAGAAACCCTAATTCTAATTTAAGAAACCCTAATTAGGGCAAGCATATCTTTTGAGGGTATAAGGGTTTCTCATGGAGGCCATTGTTGATTATGCTATTGATTATTGATTATTGATTTTGAAGAATTTCTTCTGTGAAGACTGAGCCTAGGGTTCAAGGATTCCATTTGCATTGGAGAACGTTCCCTCTTCAGTGTGTGCAATTAAGAGGCTGTGGAATATCAGCTGATCTATTGCCAAAGTGAGAGATAGCTTCATCCAGAGGTTATCATAGAATTTCAGGTTTGAGAGATAACTTCACACAGAAGTTATCACAGATATTCCAGGTATTTATTGCTTTATGTTTTGATTCAATAAATTATACAGCTAGAGTTCTACTGTGCTAGAGACATATATTTCAGATCAGGGGTTGAAAACAGGGAAGTTGTGCTTAATTGGCAGCCGTACAGAATCCGTACAGGTTCGTACAGATCAGTGCAGGAACCGACCTCGGCAGATAGAGGGTTTTCAGTGACCGACATCGGTCGACTGAAGACCGACGTCGGCAGAAATCCGACCGGCAGAGACCGACGTCGGCGAGATATCGACCGACGACGGTGACTGTGTGTCGACACAGAAGGGCCGAGACTTTCCAGAACTCAATTTGCACTTCCAGATTTGCAAAGCCAGGGTTTTCAAGACTGTATTTCATATTTAAATGCATATTAGAGGACTGCAATTGTAATAATTTAGAAGGACAAGTGATACAATCTGTAATTTGTTATTAAGAGACTATATTATTGTGATCTTTCTGAATTTATTCAACAGCGATTATATCTTGGTTCAGATTTTTTGTGTTGCTATATTTCCTATTTGGAAGGGGATATTACAGTGGTATCAGAGCTTTGGTCTTTGGTATCAGAGTTTTGTGCCTTTCATATATCCCTATTAGAAGGGGATATTACATAGTCATTGGGATTCAAATGTTAGGGACGATTGTGCAATCATCATTTTTAGACCCCATGAAGTAGCTATTTATTTTTAAATAGGACAGATCTAATGGCATGCATTTTTGAAGAGCAGGATGATCCGAAGGTGCATGATCAAGGATGAATAGTCAAAGAGACTTAGGAAGCCCACAAGGATTTAAAGTGGCATACCCTTAGGTCCAAGGAAGAGGTAGTATCTAATCATTCTCTACCCCTTAGATCATGATCTAATAGAGTGCATTTTCTTGCCCACTCAGATCTGACAACACATAGCCAAGGTTAAAGTGTCAAAGATCCCATGGGCAAATGCAAGAATTATAGGTGGCATAGCTGTATGCTACAAGGTTATAGCTCAAGCATCTCATTATAGGATCTATAACTCACATGTGTTTGGGAGATGAATATCTAATGGTGTGAGCCAAGATAGACTTTTCAAAGGGATATGATTACATAAGGAGGTGACAAGTGTCCAAACTAGAGCCATTAGTCCTTCTTAGAGCTATCCATATTCCCAATTAGATCTAAGGTGGAATGTCAAGTGTACTTATGTGGTCAGATTTATTTTTAAATCTAAAATTGATGGTTATTTCATAGACATGGCAATGGTTCAAGGAGCAAAAGAATGTCTAACTATAAATTCAAAAGTGAATATTTCAAATCATGATCACGAATCATTTTAGTTTCATGTCATAATTGGATCCACTCCTGAGCCATCATTACAGGTAATGGGATTTAACTTTAGCATGCACAAATAAGACATTCATGTCTAGAAATGTTCATGATTTGAAATTGAGTAGAAAAAAATGCATTTTTAAATAAGTTGCATACGAAGACAAAATCTGTTTGGTTCCTTGAGAAAATATCATCCTTCTAGGCTCGTACGAGAGGCATTTTTTATCCAAAAGATCAAATGATGTGCTAAAGGTTGTTTCAAGTCCTCATAATTCTTTGTGAAGGTAGTTGTAACAATGATTTGTCTTAAAAATTTGATGAACATCTCAGGCATAGAAAAAGTTGTTTTATGGCTGGGAGCATCTCAACAGGACTGGAAAAATTCATTATGTAATTGTTGAAAATTGCAGTCCATGATCCCATTTTAGGGAAGGATTTAAAAAGTATAAATAAAAGTCTTGTATTCTATTTTAGAGGTTGGTTGGCCATTTATTGTTTATTGTGTTGGTCTATGTCTTCCTTAGTATAGGCTCTTCACATTTTGGGATCACTATTGTGTGTGTTTTGTCTCTCTTACTAAGGTGGTTGCAGTTTTACAACCATTAACAAGTTTTGAGAGCATTTATATATGATCCCCCTATCCAACATGGAGTAAATCCACCTTACTTGTCCCTGTGGTAGCATTTTGAAACATTGGTGTATGTAAATTTTTTTTCTTTCAAGTTAATGAAAATGTACATGGTTATCTACTTTTTTATATTGATAAAGTGAAGTATTATGTCTTGTAAATGCCGTTGATAGGATATCTTATTCTATGCTCATTACTGGTTGTCATCTTGGGTTTAGTTTTAGATTATATATCCCTTTCTACATTATATTTAGAGTATGTTGTTGAATAACTTGTTAGGGAACCCTAGGTTTATGGATTCGATAGGAAAAGACAAATCCCTCCTTGTAGTTTCATTATCTTATATTTGAGTTTTTCTACATCTTTGCAGTAGATGATGTCATGAATGTTGAAATAATCCCTATTAACTGGAGACCTTCATTACACAACCCTCCCCTTTTTATAACTATCAACTTGTCCTACTATGTCCTACCCTACATATAACATGCCCTTTGCATATCTAAAAGTGTTATACACCTATAGATGCATAAACATTGTATATGTAGCATGTGTCTACGTTTTGTGCTTTAAATTCTAGCATTACAATCTCTTATTCAATCCCTATATTATTGAAGATTATTTTTAGATGGAAGTTTTAATCACATATTCATATCTATCTTTAGTAGCTTGTGTCTATCCTAGAACATTTTCTCATTCTGTGTGACAACCCTTCCCAAGTGGAGTGAGCAAGTTTGGTTGTGTTCTAGTAAGATTTGTGTCTCTTTATGCCAATAATCCACATGGAGTTTGAATGGTAGAATCTCTCCATCAATCTACCCCATAGATCCTCTCACCTTGGTTCAAGTAGAGCTGGAAGTAGCAGGGAACTAACCATACCCTTGGTAAGTGTCTCTCAATAATTTTCTTCAGTCTAGTCTATTCTTGATGCCAAGCCCTCCCCTAGATATAATGACATTCTAGTAGGTTTCTCATCATTATTTGCCATTTTCTTCAAGTGTGCAAGACTAGATTAGAGAGGTGTAAAACTAAGAAATAACAATCTTATGGCACCATTATTGGGGATTAAATTAAATTCTAGGTCGCATGTGTTACTAGTGACTCTTGTAGAGAGTTGATGTCATCTTCTAAATCTTTCTGCCTATTGTACCATTCAGACTATCTTGGACATCAAATTCATAATACTACACTTGAGGAGGTGCTATGATTCAAGGTTTGAAAATTTGACTTCTGCTATGTTTACTGCAAAGAGTTGTTAATATTGCATGTTGGAAGGTGTCTTTTCCATTTTTAATGTAATTATGGAAGTTTTAGTATATGTACATATTATTTTGTCTTTAAACTCAGTAAAGTATGTTATCAACATGTATCACAACTAGTTATGAAATGTTATATTCTATAATTTTTGTTCTAGTAGCGACTCCAATTTTATCACCTGGTTTCAAGGAAGATCAATGCTTTTTTTGAATATCTCCATTTTAGCTTTGAGTGTTCTTTCTTATTTGCAAACCTAGAAGGATTGATATCATCCTTCAAAGGTGACTCATCTAAAAGGATTATATCACCCCTAAGTTTAAACCAAATAAGAGGGAGACAAGTTTGGAAGTTTATTAAAGGGTAGGGTTCAACATCTAAAGATTCTTTAGACTGCTAAGATTCTGATAATATTGAGATTTTTTTTAACTCCCCATTATTGAGGACCATCATAGATCTTCTACTAATTCTGAAACACATAGTCCATTTTATCTTCCAACTCCATCCCAACCAGTTGGATCCCCTCCCAAGTATGATCCACCAAGTCCACCTCATTCACCCCCTTATATCCCTTTGCCATTTATTCTTGAACCTACTATTAAACCAATCATGAGGCATAAAGACCAAGATGAAAATTCATGTCCTAATTTATGTGTTCTTAGTTTCTAGCCTATCAATTTTGATGAGATGGAAATCGATCCCAATGTGGTCCCAAATGAAGTTAAGAAATGCCTTCCAAAATTCCAAGGGAACAATGCATTAATTGGTGATTATCACTTGAGGGATTTTAAAAATATCATTGAAGATTATGAGGTTGAGTATGAGGATGTGTGTATAAAATTATTTATGCACAATCTTGAAGAGGATGCTCCTGAAAGGTTTAACTCCCTTCTCGCTTGATGCATTGATTCATGAGGAGAGATGAAACTTTTTTGTAGAATTTAGTATGGTTCTAGGATTGATCCAAGGTTCCTCTTCACCAAATTTGAAAATATCAAGAAGAATCCTAATGAGTGTGTGTAGGACTTCAATACAAGGTTCAACAAGACTATGATGTGGCAACCTGAGAACATGAGGCCCAATGATACAATGTGCTTAATTAAGTATTGTGATGCTTTTGATAAGAAGGTTACATATTTCTTAAGGGATAAGGCTCCCACTAACCTGCAGTTGTAATTCAATATGGATATTCAAATTGAGAAAAATATCAAGGATGTGGGAAATAATTTGAACAAGTGGGCTGATGTGAAGGTGGTAAATCCAAAAAAAAAACAGCCAATGAAGATAACCAACTTGGAAGAGACTATCAAAACTTTGGCCTCTATTGACATACAAATTGGATAGAGTTGAAAAAGGGGTCCCTCAGGTGTCTACTAGCTACGAACAGGCTCTAAATCTGAGTCAATCACAAAAGGGGCCTACTTTCGAAACTCAAGATAATAATAGAGGGAAGAGGCATGTATGTGAAGATTGAATGGAGAGAAATCATAACAAAGGGGATAAAAAGGAAGAGCCTAATCATTTAAATGATAAGGCAAATGATGTAAATTTTGATTTGGAAATTGATTGGAGTGATAAATGCTTCCTTCCACATCCTCCATGTGATATTGCTAAACAATTCGATGAACCTAAATATGCATCATCTAAATATGAGACTTTTATGTTTGATTTTAATAAACCTCAAGATGAATTGACTACCTTCACATAATTATTAAATGATGATTCAGTTGATCAATTTTGGAGTGTTGTTGAATAGGAGAGTGTCCCAACTTTTGATTTTGACTGTGATGTTAATGTAGCACAAATATATGAATTTTCCATCTATGATTTGATCTCTTATGTTCTATGATGGTCAAGAAATATCCTGGGGGTAATCTATCAGTTGAGGATGGGTAGCTATTAATTAATGTAGTAGTGGCCTAAAATAATGAATACCACATGATAAGTAGGAAACTAGATGATGTTCCTCAAGACGTTGCCCCTGCAAATCCAAAGGCAAGAAATACAAGTAAGGAAGCAAAGAAAGATACAACAATCCAAGAAGCTTCCAAAATCCCACCTATAACCCAAGCTTCTAAGCCTAGATGTGTTCTTGCTAGGAGCAATAGAACACATATATTGTCTAGCATCCCTAGGGGTGCAAATGAGGTTAAGGAAAATACAGCCTTGAAAGTTGTTGTTAAAGTTTTAAATCTACCCCAACCCTCTTCCCTTCAGATTTTAAATGATTATATCTTAGTTGAAGGTGTTGTTACCCTTCCACAAAATATGATTCTTCTTCAGTATAGTGTATTTGATATGGCTAGAGTGTTGAGTCAAATAAAGATCACCATACCACTTGTTGAGTTATAAAAAATACCTGAACATAGGAAGAGGGCCTTTGAATATTTATAATTTGGTAAAATTTTAGCTACAAATGAATTAATTTACCCCATGCACCTCCAGAAAAAGATAAATAATCAAAAAATGTTGTTGAACCTACTCCAGAGGTCTATTTAGGGACTTCACATGTAGAGAGTAAGCCGAATGTGGATCCATCCTATAAAACTCTATTGATCAATGGTTTGGTTATTCACAACTGCATGTTTAACTCTGGTGCTTCTTACAATGTGATGCCCTTGTGTGTCCTCAATGATCTTGGAGTGAAGATCACATCAACCTTTGGCAAGCGTTATACCATGGACTCATGAGAGGTTCTAGTTGTTAGATAAGTTAAGGAACTAGTGGTGTAATTATCAATTCACCATGGAAAGTACTTGAACATAAATGGGGGATGTTTTTGTCACATAAGTGGGATACTAACATTGTTGGAAGTGTGTAGATGGACTTTTCCTATTCCATCATTCCTTTGAAGGGTAAGATGGTTGGGATTTATAGAGATCAAAAGATGTTACATGTGATTGAATATTTGAAGCATTCTCTCAATGATGTGTTATACAAGAATGTTAACATTGGAAACTTTGTTAGGAATATTGATATTAATTAACATCCTATCATTTTTGATGTAGAGACTTACAAAGAAAATTCAATTTGGAAGATGTGCTTTGATGGGGATTTCTCCAATCTTGGAAATGGATTTGGGGTTGTTTTATCTACCCCAAATGGTAAATGTTATAAGTTTCCTTTTCAACATTCTTTTGAGTAAACTAACAATACTATTGAGTATGAGGCACTCTTTCTTAGTCTAAGATTACTTGTGAATATGGAATCAAGTGTTTGATTGTTAAAGGTTATTCCAAGTTGGTGGTAAATCAAGTTCACAGTGATTTTTCCACAAAAAATAAAAGGTTGAAACAATTTTAGAATGTTGTTTGGAACTTGTTGGAGTTATTTGATACATTAAATATTTATTATCATGATAAGAGTTTTAACCAAGAAGCTGATAGACTTGCAGGGCTAGGTGATCAATTTGACATTGAAAATATGAACCCTCATTGTTAGTATTAGGTGGAGGTGCTTATCAAGCCTTCAATCCCAAATAATGTTCATCATTAGTAGGTCTTTGATAATTATGAACAAATTAAAAGGTTTCTAAATTGTGAGGCTAAGTTCCATGATCAGCTCATAGACTTGAAATCTATGCTTCAAGTTTATGATGGGAAGGATACCTTATTTAGGAAAGACATCATTCAGCTGAAGATGAACACTATCCCAAGAGGATTGGTCAAATTAGAAGCATCTTTTGATAGAGCTGATAGAATCAAGTTGAGAGACTGATTCATTAAAAATATGCAATGGAGTGAAACTTGGGTCCTCATGAGAGTATAATAAAGGTTTGGTTGGGTACTCACTTAAGTGTAGATGAGATGAAAATTACATGTAGTTGCTAAGGAAGTACTAAGATTACTTAGCATGGTCTTATTATGAGTTAAAAGTGTATAGGGAAGATTTGTTCTAGCACGTCATCTGATTATACCTTGATAGCAAACATTTTAGGCAAAAATAGAGACCCATTAACCCTATCTTGGCCACCAAGATGTGGGAAGAGTTAAAGAAGCTAAGGGATGGTGGCATCATTTAGCCCATCAAGGGTTACAAATTTAGTCCCTATGATAAATAATAATGGTGATATTTGCTTGTGTGTAGATGTTAGGAATCTAAATAAAGCTTATTTAAAAGATAATTATCCCCTTCCTAATATGGAAAACCTATTGAAAGTATCATTAGTTCGGAAATGTTTTCCACATTGGATAGATTCTTAAGTTACAACCAGGTTGTGGTTAAAGAATCCAAGAGGTCCAAGACTACATTTACCATGTCATGGAGCATGTATGTATATATGAGGATGGCTTTCAAGTTGATAAATGTTGGTGTGACATTTCAACAAGCTATGGATGTTGCCTTTGTAGGGATAATTAACTAGTTTATTTTTGTGTAAAAGGATAATATCATTGTGTACTCCAAAACAAGAGAAGAGCATTTGGAGCATTTAGAAAAGGTGTTGATTAGGTGCAGGGAGTTCATAATTTCACTTATTCTCAACAAGTGCCATTTTGGAGTACATAAGGCCAAGTTTTTGGGACATATAATGTCTAAGGATGGTGTCATGATTGATCCTAAGAGAGTCGAATCCATTGACAAAGTGCCTATCTCACAGTCCAAGAAAGGAATTCAGTCTTTCTTTGTACAAATTAAATTTATAAAGAGGTTTGTATCTAACTTTGTAGCAATTACTCTGCCTATTAATTCTATGTTTAAGAAGGACCAAACCATCAAGTGGGAGGAGAAGGTCATGTAAGAATTTAGAGACATCAAAGGAACTTTTAATTATGCTCTTGTCTTGGCCAATCTTGATTACACAAGGCCATTTAAATTATTCTATTTTGCATCATAAAATATGGTTGTTGCTATCATGTTGTAAAATAATGAATATGGTCATGAGCAGCCCATAGATTTATTTAGTAAAGCTATGCAAGGTCCTGAACTGAAATACATTATTATGGAGAAACAATATTTCACTCTTTTGAAGAGTGTTAAAATGTTTAGGACATATATTTTGAGTTCAAATATTATTACTTACATCCCACACACCATGGTGAAGGACATTTTAAATCAGACTGACATATCCAAAAAGAGGTGCAGGGGGGTCAACAAGTTATAAGAGTATGACATGGACATTTATACCACCAAGTTAGTAAGAGGGATGGGTCTAGCCAAGCTTATGGATGAGACCAATTTACAAGTTGTTGAGGTAAACACTATTGTTTTTAATGTTGATGATTCCTTGAGTCAATTTAACATGTATTCATGGTATAAATATATTATTTACTACTTGAAAAATCTGAATTGTCCCCCTGATTTAGATGAAATCAAAGGATAACCCTCAAATGTATCTCCCAAAAATACCTCTTGACTAAAAATAGACTTGCATGAAAGAATCTAGATGGGGTTCTCCTAAGATGCGTTCTAGAAGAACACACTGTTGTCCTGATTACAAACTTCCATAGTGGAGTATGTGGTATCCACTTTGCACCTAAAGTTATAACTCATAAAATTTTGAGAGCTTGTTATTGGTGGCCATCACTGTTTAAGGATGTTGCTCAGATAGTCAGATGGTGTGAGAAATGTCAATGTTTTTTTGGAGGATGAAAGCTTTAGGTTCTCTTCCCTTACAACCTATGATGATTGAAGGACCATCCATACAATGGGGAATGGATTTCATTAGAGAAATTTTTGATTCGTCAAGTGTTGGGCATAGATGGATACTATTTATAACTAATTAATTCACCAAATGGGTCGAAGCAATCCCTACAAATAAAACAACACACTAGGTAGACATGGATTTTTTGTTAAATCAGATTATTTATAGATTTGGTGTGCCTAATAAGATAACTGATAATAATGCCATGAGTTTCAAGGCCAAACATTTGGTGGAGTTATGCAAATACTATGAGATTGAATTGACTTATGCTTCTAACTACAATCCTCAAGGGAATAGGCAAGCAAAATCAAGTAATAAAAACTTGCTCAAGATTATTAGAAGATATTTGGAATCAACTAAGAAGAGGTGGGGTGAACAACTAAATTTTGACTTATGGGCTGATAGGATAAAACCTAAGAGAGCTATAGGCAGAAGGCCTTTTGAGCTTATTTATGGAGCTTAAGAAGTTTTGCCTATGAATTTACAATTGCCAACCTATCAACTCATGCAACAACTAAAAGATGATGATCAAATTGATCACTATGAAAGTAGAGTTAACCAGATTGTTGAGCTTGATGAAATTTGAAGATAAGCTCATGAAAGACACCTCAAGTTTAAGGAAAAGATGAAGAAACTATTTGATAGAAAGGTCACTCCAATAACTTTTCAAGTAAATGATGTAGTTCTACTTTGGGACAATAGGCATGAAGAGAAAGGAAAGTATGGCAAGTTTTATGCCTTATGGATAGGTCCCTATTCCATTGACTTTCAGAATGGGGAACATACCTTCTTATTGAGAGACTTGGATGGTGAAATAATAGAGTTGTCAATCAATGGTAGGCATCTGAAGAATTCTTTGACTAAATCTGTAATCTATGTACCATATTTTATAGTGAATAGTTTTGCCCTTTTTTTATATCATTATTTTGTTTCCCCTTTGTTTTAGGTATTGTTTGAATAATTTCCTTTCCTTTTACTACGTGTTCATCTTTAGATTCTCCCAATCTTTTTTTATTAAGTCTGCCATGTTTTATAGAGCCTTTGTCACTTTTTTTGAAAAAAATGTTAAGTCTTGACTCCGTATCCCAATGGATCAACACCTAGTCTAGTACTTTATGGTTATTTGCACATATAAAAGTGGTGTGAAACCCCAAGTAAGAGTCAGTCTTAGTGACCAAAACTAAACTAGAGCAATTGGGCCCTTGTTTGTATCAAAGTTTATGTCCTTATCCAAATTTCCATCTCCATGTATTATTTTGGAAGGTCAAGTTTGCGTACATAATTTTCTAAGTCCTTTGTCTTTTCTTTACATGGTGAAGGTGTTATTTCCATTATACTTTTTGGGCCTTTTTCAATAACACAATATCCGATGGAAATAGGTATTCAAAATTTTTATCTCAAATAAAAATTTCAATGACTTATTTCCATCATACATTTTTTCTGCTACAAAAGCTGTGAAGGAATTTAATGTCTTGTCATTTTCAAGTTAAGTGTTTTATAAAAGTTTTGAAGGGATATTTAATTGGTTTTAGATCATTTGTTTTGGAATTTTTGTTCATAGTAAAAATTTTGAAGGGCACTTTCCCTTCAGGGATTTTGCTTACATAAAAATCCTAAAGGAATTGTAAGGTCATTTGTTTTGGCTAAAGGTACTTTGCAAAAATCCCCTAGGGTCATTTTTGTTTTTTAAAATTTTCAGAGGATCATTTCCTTCGAGCATTTTGCCTTTGAAAAATTCCTGAAGGGTACTTTCAAAGGGCAAAGGACACTTGAAAAAAACTTGAAAGACTCTTTCAAAGGGCCATTTTGCCTTTGAAAACTATCCAAAAGATTATTTCCTTTGGGTATTTTCCCTTAAAAAATTCCTGAAGGGTGTCTACAAAATGTTTGAAGGATAATTATGGATTCAGAGGATACTTACACAGATCCTGAAGGGAAATTTTAGAAGGTTGAGGACACTTTCAATAGTTCCAAAATGCACTTTCAATAGCTTAAAGGACCATTCCAAATGTCTGAAGTGCATTTTTTTAGGGCATGTGCACTTAGAAAAATATTGTGAAGGGTATATTTGAGTGCCTGAAATATCCTTTAAGAAAAATTACTAGGGGGCAAAGGTCTATTTCCTTCAAAAAAATTTGCAAAGAATCTGAAGGAATTAAATTTTTTTGGGAGAAGTACTAAGGTCAATTTCTACCAGGAAATTGTTTCAGATAAATTGTCCAAATAATTATTCTAGTAAAGGAAAAAAAGCTAAGTGTCAAGTTCTTTCGGTAAAATTACAAAGGTTCAATTCCTTCAAGAGAATTGCTTGGACACATTTCTGATGGGGCAATAGTGCTGAAGCAAATAGGGAGGCCAAAGACAAAGATTCAGACAAAATTGTGACAAAACAAATCCCCTAAATGAATATTTCTAAATTGTAGGTGATGGTCTCATAGACATTTTTGACTAGTGCACAGACATCAAATTTAAGCCAAGTCAGGTAGTCATTGGGATTCAAATATTAGGGACAGTCACATGAGCATAAGTTTTAGACCTCATAAAGTAGCCATTTATTTTCAAATAGAGTAGATCCTATCACACATGTTTATCTAGAGTGGGATGATCTAATGGTATGTGATCAAGGCTTAACAGTTAAAGGAACTCAAGAAGCCGATGTGGATGCCAAGTGGTATACCCTTAGGGCCAAATAAGAGGCAATATCTAATCATGCTCCACCCCTTGGATCATGATCTGACAGAGCATGTTTACTTGCCTAATCAGATCTGATGGTGTGTAGCCAAGGTTAAAAAGTTAGAGATCCCATGGGCAAATGCAAGAATGATAGGTGGCACAACTACATGCCACAATGTTATAAATCAAGAATCTCATTATAGGATCTACAGCTCACATGTGCTTAGGAGATGAAGATCTAATAGTGCGACCTAGAACAAAATTTTCAAAGGGCTAAGATTGTACAAGGAGGTGATAAGTGTCCAGACTATAGCCATTAATCACTCTTAGAGATATGCATATGCCCATTTAGATCCAAGGTGTAATTCCAAGTGACAATATGTGGTAAGATTTGTTTTCAAATCTAAAATTGATTGTTATTTCATAGACATGGTAATGGTTCAAAGAGTAAAAGAATGTCTAACTTTTAATTAAAATGTGAATATTTATAGTCATGATCGCAGATCATTTTAGAATCATGTCACAATAAAATCCACTCTCGAGCCATCATTTGAAGTAATGGGATTTTCATTTAGCATGCATACAGAAGAGATTCATGTATAAAATTGTCCATGATTTAAAATTGAGTAACAGGAAAGCATTTTCAAATAAGTTACATATGAGGACAAAATATGTTTGGCTCCTTAAGTGAATATCCTCCTTCCAGGCTAGTGTGAGAGGCATTTTTAGCTAAAATATCAAATGATGTGCTCTAGGTGGTTGCAAGTCCTCATTATTATCTATGAAAGCAGTCGAAACAATTATTTGTTTATAAAATTGATGAATATCTTAGGCATAGAAAAAGGCATTTTCCAACAAGGAGCATCTCGATTGGACTAGAAAAGTTTTTTATACAATTTTTGAAAATTGGAGCCCATGGTCCCATTTGGGGGGAGGATTGAAAAAGTGTAAATAAAAGGCTTGTCTTTTGTTTTAGAGTTTATTTGGCCATTTATTGGTCATTATGTTGGTCCACATCTTCTTTAGTGTAGGCTTTTAACATTTTGGGATCATTGCTATGTGTGTTTTGTCTCTTTTAATAATATGGTTGTAGTTTTACAACCAATTACAAGCTCTGAGAGCATGTCTATATGAATCCCCTATCCAACATTGAGAAAATCCACCATGTTTGGCCTCGTGGCAACATTTTGAAACATTGGTTTATGTAATATTTTTTTCTTTCAAGTTAATGAAAATGCATGTGGTTCTCTACTATTTTCTATTGGTTAAGTGAAGTAATATGTATCATAAATGATCTTGATAGGATATCTTATTCTATGTTCATTAATAGTTGTGATCTTGGGTTTACTTTTAGATTATAAATCCCTTTCTGTAATGTATTTGGAGTATGTTGATGAATAACTTGTTAGGGCACCCTAGGTTTATGGATTCAATTGGAAAAGGCAAATACCTCATTGTAGTTCCATTAGATTGTAGTTGATTTTTTCTACATATTTGTAATAGATTATGTCATGAATGTTGAAAGAATCCCTAATGACTAAAGGCTTCCATCACACTACCCTCACCTTTTTTATAGCTATCAACTTTTCCTACTCTATCCTACCCTACATATAACACACCCTTTGCATATCTAGAAGTTTTATCTACCTATATATGCATAAACATTATATATTTTGCATGTGTCTATGTTTTACGCTTTAAATCCTAGCCTTACAATCTCTTATTCAACCCCTGTGTTGTTGAATATTCTTTTTGGATGATGGTTTAAATCACATATTCATATCTATATTTAGTAGCTTGTGTCTGGCCTATAACATTTTCTCATTCTGTGTGACAACCCTTCCCAGGTGGAGTGAGCAAGTTTGGTTGTGTTCTAGTTAGATTTGTGTCTCTTTGTGTCAATAATCCCTATGGAGATTGAATTGCAAAATCTCTCCATGTGAGAGAGCTACCCCATAGGTCTCTCACCTTGATTCAATTAAATTTAGAAGTATCAAGGAAATAAACATACCCTTTTTAGGTGTCTTTCATTCATTTTCTCCAGTCTAGTCCATTCTTGATGCCAAACCCTCCCCCAGCTGTAAAGACATTATAATGAGTTTCTCATAATTTTTTGCCATGTCCTTCAAGGGTGAAAGGATAGATTAGAGAGATGTAAAACTTTTAAACAATTCTTATAATGGTCTACAATACCTCCTTCAGCTCACCAATATGTTATTTTATTTTTTTGCACTCGACTCTCACAAATAGGACTAAAACTGCCTTGTATATATACAACCCTCTTTCTCATAAACCTCTTGGTCAAATATATAGACTTGCACAATCGAATTACCCTTAAAATAGTTCATATAACATGTTTCATACATGAATCAAACATTTAAATTTTTCAGTCACAACATATAAGACCAGAACCTCTTTTAGGCCTTAAGGAGACATAATTCAACTAGGCCTTCATTAGCACACGTTACCCTTTGATATCCTTAGATAAATTTAAAAATACACACATGGAAGGAAAATATCATATTACACTCAAATATACCCCTAATAATCTCATATAGGCTCCATAACACATTTTAAATTCAACCACCACTTGAAGCACACCATTAGTATTGTTCACAATTAGCCCTGTGCATATCGAAAAATTGTCTTGAACTAATAAAGATAAAACACAAATTAGATAAAAAAAAATATGGAAAAAAATAACATATTTATAAACTTCATGACCTCTAGGTAATCATAAAATTTATTATATACATCAACTCAGGATATATAGGCTCAAAATCTTCTTTGTAAAATGCTCACTCTAAACTGCCAATTAGCCTCAAAACATAGTCATAAAAACTTGAAATTTTGACACATGAAAGAACACACTTGAGGAATTAAAATTCATGATAATTATCCTAAAGAATCATCAAAATAATATCTAAATTTTTTATCATAAGCTCTAATGGAAATTATTGGTCTTGCATACCAATTTGTTGACCTTGTTTCTCACATACCTCACTTAGCCAGTCAAGCAATTTGGTTTCAACATTTTCACTACTTTCACTAAATAAATAAAATTATACAAAGAATGGATAAGACATAAAATTACTAAATATGAAAACCATGTACATTATATTCTTCAACTCAGGGCATAGAGTCTCAAACTCATTGTTACAACTTACTTACCTAGAACTATCAGTTTGCCTTGAAGCATAGTCGTGGTGACAATGACGTTAAATCATCTATCTAACAATTTATAGAGACTCATAATATATATATATATATATGATACTATGGGATCATTAGACCATTTTTAGATACAAGGATAATATGGTCAAATGGAAATATTGGTCTTGCACACCAATCTCATGACCTCACTAAGTTAGACAAGTCAATTTGTGAGCACTTCTCTAGAGATGACTAGTGGGGGCATACTAATAATGACTAAAACTTTGTCTTGGTCCACCAAAATCCTTTTGCTACACACCACATGAAATAGTAGGATAGAAAAAGTTGTATAAAACAAACAATTTTCAAAATTTAGGGAAATGTACAGAGCTCGATATCATTCTATCATGAGGCACAACTTGTAAAATTGCTCTTTAAACAAAGAGAAGATTGCCCAATCATCTAGATATATTTCCAAGAACTTGTGAATGAAATTATTAAAGGTAGTTACCACTGATCTATAAAAAAAAATGCAAGTATGTTCTTAAGGCCAAAAGACATTACCTTGTATGCAAAGGATCCTCATTCTTTGTAAAAAGTTTTTTTATATTTGTCTTCTTTTGCAATGGCTATTTGATGATAGGCACTAAAGCCATCTCTAAAGAATTAAATTTTATGACCTATGACATATTCCAAAACTTCATCTGTGAAGGGAATATGAAATGGATCATTCACATATACGTCATTCAAAATTAGATAGGTAACACATAATCTAATTTTCCCTTTTTTATTAGGTTTCACTACCATGGAACTTATGTATTCTCTATAGGAAATATTATTCTTGCTTCTTATATTCTATCCATTTAAGCCTTCGCTTTCAACTTCATGTTTGGATTCAACTTATACGGCCTTTTCTTTATGGGTCATGCACATTAATTGAACTCAATATGTATTTCACATAAGGAATTCCATCTACTCCTTTAACTTCTAGAATTTTTGTGGGAAAGATATCATGATAATCCTATAGGAGTTGCATTGCTTTTAAAACTTCAGATTCAATCTAATAGTTACCTATATGTGCCAGTTTAGGAATCTCATCACTCATGATGTTTTCCACATGATTTTTAATAGGTTGATGATAAATATTTCACTTTTCCTTGATAATATATTCTCACAACATTCTTTGCCATCCTTCTCTAGAATTTGTAAGTTGTGTAACTTTTATTTTTCAGTGGTTCCTACGAATAGATCCTATAATGGCTCTATGAGCCATTGAGGTTCAAGAAAATATGTCAGATCAATATCACCATCAGTACCTAAATCTTCAATTTCCTCCTTTTAATCCTTTACTCAATGACATGGATGCATAATATATTGTTCATCCATCTTGGTAGGTTTATATCTTTTTAGTGTTGTATTGAGTTCATAGGCTGCATTTTCTACATAGTTTACTCCATCATGGTGCTTAAATCCTTGACACATCCATGGTATAGGAAATGTTTGATTTTGAGTAGTGCATTATGAACTATAGGATTCTCATCTTTAAACACAAAAGTATGTTTGAATTCACTCTACACCTATGCTTAATGATTTGTCTCCCGCGTGCATTCTTGATGCATTTACCAAGTTGACGGTAAAGGAGCAAGTGTGTAATGAAAGATATGGACGCAATAATTAGGTGCCACTCGTTCTTCAATATAAACCTCAACACATTTATGGATATGGATTTTAGGCCACTCAACTTCCTAAAATTAAGGCCAGTTACTTTTAATTACCTATGGTAGATAAAATCTACTAATCATAAGTTCACATGCATCATCCCAATCAAGCTGATCATTTCTATAAATTGTACACCATGTCACTACAATTCCATTCAAATAATAATTAAATACACTAACCCATTGAATTATCATAGGCACATGAACTTGTAGGCACATAATGAATTGATTGATATCCTCAATCACATAGTATAAAAGAAGTTTTATTTCTATGGCTAAGACCATTCTTATAGGTCAGAGTTCATGATCACCATGAACCCAGTTGAGTAGATGCATATCAGAGTCTCTATTTATAGATGGATCTATTTCCCAAGGAAATTTACCTTCTATGTTTGGCTCTATATAATCCTACATATGATCATTTGCTTGATAGATAAAATAAATTTCTAAGGGAGTAGGTGATTTAGCAGATATAGACACATAATATTATCTGACAAATTAAGGTTCTAATGGATAAATAATTATTAGTTTAGACTTTCATTGTTCATATGTATTCAATTATCTACTAAGTAAAGACTATAGTTGAGGTTTATTATGTAAATACAAGAAATTACACTCAACTATGCATAGATATTTTAGGTTCTCCTTAGAGTTTACCTTCATACAGTTGATTTCATGTGAAACATAAGTAGACTCTAATTCAACAAGAATGATGTAGGGTTTGTGCATCATATATAAAGTAATGACTAAAATCTTATCTCCCTAATACACCTCTAACTGGTTTTTCATAGTATTGATAGTAATTTGACCATTATATGCCCATTTATTCCTAATCAACGTAGGATAATGAGTTGTTGTATTCATATTGATGACTTCAAAGTCACCTTGTACACTCAATTCTATGAATTATATCTCAATGTCTTCTAATTGGCCAATAGGTTTAACTCTTAAATAATCTACTAAACATAAGAGTCATTAGGCTATAACTGAGAACTGGGCATCCAATTGCCTCCCATGTAAACTTTGGGATCATTTTAATCATGCTACCAAAATCAAAGACAATTTTTCTAATTTTATATATTACAAATTCAATGTCAATTCACGTATCTACATCCCATGGCTTCTTTATTTTTACATACAAAACAAGTTTTTCTATCTTCGATTTCCCTCAATATTCACATTCTAGTAAATTATGTATTAGATTTGTAATGTTTTGGGAAATATCTTCATTACACCATGTACTTAACAACTTTAGTAAATTTGTTAACATAATAAAAAATCCATATTATTACATTATGCACACAATTTAAACATACATTTAGGCATCTATTATTGTAGTATTTCCTTTAGTAGTAGCTTGGTCTTGACTATTATTGAACATCTACACAACTTCATACATCAACACCTTTTTTGTAGTTGGTTTTGGGTATTTATCCTATTTTGCTTACTTGATTCCCTAGTTGTGAGGTAGTTCAAAAGGAGGCAATCCTCTCTTTATGTGATAGTGTCTTGTAATGGTGTTCATAAACTCATCCTCCTTACGCTAAGAATTCACCATTTTATCATTCCTAATGACCTTTTATTTTCATTGATTTTCTAAAATAGGGTAGTCTTATATCTCATGTTACTCATATACCCTGTAGTATATGCAGTAAGACTATATTTGGGGATTTAAAGGATAATTTCATTACACATGGTTATACTCTCCACATAAGTAACATTACAAAGGAGGGCATTGATAATTATTTCCTCTATGACCTTGATAAGCCTCGTTGTATCTACCCCTAGATCCTCTTCTATTCAACTGATAACCTCCCTATTAATCTATTGTATTCTAGTTCTAATGTTTATATGTATTATCTCCAATCACACATTGTTGTTGTACAACTGGTGGAGTCTAACTAGTTTGCTTCTACTGCATCATTATCAAATTCCAAGGTGTTAAGTACTAGTATTATGGTGATGGTGGTGTCCAACCCAATGAAGGGAGGGTCTATTCAACTAGACCTTGAGGCTAGTACTAAGGTAAACTGGGAATCCATTGAGGACCTACTTGGTTCACATAATCCTTATCAACCTCTAGGCCTAGAATTGTCTAATTCACTGAGGACAATTATTGTGTAGTGATAACAAATACATTCTTTTTAGTATCTTCTTTGAGATCCTATAAAGCCCTATAAATATTTTCATCATGATTGTGCGATTTTAAAAAAATTACAATACAAACTCTATGGGATTTTTACATACTGTTGTAAGAGATGACATTACATTTTTGCATGCCTTACTACTCTTTATATTTTATAGAACTCTATCTTCACCATAGGATAATCATTCCTATGATGGCCTTCTTTCCCACATTTCATGCACCATAGTCTTATCTTAGGCTTGCTTGCTTCATGATATTGTTCCATCCTCTTCATAAAATCTTGTAATGTATTTTAAATATTATAACCCACTATGGGAGTTTCCCCATAATATTTAATTTATTCCACCTGAATAATATCAACTGTAGCATCTGCCTTAGTGGCATATTGAGTTTCTACTATAGCAAACTTGATCCAAGAACATAATCCTTCGATAAACCACATAGTTTTATCTTTATCTCTTAAGGAAAACTCCACCTTATTCATAACATCTGAGAATTTGTGATCATAATCACAAAGTGATTCTGTTAAATTTTTCCTAATCTTCTTTAGGTCTTGAATAGTCTAACTTATTCATTTCTTTATTGTAAATTCTATGATAAGCCACTCCTTAACCTATTGTATATTTACCCAAGTGATATCTCTACGGTATATAAACTCAAGTTATCTTCCATTCAATGCCCTGATTATTTCATACTTCTTTATAGCCTCATCATTAATATCCTTACATTGTCATTTCATCTCGCATGTTAGTAAGTATTGCTCAAGGTCCGTAGACCCATCATATGTCAGTAGGTTTATAAATGCTCCTAAAGAACCCATATTATAAACTGGTGTCGAGGGGATATGGTGTGTACCTATTATAATGGGAGGCTACATTTTGTGCATTCATGCATGCACACTAAGAAGATTTACCTAAACACTGGGAGATTTTATATGATCACTCTACTTTTTTGTATTTCCTACTTGTCTTTGATTGGTTTCCATGAACCCTACAGGCTTCAAAGCCTTATGAATTAAGGTTTTTTTATTTTTAATACCCCATCAACATACTTGATCTTAAAAAGGACCTTCCTAACTACTGTATATCAATATTTTTGGTTGAAAACTTTTACTAGAATATAAAAAATTATGTTGTGGGGACATGTAGTCTTCTAGTGAATGACTCTTTCCTATGACTTATTCTCTTTTCAAGCTTGAACCTGTGATTAATCTATGACTTTATCCTAATTCATTGATTAATACTTCATGTCCTTCTTATGGTAATACCCATTATTATAGTTGCACACTACATTAATCATCTAACTGATCTACCTTAACATTATTCTCATCTTCATCTTTGAACATCTCTTCTTCCTCTCATTCTTCATCACTTCTTTCTTTCTATTAACATTTTTTTTCTTCTTTCATTTCATCTTTATTCATTCTTCATCTCTTTATTTTTGTTCATCAATTTTTCCTATTCATACTTCATCTATTTTACTTCTACTCTTAACTCTACTCACAGCTACCTGGGTATTTTTCTATTTACTCCATCTATTTTATTATCATAGATCATATTTTGAATCCAAACTCTTCTTTTGACTCTTCTTCCCTCATGTCTCCATTTTAGATTTAGGTCTAAGCCTTATTTACTCATCTAATCATCATTCACTATCATGTCACACACACCCCTATACACCTAAGGTAAATACTCCATATTAGCTGGAGTAGGTACCATGACCTTGTCCAGAACCAACATCTTCATTAGATAGGTAGTCACTAAAAAAAAATCAATCATATTCCTTTGAAAAACAAATCCTTCATCACTTCAAAAGTTATGTATCCTCACACTTCAAACTCAGTTATATATCCATCTACTATAGTAAAAACCCAATGATTTATTGCTCTTATCCAATCAGTTTCTAATATTTGAAACTAGTCTATATTTTCTTCAGTCTAGATTCTAGTTTCTTCCATCCTTAGTTTAAATCAATAATATTCTAACCATGCTAACTACTTAGCTAAAAATTTAGGGAACTTGCACCAAAAGATTTCATAAATTTCTCCATAAATATGCTCTCAAATGATCCCCTGAACTATAAAACCAATCCTTCTTCTACTAAATTACATATCCTTTGGTCTAACCATATCTCAATATCTTTCTACCATGGTAACCATCTTATCATAATTTCTTTCAAAAATAATTTCCATGCTCATCGCACCATTATTAGCAGAGGTTCCTGAAGCATTAGAACATGTTAAGGATGAGGATAGCTATGAGATACTTCGTGAGCATAGAATAGCTTATCTTAAAATATAAGAAATTGGATGACATAAACCTAAGATGCAATAATTATTCTACATTATTGAGTAAATTAAGAATAGTCAGTATTGTCTAAACTAAAATAATGCATTTAAAATAGTTTAGATAGAAAGTAACCAATAAATTAAACATGAGAATGTACACAAGGAACATAATAAAAAATCATATAGGTAACTATAACCAGATAAACTCTATTTATCTCTTCTAAAAGTGGAACCTCCTTCTTTTTACAAACATAAGTATATATAGACATTTCCAATCTATGACTATTCATCTTCTTCTCATACTTGGTACCAAAAGTGGAGTCTTTTCATATTCTAACATATTACAAGTCATGAAAATAAGACAAAATAGGCTATGCAATGATAAACTAAGTGCATAATACACAATTATTAGATAAATATCCTACGTAACTTTACAATCCAGATTCTTCTACCAAAAAATATCCTTGTCCATAATTCCATTTGTTTATCCTAAGGTGAATTTGTGAGCATGAGAGGAGTGGATTGGATGTTGTTTCTTGGATAAATGACAAAAAGGGACCTATATATATGAATGCAACCCCTAAAATTTAGATGTCCATTGTAATCAATGTCATCAACCTAAATGATAACTTAAGTCAAAGAAGAGGTTACCGGTAGACAATATCAACTCATTTGATGACATCATACGATGGCAGACAAAGAAAAAAGGAGATAAATCTAGAAGGGGGAGTGGGAACTGAGGAGGACAAGATAGGTTGATGTAATGATGTTTTAAAGGTGGTAGTAAGGAGGGTATTGCATAACAAATTATCTCACATAGTGCCATGAGTTGACCCACCCTAATCCTAGTGTGTTCCTTGAGTTTTACATTTATGGATATTATTAGAATAATGAGAGCTAAAAAACAAGGTGTCAATAATAAAAAATAAGGTGAGTACATGATAAAAATGAACTACATGTTTGAATTCCATTTTATTTTTCACACAAGATCTAGGATTAACGAAGATAATTTCAATAAAATAAAAATGGTAACAATTACTCTTAACACTCTCCTTGGTGGAATATTAAATCTAATCAATTTGGATGGTATAAGAGGAAATATAATATTGAACACAAACACCATACAAATACCATGGGAATAGAAATGATTGAAGAAAAAGTAAGCTACGGTTTTAGAAAATACGATAGAACAAGCCATATAAAAATTAGATTTATCACAAATGGTGTAAGATATAACCCTAAAAGGATAGAAATCATGAAAAATAATTGAAGTTCACCAAAATGTTTAATGGAAATATGGTTTACATAAAAGTACAATAAATTCTACCCATAAACATGTAATCTATCAAAATCAAATGCAAAATAGTAAAATCAGACTTAATTAATATTCTAATACTAAAGACTTTAATTAATAAAAGAGGGTTTAAATAAGTATCTTGATTTTTGGTCAATGTGGAAATAGACATCACAATCTATTAGCACACTAAATATTTTTTATGAAAGATGTTATGAACCTAGAAAACTTGTAGTGACCTAAACACCTTGGTAGAATCGTATAATCAATGTTTCTGCTTAGTAGAGTTGTAGATGGAAAGTTTCTCTTAAACAATAGAAATGGAAAAGCTGATTTCACGAATGTGTTGATTGTGTCCGGGGATTCAAAAAACTCAATCTATATTCAGAATTTTTGCATCTATCCCTAAGAAATTGATCTCCTTCAAAGCCTATTATCGAAGTTAAACATACAAAGGATAAAAATAAGGATTTGTTTTGGTACCCTTCTCAATGTCAACATGGGTTTTAAGCATTAGTTATTTATTAGGGCCCTCAAACATACACAATAATAATTGTAGCACACCAATTAGTAAAATATAATTTAGCCAAGCAGTAGAGTGTAATGTAAGTGTGTCACTATAATGATCTTCAAGGATAGTGAATGTCTTATAAATATTTTATATTTTCTATAATACAATGGTAATAAATACTAGAAGTTTTTCATATTTCTTTACATTTTTGGATGTCTTATTTATATGATTACTTTGATTTCTTCTATAATTTCATTTACTTCTTGTTCTAAACACACTAATGTCTTTGTATGTATTTATAAACCTCTTGAATTTAAATTAAGACTTTATTAAATACAAAAATTGACACACAACAAGAAAGAAAGTTGATTAGATGGAATCACACACTCGGAAAACGCTAAATATGTAAAGAGAGTCTACACTCCAACAATCTACACTATATGTTTTTGGAAAGGACACTAAAAATAAGGGTGACCCAAGGAAAATGGAGAAGAAGGAAGAATGAGAAAAAAGGAAAAAATATTTAATAAAATATGATTTTAAACAAAAAATAAATAAATACTGCAATAAAATTAAATTGATATTATTAATCAAAAAATAAATAAATATTTTAAAATATAATTTTATTATTAATAAATTTATAAAGACCATTTTTAAATGTCTATAATAGTGCATTCGATTGATGTGAATGGATTTTTTTAAATTGACATCTCAAACGAAATAGGTGAAAAAGAACATCCAAATCCTCCCAAAAGTGGTAAAAAAGAACATCCAAATTATAGTCCCCTTTTATCTTAACGTTTTTAGAACAAATTGGTTCAGATGACGTTAATGATGTTGGACCACCTCATCATTAAAAGTCAACAGCACGTCGATTTTATTTTTATAAGCTAAAGTCGGTGGTGGTGGAGATTTGAAACGACATAAGTCGGTCGAAGCTTGATTTTCTTTTTAAAAGCCAAAGTCGGTGGTGAAAGAGATTTGAAACCACATAAATTGGTGGAAGCTTCTGTAAGTGACGCGTGCAGGAAGAGTAAGTTAACAATATCTATGAAAGACACCTAGAGTAGGAAACACTGGACGACTACTCACCCCACAATAAATAAATGTGATAGGCTGGCTTTTCTTAAAATTGATTTGATGCAGTCCTCTGATTTTAACTCCTCCGATGCATTTTTTTTCTTAATTCGATACAAAACATTTCAACATCAGATAAATATGTTTCGACTATTTAATTTGACGCACAATAGTGAGAGGAAGACTCGCAAATCATAACGAGCAGTTTATTAAGAAAGATAAGACTCTTGAAGATTAACAGAAATTACTTAACGGTGACATCTCACTTGATCCTGATTGACTCTGTTATGGATAAATACGTTGTATATACAAACTTGGCTCTCGCTCATGTCTGGTATCATTAAATATAAGATAAAATACGTTTTCATTGATAGAAACGTTGGATTTCTGAACGATTTAATGTCCTGGTGAAAAGACGACTGACAGCGACATTGAATACTTTATCGAAAGGCCGGTATCCCGTTAAAACATAAACAAAAAAAATTTAACATATTTTAAAATATTAATAGTTTATTTATAAAATTTATCGCGGAGTGGCTAAAGTGATAGGGGACATGTTAAGTATATAGGATTAAACGAAGCCTCTATATGAGCGTTTAAGTCATGGAAGGCCATCATCAAAACATAAAATTTGTTTAAAGTTTTATTCGCCGCCTTGCTCTTAGCCCCTGTATTACACATTTAATAGAGATCTTCAGGGACAATGTGAGCAAGGAAAAATTCTAACAAGGGAAAGAAAGCAAACAAGGAATGGGTGAGTTGGTGTTTAACATTTAAATTAAATTCTATGTTTTTTTTGGTTCGATGTAAACATAATGTCTCTCTTATAAAATTTAATGCTCAAAGCTACATGATTAATAGTTTGATAATAGTTTGATGAGTTTTCCACTTTAACATGTTACATGGAATTAAATGTTTAATAGTTTAATAAGTCATATGCTTCTTTTTTCAATTGGTTGCACTCATGATTGTAAAGAATTCATTTTTTACAATAAAGATAGAGAATTTGGAAGGTGCTAAAGACTAATTTTAGCATATCAATATTTTATAATGAAAATAGATATGGCTTGTGCATAACAAGATAGAGGGAATTGTTTTATCATGTTTTAACAAATTAGGAATATAGATTTTGTATATATGAAAAAATATTGTACAAAATTAGAATGTTATAGATACACGATAAATGATATAAACAAATTTAAAAAAATTTAAATATGATAATATATTAAAAATAAAAATTGTAATAGACAAATATAAATCTAGGTGGAAAATTGAGATGCAAACTATTTTAAATATGAGATTGATAGGTTAACTATGTTGATTGTGTGCAGATTTGAAATAAGACTTGATAGGATTTACAAACAATAGCCATGTGATTGCACATGGCTAGCAAAGCAGGGCACAATTGTCTCTAGGGAGCACTAGTGTCTGATAGATAATAGAGAACTAATATTTCTAGGTTTTGTTTACCTTTGCCTACTTATTATGTGGATTGTGTGGGAGTTTTCAATTCACTTCATGAACCACTGCATAACTATTTTTCCCACTTAAAACTTGAGCTTAATAAACAAGAAAATAAATGCAAACATGATGTAAAATGATATTAACAGTTGAATTTGTACTTGATTTCAACACCTATTTTATTGAATTTTTCATACATACCATTACTCTTAAGAGGAATCAAACTCGATGTAGTTTTCCCATGCAATGGTAGTGTATGTGAAATTAGGGAAAAATAATAGATGATGGTGCAATCCTTACATGATTTAGTGCTTCAACCATGACATGTGATCTTGGAGGTATATTCATATTAAATAGCTTAGTGTTACTAGGGTTGTATGTAACAAGAATTGAGAGAAATAGGGAATTTGCTCTCAATGTGCAATTAGATTTTTTGGTGCTTTACAATGTTGTTGGCAAGATTTTATACTCTGATGCTTTCTCAAATTATTAATATGACTTGACCAACTAGATGCGACATGAAAATTGTAACATTGAAGAAACTATGAGCTAAAACATGATTTTTGTCTATGTTTGAGAAGGGAAACTTGTTTGTTTGATGGAGGTTTTTGGTACTTTTAAACATAAAGTATGAAAAGATAGAAAAAAATGGCAGAAAAGAATAAGAATGGAGAGATAATAGAGAGAAATGGAAGGGAAAATGAGAGATTGTCAACAAAGTAAAAATAAAAAATGTCTATATGACCTAGAATAAATGGAGTGGGTTGGATAGTTCAACAATCAAAACGTATGCCCACAAAAAGGGTGAGAAAGAAATACTTCAAACAAAGGAATAAAGACATCACCAAAGAGGTTTCAAGACACAAATTTCTACAGAATGCCTTTGTATTTTTAGGGTATAAATAAACACAAATTATCACTTTCCTCCTTTCATATAAGGTTTCATTTAATAGAAAAGAGTCCAAGTTGGAGTCTTTCTTTCAGTATTGTGAATATAAACATAAGGCAAATGAGATAAATGATTACCCAAAAGATCAAAGTATTCATTCAAATTAGATTAAGTGTATATAACATAAAGCCTATTTTCTAAGGTTTCCAACATCAATTTTATCAAACCAATAGAGTTTACACGTAATTTAGAAAGCACATAATTTTTATAGATTTATATATTCATAAACTATAAAATATATATCACAAACATAGAATAATCAAAATCCACAAGATAATCCACTCATTTTACAAGTTTGTTTACATTTCATTCACAAAACTTTTTGGTGAAAAAAAGTTTTACAAAGTCGCAATAGTACTTTCTCAATAAACTCTAAGCGAAAAATGTTATTAACCCTTTTATAATAACCATAATTTATACATACACTTAATTTTTAAGTGATTACGCAACTATTGTCTTAACTTGACCTATACTTAACCCCTTTTAACTTCAGTTTTACATATTAAATAATAGCTTTACCATATTTATTATTTTATAACTTAACACAATGTTAATTCATAATAAATTAATTTGAATCATTTTATGTCATTAAAATAAAATCAATTAATTCACAAGAATTAATATGATACCATTTTAAAATGAAAATAGAGCTTTAATACACAATCCAACTTCTCTTTCACCGACTCAGGATTTCTGGGATCTGTAAACAAGTCTACCATCAGCTAAATGTCTCGATCATGTTAATGCTATTCTATTCCCAGCATACCCATTCTTTGTAAAATGACTTGTGATATCCCTCTATACTTCAGAATTTTATGAGAGTAATTTTGCATTGCCATACATACATAAAATCAGTTCCCATGTGTGTTTGTTGCCAAGGGATTTGAAAGAAAATCCCACATGTTTGTACAAGGTAGCCTATAGACACAAAGTACCAACCATGTTCATCGAACTCCAAGGAGAGAAACGAAATATGATCGTTGGGCTGTGAAGGGTTCAAGTCAACTCCTTTTTATTCTTAGTAGTATCAAATATTATATCTTCAAGAGTGATGGAAAATATTATTGCATGCGTCTTGTTGTCTATAGAGCGGTGTGCGTGTTTGAAAGGCTTAGTGTGTGATGCAAAAGGTTATCTTGGAGTCTGTAACCAAAGATCTCTATAAAATAACCAGAGGAAAGCCACATTCAATAACTAATATGTTTGAGATGTTTATAGAACAATATGTGGCATTGTAGACTTTTCCAAATGCGTCCACTTGTCAGCTTTCAATTAAATGTACCTTTACAGGTCCTAGTTTCAATTATTATTTTTTAGGGATTATGAACAAGTGTTCATACTATTGTTAGACTCTTACCCAAAAAATGAATAACATTTAGTGGGTTAGCTTTATTTAAGTTAATATATAATTATTTTGTAATTTTTAAGTTAATTTATTAAAATGTGATAGGTTAATATGTAAAAATAGAAGGATCTTGAAAAGAATAGCTAAAAAATATGAAAGGTCAATTACATACACCTATGTATTATAAATAAGAGAGATGGCCACTGTATAAAGGGTTATTTTTTCTTTCAGTTTTAGGAAAGGGATTGTTGTAGCTTTGTGCATTGTACGTACTTTTTCAATATTTCTTAATGGAAAATTAGTGAAAGCATGAGATTAATTTCAGGGCTTGTTGGTATTGTTTATTTATTTTTGAAATTTACATTGTTATCCAGGGATAGAGAAGCTATTAAATTTTGAATTTTTTTTTATAATTATATGTAAAACTTTGATTTCTCAAACTTTTTATTGATTATCTTGAAGAATTGGTTTTGTATCATATATATGCAATATGATTGAAGGGGACACTTTTTGCATTTATGAAACCTTTTTTCACCATTCTAGTTATCACTACCACCCCCAGATTCATTTTCATATGAGAGGAATAATTTTCCATTCATCTAATCCAATTCTAAGTTAGTTAGGGAGACTTTTGAGTTTATTCTATTGTGGGCTTCTCACCTTCATCTCCATATTCTCTCATTTTCATTTTTCTTATTTTAATCTATTTATGCTTTGTAATTAAAAGTAATCAAAACTACTGAAAAAATCATATCCTATGAAGGAGATGCCCCTCTCAAATGTAGATTAATATGACATCTCCAATGGTGATTTATCCAAAGTTACAAAAATCAAGTCATTACCCATTAATAAAGTCAATAAAATAAACAAATCTAATAGAGACATAAATTTTAGTTAGCATACATCAACCAAAGTACAAAAGAAAGAGCATATAGGTAGGGATGCTTATCTTATGTTAACATTTTGGCACATTAATCTCCCCTTAGCTTCTTAGTAGTTTTTAAAATATTTCTTAGGTGAAGTTAATTTTTATGAAATAATACGTAAGTAGACAAAAATTTGGGACTCCAATAACTTGGTATACCTTGTTGGTATAGCTCATATCATTTAAATTTTTAAATACCTTTTGCTAACTTGTCTTCCCTTGGTGTAATATCCTTGTCCATGATTTCATTTGTTCCTCCTAAGGTGAATCTATGAGCATGAGAAGAGTGGATTGGATATTGTTTCTTGGATAAATGATAAAAGGGGACCTATATATATGGATACAATGCCTAAAATGTATATGTCATCTATAGTCAATGTCATCAACCTAAATGAGGACTTATGTCAAAGCAGGCGTTGCTGCTAGACAACGTGAAATTAGTTGATGACATCATACAAGAGCACATGAAGAGAAAAAAAAGAGAACTCTTGAAAGGGGAGTGGGAATCGAGGAGGATAAGCTAGGTTGATATCATGATTTCTAAATATGGTAGTAGGGAGGGTATTACATAACAAATTATCTCACACCGTACCATGAGTTGACCCACCCTAATCCTAGTGTGTTCCTTAAGATTTATAATTATGGACATTATTAGAACAATAAGTGCTAAAAATACAATGTCAATAATAAAAAATAAGGTGTATATGTTTAATCAATGTTTCTATTTAATAGATTTGTAAGTCAAAAGTTTCTCTTAAATAATAGAAATGCAAAATCTGATTTCACAAATGTGTTGATTATGTATCGGGATCCACAAACCTCAATCTATATCTGAATATTTGGATTGATCCCTGAGAAATTTATCTCCTTCTTCAAAGTCTATTAAGAAAAATGAATGTACAAAAAATAAAAATAAAGATTTGTTTTGGTACTCGATCTCAATATCAATATGATTTTTAAGCACTAGCTATTTATGAAAACCCTTAAACATACACAATAACAATCATAATATACTAATTAGTAAAATACAATTTAACTAAACAATAAAATGTAATGTAAAAATGTCACTACAATAATCTTCAAAAATAATGAATGTTGTACAAATACTTGATATTTTTAAAAATACAATAATATAAACAAATATTCTAAAATAATACAATTTTACTATTAATAAATCTTTAATAAACATGTAACAAATGTGCACATCCATACATGCCACAACTTGATAAATGGTCGAATGATGTGAATGGATTGTTTTTTTCTAATTGACATCTCAAACGAGTTAGGTAAAAGAGAGAGATCCAAATAGCATCGTTCCCTTTTATCTCGACATTTTTGGAACAAGTTGGTTCGACGTTATTGACGTGTACCGCCTCATCATTAAATGTCACGAAATTTAGTCGATTTTCTTTTTAAATGCCATAGTCGGTAATGGTGGAGATTTGAAACGACACGTGTCGGTGAAAGCTTGTCTAGTGACGCGTGCGGCTAGAATAGATGGACAATATATATGAAAGATACCTAGAGTGGGAAACACGGTAGAAGACCATTGACCGCACAGTAAATGAATGTGGTAGGTTGGCTTTTCTTAAAATTGATTTGATGCAGTCCTTATCTAAATTTATCTCCTCCTATATAATATAAAAATATGCATTTTTTTCTTAATTTGATACAAAACATTTCAATATCAGATAAATATGTTTCTATTATTTAATTTGTTGTGCAGTAGTGAGAAGGGGACTCACGAATTATAACAAGCAGTTTATTATGAATGATGTTTAACATTAACGGAAATTACTTAACGGTGACAGCTTACTTGACCGTGCTTGATTCTGTTATGGATCAATACGTTATATATACAAACTTGGCTCACACTCATGTTTTGGTATCATTAAATATATTTCATTGATAACAATGTTGGATTTCTGAATGATTTAATCCCCTGGTCAAAAGACGACTGACAGTGACATTGAATACTTTATCGAAAGGTGGGTAACACGGAAGAACATAAAGCAGACCTGCGTACGTGACTGCCATGCGTGTGCACGCTGCCACCGCTACGGGTTTCGACAAAGCCGCTGACGATGTTGCCTCTATTTCTCTCAGTCCAAACGGGGCTCCGATCGCATACTGTTCTCTCCCAGATTTATGGCTTTCTGACGGTTAATTGTCCTATTCTCGAGGCTATCGTTTGTGTCTGGCAAACTTTAGTGCCCACGAAATAAACAATACTAGCAGTAACAATAGAATAGTTTTGATGAGTTTTCCATTTTAACATACTACATAGAATAAAATGTTTAATAATTTAATAAGTTTTCTATGCTAACATACTATTTTCTTCAACTGGTTGCACTCATGGTTGTAAAGAATTCATTTTTACAATAAAGATAAAAGAATTTGGAAGGTGGTAAAGACTAATTTTAACAGATCGACATTTTATAATGAAAATATATATGGCTTACACAAAAAGATGGAGGAAATTGTTTTACCATGTTTTCACAGATTATGAAAAAATACTGTACAAAATTATAATGTTACATATACACAATAAATGATATAGATAAATTTAGAAAATTATGAATATGATAATATACTAAATATGGAGATTACAATAGACAAATATAAATTTAGTGGGAAAATTGAAATGCAAACTATTTTTAACACTGAGATTGAGAGAGTAACTATGTTGATTGTGTGCGGATTTGAAATAGGACCTCGCAGGGTTTCCAAATGATAGCCATGTGATTGGATAGCAAAGCAAAGCACAATTGTCACTAGGGAGTGCTAGTGTCTGATAGATAATAGAGAACTAATGTTTCTTGGTTTTGTATACCTTTGCCTACTTATTATGTGGACTGTGCAAGGGTTTCCTATTCACTTCATGGACCACTATGTAATTATTTATTTCACTTAAAACCTTAGTTCAATATACAAGAAAATAAATGCAAACACAATGTAAAATGATGTTAGCGGTTGAATTTGTATCTGATTTCAACACCCATTTCATTGAATGTTTTTTACATACAAATTCTCTAAGAGGGATCAAACTCTATGTAGTTATCTCATGTTACAGTAGTGTGTGTAAAATTGGGGGAAAATAATAGATGATGGCGCAATCCTTACATACTTTAGTGCTTCAACCATGGCTTTGGACTTTAAAGGTATATTCATATTAAATAGATTAGTGCTACTAAGGCTATATGTAATACGAATTGAAAGAAATAGATAATTTGCTCTCAATGTGTAATTATAATTTTTTGGTGCTTTACAATGTTGTTGGCAAGATATTATGTTGTGGTGCTTTCTCTAATTATTAATGTGACTTGACCAACTGGATGCAACATGAAACTTGAAACATGGGAGAAACTATGAGCTAAAGCGTGATTTTCCTGTACGTTTGAGAGAAGCAACTCCCTTGTTTGATGGAGTTTTTTGGTAATTTTAACTATAAAGTATGAGAAGACAGTGAAAATGAAAAAAAAATCTAGAAATGGAGAGAGAATACAGAGAAATGGAGGGGACAATGAGACATCGTCAATAGAGTAACACAAAAAAAATGCCTAGATAACCCATAATAAATGAAGTGGGTTGGATAGTTTAACAGTCAAAACTTATGTTCACAAAAAAGGTTGTGAAAGACAAACTTCAAACAAAGGAATGAATACATCAGCAAAGAGGTTTCAAGACCTAAATTTCTACAATATGTCTTTTTATTTTAGGGTAGAAATAAACACAAAGTGTCACCTTCCTCCTTTCAGACAAGGTTTCGTTTAACATAAAATAGTCCAGGTTGGAATCTTCCTTTCAATATTGTGAATAAAAACACAAGCCAAAAGACATGAATGATTACGCAAAAGCTCAAAGTATTCATCCCAACCAGATTATGTGTATATAGCATAAAGTCTATTTTTTAGGGGTTCCATCACAAATTTCATAAAACCAAAAGACTTTACATGTAATCTAGAAAGAACAAAATTTTAATCGATTTATACATTCATAAATTATAAAATAGATATAAAAACAAGACATAATCAAAATCTATTAGGTAATCCACTCACTTTAAAAGTTTGTTTACATTACATTCACAAAACTCTTTGATGACAAATAATTGTACAAAGTCAAAATAGTTCTTTCTCCATGAATTATGAGTGGAAGAAGTTATGAACCCTTTTACAATGATAACATTAATTTATGCATGCATTTTATCTTTAGATGGTTACATGACTATTTATTGACTTGACTTGACCTATTCTTAACCCCTTTTAACTTGAGTTTTACATTTTGAAAAAGTGCTTTGCCATATTTATTATTTTATAGATTAACACTTTATTAATTCATAATGATTAATTTGAATCATTTTGTGTCATTAAATAAAATTAATTAATTTACAAGAATTAATATGACTGATATTATTTTATAATGAAAATCATGCTTTAATACACATTCTAACTTTATTTTCACTGACTTAGGATTTCAATATTGAGATTTGCAAACAAGTATACCATCAGTTGAATGTCTTGATCATGTTAATTATATTCTATTTACGACACACCTATTCTTTGTAAAATGATGTGTGATATCCCTCTATACTTTAGAATTTTATGAGAGTAGTTTTGTATTACCATACATAGATACATAAACACGTGTATGCCAATATAAACCAATTCCATCCTTGGAAAGTGCAACACAAATTCTATTATAAATGCTTAGGAATACTAAACTTTGTGAAATTATTATATTGGCCCCTCACACACACACATAATTAATATTTCTTACCAAATAAACCAATATGATATTTACTTCTTCTCTATGGAACACATTCACACTTCTGAGAATGTTTAAGAAGCTAGCCATTGATATCTTGGATAACTTTGTCCTTGGTTAACAAGGAACAATCAAGTTATCCTCTTATTTATTCACCTAATACTTATTGAAATGATTTGGTGAACTCACCACAACCATCAGTAAAGATATTCAAATCCATGGAATTGTGCATATATCTAACACCATATTTTTTGGGTCTTACCTTTATAACCTCATCCAACCTATTTGGGATCCCAAAAGCACTTTTTCACTATGAAAATTTTATTTTCTCCATTGATTTGTTCATGTTTTGATTACCAATTGATATTGAAATATTTGTGCACAGGAATGGTGTAAGTGTCTGTAACAACCCAAATTTATTACTCCATGATCAATTCAAATTTAGATCAGTATAGAAACAGTTACCATGTGTGTTTATTACGTAATGATTTGAAATATAGTCCCACATATTTACAAATGGTTGACTATAGACATAAAGTACCAACCATGTTCATAAAACTCTAAGGAAAGAAATGAAATATGATTGTATGGATATGAAGGGACCAAGTAAACTCTTTTTTTAATAGAAACCCTTCTTTTGCATGGATTAGGTGTACATAATGCTTCTTTTGTTGAGTGATAAGGACTCAAGGGTATCTATTCTACCAAATTTGACTAGGGAATGATCCTAAACTCATCCATTTTATTTTATCTTCTAAGATTTATACCTTATTAGATGGCTAGGCAGGACATTTTACACCATTGTCCTCACTGTTGAACTACAACCCACTTATTCTTAGTATCATCAAGTACTATATCTTCAAGAGTGATAACAATTTATTGTTACATGCATCTTATTATTTATAAAGTGGCTTGCATATTTGAAAGGCTTAGTTTGTGATGCACAAGGTTATATTGGAGTATGCAACCAAAGATCTTTATAAAATAACCAAAGGAAAGCCACATTCAATAACTAATATGTTTCAAATGTTTATAGAATAATATGTAGCATTAGGGAGGTTATTTATTAATGTATACCAATACCAAGATCATAATATGAAAAATGTAGTTATAAAATCCATACTCAAAGAACTAATGTGTCAAATACTGCCAATGGAAATGCAAACCTTGAGGAGGATTGGACTGTTTACATGTGAATGGCATAATATTTGGCTTATAAATTTTTGGAGAGAGATATATAGCATTGGATAATCATCAAGCAAGTTATGGACAATTGTAAACAAAATATACACTCATCTCTTGGCATAAACAATGTGGATGGTTTCAAATATGTTTGGGAGTTTATACTTGGCATGGAAAGATCGTAGACTATTGTTTATGTAAATTAAGTTTGTGAAAGATACACAATGTAAAAAGAGAAGATGAATGCCAGATGGATCAGTATGAACTTTCACTGCTACTATTTGAAGACCGCTATAGACCACTCAAAAATGATGTTGAAGTTTCATGAAATGTCTTGAATGCATTTTGATAAGAATAGTTGAATGGCAAAAACTTGGAGAGATATATGGCTTGCAAGATTATCTAGCATGTGAAGAAGAGTTATTAACTAATGTATATTCTTATTCATGGAAACCAAACCATGTGGAAAGATTGAATAACATCCTATATTCAACTATAATCTTCTAGGAGACTTGGAGGAGTCAAATCATTTTTTAAAATTTTTTTCATAGTTTCTATTTTAAAACTTACCACATTTATTGACCTAAAAATGATTTTAAGAGGAATGGTAGGTTTTAGGTATGGTTTTTACATGCAAAGTAAACTTTAGAAAGCCACATATATGCAAATGAGGTGATAAGAGACCACATGAAAAAAAATTATTATCATTGAATGCACTTGAAGGAGTCAAATCATTTTTTAAAACTTTTTTCATAGTTTCTATGTTAAAACTTACCACATTTATTGACCTAAAAATGATTTTAAGAGGAATGGTAGGTTTTAGGTATGGTTTTTACATGCAAAGTAAACTTTAGAAAGCCACATATATGCAAATGAGGTGATAAGAGACCACATGAAAAAAAATTATTAGCATTGAATGCACTTGACTGGAAAATTTAATTTGTCAAATACTCAAACAAAATGATTATTCATACTCCCCATTAGCAAAGTGACTATTTAAGTTATCCATTATGAAAAATAAACTTTTAATTTTTAGAGTCGGCATGGATTTTGAATTGACCTTACGAATGCATGACATGACTCCTCCATAATAAGAACAACTCATTTACATGATGTGAAAAATTATTTAAATTTTAGAATAGTAACTTTTTAAATGACTTTTCAGGTTGGACACATATGTGCCTAGATTAATGGAGGATATATGCTAGCCTTCCATGTATTACATTGTAAAAAATTAATGCTGGAAAAATGTTTGATGAAACCTTTGATAGATTTAGGAAATATCAACTACATATCTACCTATATGATAATTGGATGATTATTTTCTTCACTTTCAAATAATTCATTGAAAATTCCATGAAATGATTTGAAAAGAGATCTAAATAGCCATTTCCAAACCTAATATATGTATTGTTTTTTTGGACATTTGGGGAAGCTTCTTTATCAAAACCCTTTGTAATGACCTTATCATATTGTGTTTGCATATTGTGATCTTTTAAAATATCATAAGCATCCTATATTAATTGAAAATTGTGTTTTGTATTGGTGTCACCCTTGAGTTAAATTAAACAAGCTATCTCATTAAAGTTTACTTTGATCCTGCTTATTTATTCTAACTTACCTGTAATTTCTTTTGTCAATGCGTTATGAAAGATACAAAGAAAGATGGTATAAATATATCACATAGATTAAGCCTTATCCATTGGGATATGGATTTGGTGTCCATTATGTAATTTTTTTACTATTTGTCTTTGAAACAACTCTAATTACATGTAGGAATATAATTGGGTGTATTCTCCTAAAATTTAAAATATCATGAAAATAGCTCATTCTAATTGTTAAACCAAATTCATTAGTGTAATGTAAAATAACTCTAAAATATTTCATGATTTGTTCCTTCAATTTTCTATGAATTTCTAAATATAATGTGTAGCACACATTTTCACATCTCGATCTAACCAACTAAAATATAGTGCACATATGTCAATCGCATGATAAATGAAAACATGTTATTAGGGTAGATCACCTACTTTAGAATTTATTCATATATTGATCTGACCAACTGACATCTAGTTCACTATCTTAATCATATGAGAAATGAACATGCACTGCCAGGCAAATCACTTATTTTGAATTTTTATACATGTTTACATATCCACTTAAAGAGACTCGTGAAAATATTTGCCTATCCATTTGACACATGTGGAATGAAAATTCATATCACCATCTTCACGTTTATGACTGAAAATGGCATCTCTTCAATACAATGCCAAATATCCTATCTTGGAGACCCACTTGACTAAAATGTTTCAAGGACTTTTTCTATATACCATTTTGGAAATTGAATAAGACTTAAACTATAGAATTGGCATAAGGTTGGATATGTCCTTCTCATTTGGATCCAAATACCAAAGGAATATAGATATGAAAACTAAACCATCAAGAAATGATTGTATATCTCCTAAAAATTAATATTTCCATTCATTCTAAATTAATGACTATCTTGACCTCCTTATGCTAATCATATGATTGTCTGCTAAGAGTTTATAGGTAAAGAACATAGTTATAGACATGTGTAGATATAAAATACCAACACATGGAAAGGGAAATAATAATAATCAATATGTTGCATTTATTGGAAAATAACACACACACACCAAAAAAGAGACAAGAAAAGAAAATAAGCTAATATAGGGGAAAATGATTATTTACAGGGAGTAGATGTAAAAAAAGACTATAAAAAATGATTAACTAGTTGGGAGAAGCACTTGCCATTTCAAAATAATTAGTTTGACTTATGAGGCCCTAACATGTTCATTAAAAGTGACCAACTGGTTGGAAGGAGGATGAACGTATTGTTACAGTGCATATCAATATGATCATGAATGAAAAGATCAACAATGTTTTCAATTTTTTAAATGGAATATTTTCAAGTTATCTAGTATTCTTTGAGCATTATCGAGTAATGTTTGACTTTTTCAATGTCTTCTTGAATGGCTTAAAATGCATTTATGTAAGATACATGAATAAAATTAGAGAGGAATGCCTCGCATGTCTCTTCTTGAGTTGGAAAAATAATATGACTATCTTTTATTCCTATGGAAAAAATAAATTCATCATCGAATGAATCATCATCATTATCTTCATAAATATATTCTACCTTGAGAGTTTCCATTTTGTTTGATATGAATATTGGTCACCATTCTTCTTCTTTCATATTCACATCTTTTTTGATTTCAACCCTAGAAATAATATATTCTTTAGATGGTATAAGATTGATTTCCTTGAATTTAGATCTTCCAAAAAGTTATTCTTCTATAGAACATAAAAGGGAAACAACAATAAAATATTTGCGTTTAATCATTAAGTCTTCCATTTTGGGAAAAAATAGGTATTCTTATTTGTAGATGATTGAATCAATGTTTTACTCTTTTTCATAAATTACATCACATTATTTATTTTTGCCTTTTATATTTTTTATTCAATTAGTTGTTCCTCGAATATGTCATTTTCTCCCAAGACTATTAGGTTCAATCAATCATGTGAGACAAGTATAAATTTCTTTTATTTATGAAGGGAAGGCTATATTATTGATTTGTTCATTGATCAATAATTTTTTCTTGTATTTGTTCACTTTATGTCATGGTATAAACAATCATAAAAGATAAGAAACATTTTCTATTTTTCTTTGTTGAATTTTTGACATGATTGATCTAGAATTTCATTATTGAAACTTTGTTCTGAATGTTGAGTGCTTTTGATTATATTAGCTTCCACTAATTATTTTCCACTTAAAGAATTCATAACATGTTTTGAAACTTCTTTCTTCAAAATCCTAGACAAAATCATGTCATATTCAATTTTAATAGCTTATTATTATGTATCTTCCATGCATCTTTTACTTTGTTCCTAATCAAGATAAATATTATTATCGAATGTATAGATCTAAATTTAAAAAAATTAAATTATCAAGACTTGGTTGATCATCCTTAGGGATTGATTTTGATAATTTGTTGAACCATGCTATGAGCTCTCTCATATGCTCTTCTTCTTGCTTTTGAATTTATAATAAATATGAAAATGAAACACACATATTCACAACCAGTTTGAATCTTTGTAATAATATTTTATTTAAGGAATACTAATTCACAATGAATCCATATTTTAGGTTCTAGAACTATTCAATAATTGGTCCTGTGATATTTTCAACAAAATATTCTCATAGAAACACCTTCATGCATAACTCATTAGATGTTATATGACACTATGAAATCAAGGATGTGATTAATTAGATATTGAGAGTTTTATCCATAAAATATTTTTAATATCTTCCTTGCACCTCAAATTATCTCACTATATTAGAGCAAAGCCAACAAACCAAAACATTTTTCCCATGGGACTTGGAGAACATTAATGTTGGTGTGCACCAACACCATTTATTCAATCATAAATATGTAGGCACTAATGACTTCATCTCAATAAATTATCCAAACTCTATTCTATGGATGTTCCTTGAAATATCTAAAAATTGAGCGTATAAGGCACACCTATCCCTAGCGGAGTGACCAAAAATTGCTAGCATAGTTTTATGTCACAATGTTTTCTCAAATTATTTTTGTGAATTGCCCTAAAATATGCAACATGAAACTTGAAAAAAGGAGAAACCATGATTTAAAATATGGTTTTCCTCTACATATGAGAGAGGCATCTCCCTTGTATGATGGAGTTTTTGGGAATTTTGTAGTTTTAACCATAAAGTTGAAAGGACTACAAAAATGAAAGAAAAGAGAAATCTAGGAATGGAGAGAGAATTGAGAGAAATGGAAGGGATAATGGGATATCCTAAAAAATTTAAACACAATAAACTTTAAAGATAACCCATAATAAATGGAGTGGGTTGGATAGTTCAACAATGAAAACTTTTATCCATAGGAAGGGCAAGAAAGACATACCTAAAAAATAGGAATGAAGACATCACCAGAGAGATTTTGAGACAAAAAGTTATAAAAAATACCTTTATATTTTAGGCTAGACATGAATGTAAAATCCAAAAGATCAAAGTCTTCAATCAAATTAGATTAGGTGTATAAAACATAAAGTCTATTTTCCAGGGTTTCCAACATAAAATTTGAAAAACCAAGAGAGATTACACATTCCAAAAACTAATGATTTATTTATGGATTTCTTTTAGATAATAAATTATAAAAATATATATTTAAAATAATAAATAATAAAAATATAAATGATAATCCATTCACAATACATATTTGTTAGCATTGCATTCATAAAACTCTTTGATGACAAAAGATTGTATAAATTTGAAACAATTATTTCTCCATGGGATCTGAGCAGAAAAAGTGATGAAACCTATTAAAATGGTAACCATCATTCATATAAACATTTTATCTTTAGGAAATTACAAAACTACTTTATTAACTTGACTTGAGCTATACTTAACCCCTTTTACTTGAGTTCACATTTTGAGTTGGCTCTTTACAAACATTACAATTTTGTAACCTAATACTTTATTAACTCATAATGAATTATTTTGATCTTCTTTTGATACTAAATAAAATTAATTAATCCAAAATAATTAATATGACTGAAACTATTTTGAAATAAAAACTGATCTTTAAAACACATTCCAACTTCTCTTTCACCAATTAAGTATTTTAGTACTGGGATCTACAAACAAATCCACCATCATCTGAATGTCTTGGTCATGTTAATATTTATTCATTCCCAAAACAACCCTATATGTAAAATTATGTATGATATCCCTCCATACTTAAGAATTTTATAAGAGTAGTTTTACATTGCCTCAGACACACACATTATCACAAACTTAGGATTCTTAATTATTCCGAATAATATTCGTGTTACCCTGGAAAGTGCAACATAAATTTTGTTGGGATTACTTTAAAATCTTAAACTTGTGAGGATATGTATATTTCTTGATATTGGCAAGCAGTTTTTTTTTTACTATTTTTTATAGGGCAACTTTTGAAGACCCGTGGGGAGCACTGCCACTTGAAGAGTCAACTACCAATGGCAAGGGACACTCGAACATAGGACCTACTGAATAAAGAGGATATGTATATGTCAATTCTAGCTTTGGAAAATGTAACACAAATTTTATTGAGAATACATAAAAATCATAAAAATTTAAAATTCTTAAATATTCCTAACAAAATAGATAATACACTTTCCAAAACTAAAATTGATGTGCACATGCACACATATAAATATAAACATACATATACATTTACATACACAATACGTTTATATATACATATATTATTTATATATATAAATGTAAATATAGATATGCTAACACATATGTACATAAACTTGTTCCCATGTCTCTATATTGTCTAGGGATTTGAAATACAGTCCCATATATTTCCTACCCACAGTCCCATATATTTCTAAAGGGTAGGATAGACAAAGAAAGTACCAAACATGTTCATCTAATTCCAAGGAGAGAAAAAAATATGATATTAGGGTGATGAACGGACCAACTCAACCCTTCTTTCTTCTAAACATCATCAAGTAGTATATCTTCAAGAGCGAGAAAAAATATTATCGCATTCGTCTTGGTGTTTATAGAATGACATGCGAGTTTGGAAGGCTTAATTTGCAATGTAAAAGGTTATGTTGGAGTCCACATATAGATATATTTATAAAATAACGAAAGGAAACCTGCATTCAATAATTAATATGTAAGAGATGTTTATAGAAGAGTATGTGGCATTAAGAAATTTATATGAAAATGTAGACTAAGACCAATTTCACAACATGCAAATGGGAGTTATGAAATCCACAGACAAAGAACTAATATGCTCAAAATGGCTCATGGAAATGTAACTCTGGAGGAAGATTGAACTGTTTGCACGTGTATGTCATAGTATTATCTTTGATTAATTAAGAGAGAGATATATAACATTGGAGAATGGTCGAGCAAGATATGGACGCTTTCAAATTTGACGTAAACTTATCTATTGGCATAAACCACGTGGAAGGCTGAAAATGTGTTTGGGTGTTTATAATTAGCATGGCGGGGTCATGGACGACAATTTAATGCAAAGTAAGTTTGCGAAAGCTGCAGAATGTTAATCGAGGTGATGAACGCTAAATGGAGCAATTTTAACTTGCACTACTACCATTTGAAGGCTTCTAAACAACACTCAATACTAACTTTGAAGTTATTTGAAATGTCTTGAATGAATCTAGATTTTGGAGTATCATATATCACGCGAAGAACAATTATAAAACAATGTATATGCTTGTTCGCTGAAACCAAGCCACATGGAGAGCTTGAAAAACCATTTAGAAGATTTAGGCGGGCTTGGAGAAGTCAAAAGGTTTTTCAAAACACTTTTCATAGTTTCCAAATCAAAACTCACCACATTTATTGAGCTAAAACTAATTTTGAGAGTATTTCAGGTCTTAGGTATGGTTTTTACATGCAAACGAATCTTAGAAAGACACACTTATGTAGATTAGGTGATAAGAGACTACATGAAAAAATTTAGAGACTGTTAAATACTTTTAAATAATTGAATGCATTTGATCAGGCAATCTACAAAAGATTTAAAAAACTGATTATCCATACTCCGCATTTTCAAAATGACTATTTAAGTTATCTATTATGCAAAACAAACTTTTGAACTCTATATTCACAAAATGAATTTATAAAATCTAAATTGATCTTATGAATGCATATCATGACTTTTGAACATAATATGAAAAACTCATTTACATGGTATGAAAATTGATATAAATGGTGGAATAGTAAATTTTAAAATGCCTTTTCATGTTGGAGAAATATGTCCCTGGATTAATGGAGGATAGTTGTTACCATTTCATGTATCACATTGCAAAAAAGTAATGGTGGACAAAAGTTTGATGTAACCCTTGATGGCTTTAAGAAATGCCAATTAAAGATCTACTTGTATGTCAACTGAATGACTCTTTGATTCAATTTTAAATAATTTATTGAAGATTCTAGGAAATCATTTATAAAGGGATCTTAAAATCCATTTTCAAACCCAACATCTGTATCGATTATTTGGCCATTTGGTGAAGCTTCATTCTCAAACCCTTGGTCCCGACCCTATCATATAGTGTTCACATCTTGGGATATTTTAAAATATCATAAGCATTCTACATTTATTTAAACTTGTTTTTTGCATTGGGGTATCCCTTGAGTTCAAATAAACAAGCCATCTCATTAAAATTCACCTTGATCATGCTTATTTCTTCCAACTTGTAATTCATTATTCCAATGCCCCAATCAAGATACAAACAATGATGGTCCAAATGTCGCACATAGATTAACCATTGTCCATTTGGCTATGGAGTTTGTGTCCATTCTAGAAAGGTTTTATTGTCTCGATCTTTAAAACACTTCTAATTGCTATAGGAGTGTAATTGGGGTTGTTGTCATGAAATGTAAAATTTCATGACAATAATTGTGGAAGCCTCTTATGTGAAAAACTAATTAAAATGTGCATTTATGGTGGTTAATATGGAATTCCTTCAAATAGAGCTTACTAAATTTATTCGTCTAGGATTACAAAACTTTCAATTTTGTAAAAGAGTCATGATTTGTTGGGAGGACACTCTTGGTAGAGATTGATAATAACGAGGATAAATATTGTCTAGATAGAGAGTCATTTCCCTAACAAAATAACTACTAATATGAAGGTGTAGATTAGTTCGAGAATGACCCTAGGCCATAGATTAATTTGGTTAAAGACATTCCAAGGTCATATACTTTCTTGGAAGAATAAGTCACTTGCACATAAAGTGAATGAAAGTTGACAAAAGGCACTAGAATAGGTCATGATCTTAGTGTGCCAAAAAGGTGATTAAAAGTGCATGATATTATCTTAAATGTTAAATTATATTTCTACATTTTCCCCCATTTATTATAGTAATGAAATAAATCAAAATTAGTAAAAAAATGTGTGTATTTGAATACATTTTTGAATTATAGTCTTGAATTTATACCACAAGATTGAATTGTGTTTTACATGAAATTGCAATGAAACATGTATAAAATAAGTCCTTAATTAATATGAAAATAAAAAAATAAAGACAAGAAGACTTGTAGATATAATAATGAGGAACAAATAAATCTCATTGGGTATGCCAAACATTATGTTTTCTAGTGTAAAATAGGTGCAAAAAGGTGAACAAACAACTATAGATGAAATTAGGCTCATTTCTAATGCAAAATTGATACAAAATTGGTGCAAAAATGGCTCAAAATTTTAGTATAATATGGGTTTTGTGTATACATAGTAGATAATGGAAAGCATTGTCATTCCATCTACATAACTAGTGCTAAATTGAGTAAGGAGGAAGTTGTATCACACACATGACCCCAATCTGATATCTTTTATATAGACTACGAGAATAAGTAAGAACAAACATAGTTATGAGTAAAAAAATATGCACTAACCTAGACCACATTCCATGCACGATGCCCACAAATTGATAAAATATAGGATAAATTTTGAGTACTTTATAGGACCTGAGATTGTTTACTTGTTGCTTACTATTCTGAACTGCATAAGACTTTGATAAATTCTAAAATTGACTTTTTTGTGATCTGGAATAATAGCATCCTATTTGGACAATTGTCAGGAGTTAAAATATATGAATGGATCACTATTATCACAATTAATTATATTAATGATTTATTATTATGCTCTTTGATGCAATATGTGAGGTCTGCATAATTTTTTCTACGCACTATAATGCGAGTGATTAGTTTCTAAGATAAGCCAATATGTATGCCCCATATTTTGAGGTAAATTATTGAGCATGCACAATGACTTAACTTAAAATAATAATTTATCAAAAATATGTAAACCTAAGTAGTAGTGATAACATGGAAAAGTGTGGCATCATCTTATAGATAAACTAAGAATAGTAATTATGTGATATGCATGTAGGAAAAAGCATACATAATACCAATGTCAAGATAGATGTTAGTAATTAGGCACAAAAGTATTGAAATTTGAATAGATCTAATTTGGTATGGATTCATGATATCCATCATGCCATCAAAAACAAGGAGAATGCAACATAACCATCATCATATTGAAAAATGAGAAAACAAGCAAACAAGTGTCATGATCATGACACACAAAATCAATGTGTACACACAATGCACATAATTTTAATGGATTTATTAATTCATAAACTATAAAAAAATATATTACAAAAAATAAATAATCAAAATCCATGAGATTATCCACTCACTTTACAAGTTTATTTGTATTGCATTCATAAAACTCTTTGATGACAAACGAAAAAACAAATTTGCAATAGTTCCTTCTCCATAATATCTGAGTGGAAGATGTTATGAACCATTTTAAAATGGTATCCTAATTTATATATAATATTTATATGGTCACATAACTACTTTCTTAACTTGAGTTTAAAATTTTTGATCGCATTTTACCAATTTTATAATTTTATAACTTACCACTTTATTAATTAATAATGAATTAATTTAATTCATTTTGTGTCACTAGATAAAATAAAATAATTCAAAATAATTAATATTATTGAGACAATTTTGAAATGAAAATCGATCTTTAAAACACATTCCAACTTATCTTTCACCGACTTGAGATTTCAATGTTAATATTTGTAAACAAGTCCACCATCATATGAATGTCTTGATTATGTTAATGTTATTCCATTTTAAACACACCCATTCTTTGTAAAATTATTTATGATATCCCTCCATACCTCATAATTTTTTTGAGAGCAATATTGCATTCTCTCTCTCTCTCTCTCTCTCTCTCTCTCTCTCTCTCTCTCTCTCTCTCTCTCTCTCTCTCTCTCTCTCTCTCTCTCTCTCTCTCTCTCTCTCTCTCTCTCTCTCTCTCTCTCTCTCTCTCTCTCTCTCTGTGTGTGTGTGTGTGTGTGTGTGTGTGTGTGTGTGGGTGTGTGTGTGTGTTTATGTTTCTTACCAAATAAAGTAATATGATATTTCTCTCTTCTCTATGGAAATCATAAACATTTCTAATAATGTTTAATGTGATCACCTTGATATTTTGGATATATCTATCAGATCAAAACATAATAGTGTATCACACATTTTGGCATAATGTGGTGACATAAACTTACAATTTATCCTTAGAATATATTGATTTTGGGTCATTTATATTAATAAAAAAATTGTGTTTTAGAATATATACACAAATATTTAGTGCATATGTATTTTCCTATTTTTTTAAAAAAAATTATCTATTTTTTGGATTTATTTTTGAAGTATATTTTTTTCTAGCTACTTAGTGGGACATAATATTATGGAATATGAATTTTCTTTATAAACATGGAAAACTAAAGTTGTCTTATAATCGATTCACTTAATATTTCTTGATGTTATTTAACAAACTTACCAGAACCATTAGAAAGGATATTCAAAGCTATGGTATCATGCATGTTTCCACCACATTATTTTTAGGTTTTCATACATTTATAACCTCATTCCACCTATTTGGGATCCCATAATCTACTTTTTCACTATCATAATTTTTTTTTCATTGAGATGTCTATGCTTTGATTATTGTTTGATGTTGAGTTTTGATGTGCAACTTGGGTTTGATAACCCATTTAAAAATATAATGAATTCATATATTTCCTTACTTGATCCATTCATGCTTGGGAGTTTGAAATGGTGTAAGTGTTTCTAGTAGCCCAGATTTCTTACTCTTTAATTAATTTAATATCATACACATCTATAAATAGTTTACATGTGTTTATATTTAATGGGGATTTAAATGAAAGTCCCACATATTTGAAAATGGTAGAAAAGACACACAAAGAACCCACCATGATCATCAAAATCCAAGGAGAGAAACCAAATATGATTTTAGGGTGGTGAATGAACCAATTCAACCCCTCTTTCCTCTTAAGAACATGTAGTAGTATATCTTCAATAGTGATATAAATTCATATTATATTGCATGTCTTGGTGTTTATAGAGTGACATGCAGGGTCGAATGGATTAGTTTTCAATGCAAAATGTTATGTTGGAGTCAACATTTAGATATATTTATAAAATAACCAAAGGAAAGTTGCATTTAATAACTACTATGTTTCAGATGTTTATAAAATAATGTGTGGCATTAAAAAGGTTATTTGGAAATATAGAATAAGACCAAGCTTCCAACATGAAAAGGGGAGTTATGAAAGCCACAGTTAAAGGATTTATATGCTCAAAATGGCCAATGGAAATGCAATTCTACAGGAAAATTAAATTATTTGCACATGTATGGCATAGTTTTAGTTTAGAAAATTTTAGAGAGAGAGGTATATAGCATTGGATAATGGTTGAGAAAGTTATGGACACTTGAAAATGAAAAATATTCTATAACTTGGCATAAACCACCAAGAAGGCTGAAAACATGTTTGAGAGTTTATAATTTTCATGGTAGAGTCCTAGAATAATTTTAATGCAAGGCTAGCTTGTAAAATCTGCACAATGTAAAAAGAAGTGATGAACACCGCATGAATTAGTTTTACTTGCACTTATGCCATTTGAATAATATTAAAGACCATTCAATACTATATAACATAATATTTTCAAACTTTTATCACTTAATGACACTTTGTATCTTGTAAGAACCTATCGAGTCTTAATCTCTTTGAGTGCATGCCTTAAGGGGTGTACTATAAAAGGGGTGGGTACACCATTAGTGCTTTATAAGATTGTTGTTCCTTTTTCCACTTACCATATACACACTTCTATCCTAAAATCTTGAACCCTAAGCTTAATTTTCTCTTGTTTCACCATTCCTATCATTTGCCATACTTTCTCTTTTTTCCTTTCTTTATCTAACTTTTTCCTATTGAGAAAACTAGGTCGAACACCATGGTTGACTTAGTACATTTTTAGGGTTTGTGTTCAACAAACTAGGTTGACCTAGTTCACCTAGTATAGTTTATGGACTTTTTAGCTCTTTTGGTTTGTTAGCCTTCTGATTGACCAAGTATAAACCTAGTGAGTTAGCTCAAAAATGTGCTAAGTCAACCAAGTTGACCTAACAGAGCTGACATTCTTAAATTATTTTAGGGTAAGATACTACTATGTATACAAAGTATTTTACCACTATTAAAAAAGAGTGAATAATTAAGTGAAGAAGTGCAAATGAACATCTACATATTTACCATTCTACTTGGGGATTAAAGCTTTAGGGTTTAATACATTCTTTGGAGCTCTGATCTCATCTTGTGCATATGTGTTTTGGATGCTTGGATAGGTTGTGTAACCTAGATCTAATTTATCTTAGTTGTCCTTACATACCATGATAATCTCTTGAGAAGCACCTTGTCCAAGGGGGAGATTAAGGCTCGATGGGTTCATCTTCAAAGGTAAGTATTCCTAACTTTATTCATCCTTTGTAAGAGTAGATAGATAGTGGGTTTGTATTCTTCTCTTCCATGTATTAGGATTTTATGTACATTGACATGAGTATATGTCTTTTATACATGTTTAGTTTAGTTGTTTATTTATTTTTTTAACCCCCAGTTTATGCTACAAGCTTTGGTGTGCACTAGATTAGATTTAATTTTGTTGTTATTAGATTAGTGAAATATTAAATTATAGGCCTCTTTTAGGGTTATTGTACGATTATTTTAGATTATAGGATTTGGAACCCTACCTCACGTGATGTGTTGTGATAAGTGATCCCCTAATCAGTTCTAGTAGATCCTCACGTTGGTCATGATATTGCTTAATAGTTATATGTTCCCCAATCATAAGTGTATGTGTTCTCTATCCCATCTGATCTAGGATTGATTTATGGATATGATGCATTTATGATTGCATACATTCTAGTGAACCTTATGTGAAACTAACCCTTGTAGGATTTCTTTCACTTTCTTTCATTTTATTTTAATCATCATTTTTATCATATATTTTGATATAATAGATTTATTCTATCAACCTTGTTCTTTTTCTCTATGTGTAAGTTATTAGGAACAAGAAATTAGATTGACCAGCTCAACCCAGTATAACTTTTAGTTTTTTAAACTTTTAAATTAGCCTACTAGGTCGACCAACTCAACTTAGTGAATTTTCAGACATCCATTTTAGCTTACTAGGTTGACCAAGTCAACCTAGTGCATTTAAACACTTTGTCAATAGGTTCTTATGTAGCTTGATCAACTAGCTCAAACTAATTTATATGATTTTATCAGTTTTCTCCAAGGTTATTGAATAATAATATTATTAATTTTTATCTATGATTCACCAAGGTTAGTTTCAAGTCTTTAACATTGCCCCTACATAGTCAACTTGGTTGACCCTGTGACCCAATTCTATATTTTGTGTGCTATCTAAATAAATAGGTCAACCTAGCTAACCTAGTTTACTTTTAGACTTTGGTTCCATAGTATAATTTTTACCCTACCAAACCATTTTAATATGATTGTCCATATAGTCTCTCAACTATACCTTGTTTCAAAGTTAGAATTAATCATATATGTTAATCACATCTTTCTTTTAAGTTGCTTGCATGCTTAGAATAGTTCACATAGTCTAATTAGGAATTTTTTGAATCAATCACTTAGTTTCACTATATATATTATTTTAAACACATGTATAAACTACATAAAAATCAACAAGTATTTTAACATTTGACTACCTAAGACAATGTACTTGGATTTCATCACCAAGGGGAAGTCAACTTGATGCTTTGGTCAAGTATAACATGTGATTAATGGTATATTTTGGATAATCACATGTTACCCTTATTACTATGGTATGTGAAGTGAGGGGTTAAGTCCCAATACCAAGCTTGTATCATTTCCACTATAGTCCCTTTTAGCCCAAAGTACTTGAAACCATCCTTAGATTGCTATCTAATACTTTGCTTATAGCCTACTTCCTTTTCCATTAAAAATAATTATTAGTAATATAAAAAAAATTATAGGTTGACCAAGTAGATATATTTAATTTCAAGTTTTTTTACTTCTCTTTATTCAATTGTGTGTTTAAAAACTTGCATTAGCCAGCGTTAGTGGAATGTTTTATTTTGTGTGCATCAGTTTGACTAGAATCGATTGAATTGATTTATTTTCATTATTTGAAAATTGTATTATTTAAATTCATAACTTAATATCAAATTTATCATCTTACCTACATGATCATTAATCTAACACATTTTATGGTTTGTAAAATGGATGAGTAAAAGCAAAGATATAAGCAAAATAAGGAACCTATCTGCTATATTAGGTCGACCCTGTCGACCTAGTATTTTTTCAGCCTCTGTCTACTATATAAGGTCAAATTGGTTGACCCTATAATATTTTTATCCCTTTTAATTTGTTTAACCTCTATTCATTGTATTGGATTGACTTGGTTGACCCTGTATAGCTTTTTAATCTCTATTTTTGTGCTAGGTTGACTCAATCGACCCTATACTATTTTCTATCATTTCCTATTCTCCTTGTTTGGTTATCTATTCTTGTTCCATCATGATGACATATTCTCAAAATTATATTGGTTCATAATATTTCACAATCAAAGACTTAGATAGTAACTTCACTTATTTCATTGCATCTGATGAAACTATCCAATTTCTTCTATCTCCTTCTCCTAAGCATAAACCACTCACTACACAATGCAATACAGTTGAGATCCTTTATCATAATCCTCCTATCAATAAAAATGTTGGGATTCATTCACCAAATAATAATACTCAAATTAATAATCTATATGGTTCCAAAATATTCAAAAACTTCATGATAATACTATTTACATGCCTCATACGAATGGTAACTTTTATAAGCTTCCTTCTTCTACCACACTTAATATAATTAACACTAATGTTGGGAATCCTACACCTACAAATAATCTTCCTCCCACCAACACTACCAATCCTCATCTTACAAAAACCAACCCACCTATTGATACAACTCAACTTCTTGCCCAAGCTATCTAACAAATGAACATCAGGAAAACAACCAATCAATACCAAATGTTGAGCATACAAAAACACTTATGTAACATGATTATTCAACCATATCAAGTCATAATGTCTCAACCAAATCAAAATTTTATCCCTCCTCCTCTTATAGATGCCAATGGAAATATCATCCCTCAACTTCTAATTAATAACAAAATGCTTCAAACTCTTAAAAATGAGCCTTTAACCCCATTCATTTCTTCCATAGATGTTAGAAATATCTTTCCAACTATCACATATAATGGGACTAAGGATCCTACTATCTTTCTTAAGTATTTTGGTAATCTCTATAAGGAATAAGTCCAAACTAATACCTTTTCTACCTCCAAGATCTTATACAAAACTAAAGGATTTAGTCAATGCACTAGTGAAGGAATTCCAACATGATGACCTTCCTAAAAACTATTGTAGTCATTTCATCAATGTTAAATAACATCCTAATTAATATACTCATAATTTCATCAAATGATGGGAGTCTCTTTCTCATAAAGTGGACCATAACATGAATGATGACACTCTTTTAAAAATATTTGTCACTTCTCTTAAACCTCCCCTTTAATACAAAGTTTGAATATTTTCAAATAAAACTTTTTAAGAAGCCTTAGACGAAGAAAAAAGGCAATAATTTCTTATGACTTAATTTGAAACACCTCAAAAAACCACTAAATTAACTTTCCAATCTTCTTCCCATACCATTGGTTCATCCAAGCTTCCCTAACCTAAAAATTTAATATCCAATTCAACTAGTTTTAACCTAACCCACGTCCCTTGAGTCTAGAACAACTTAAAGATAAATTTCCACCCTCAAAACCTATGATCTTTGATCCTTCCAAACCTCCTCCAAAATGGTACAATCCTGATAAATTTTGTTGTTGGCATGATGCTATAGGTCATTTTCATGAGTCTTATCATGATCTTCACCAATTTATTATTTCTTCCTTGCTTGGTTCATATTTCAATCTTGATACTCTCAAAAAACAACGTTATCAAGATTATCTTCAACATTCTCAAAATGAATATCAAGAACCACACTCACATCAACATCAAAAACCTAATGAACAAACCTCATCTACCAATTTTGTGCAAACCACAATCCATCCTTCTTCCTACACCAATAAGTTAAGGATAACTAACATAAACAACTTTAAACATATTGTGGCATCCATTTAACCTCAACCTCTTAGATCTCATGAAACAAAAGAGTACTTAGTTCAAATACCTACTCTAAAACATATCATCCATGGTCCTCCTTTATCTCTCCATAAATCTCCTACACATTATATGTCACATTTAACCTCCTTAAAATATAAAAAACTAACACATTTAACTATTTCTAAATGCACTTACCAACCCAATGCAAATCATTCTTAGAGGATTGATATCCATTCCAAAGCTCAAAGTTACTATTATTTAACTCTGGAGCATCTTGTGATGCCCATCCATATATCCATTAATATTTTGGGGCATCTTGTGATGCCCATCCCTACATATAATTACCCTTTGGGGAATCTTACTATGCCCACTATTATTTTACAAGGCATAATAAAAAACACATCTATCTTCAAAAAACATTCTGAGACTTATAGACTTGAATTTCATATGCTTGTCTTTTGATACAGATATTAACATAGATATTACTTGTTCTTTTTATCTCATGTTTCTTTGTTTTTATGAATTTATTTTATTTATTTCACTTTCACTTTCCTAAGCATCATTGTTTCCCTTTAAATTATTTTATTTTTATTACACATCACATTTGGTATTTATTTTCATTTTTATCCTTATACATTTCTTTCATTCTTTGTCTTTTTATACCATTTTTCCCCTTTCCTTATCATTTACCTCTTGATGTACCATAATATTCTTTCTCTTTTGGAATTTCTCTTTTATCACTATCGTGGGTTTATATTCTATGAATTACTTCATAAGACTGTGGATAATACACAATAGCCCTCACAAAATTACCATATTTTACTTATTTTTCTCCTTTTTGTTTTTGCTTGCCAATTCTATTTTGACACCCTCATGGGTTTCTATTTTATGAGTTGCTTTTTAAGACCATGGATAGGACCCAACATCCCTCATAAATCAACCATATTTTAATCATTTATTCATCTTATTGTTGCTTGCTAATGCTATTTTGGCATCCTTTGGGTTTTTTTTTCCAGTTGTTTTATAAGAAGGTTCCCTCACCTTGATTTTCTCTTGCTTATCAGCACCCTCATGGGTTCTTATTTTATGATTTTATTTGTAAGAGCATGGATAGGACCCTACCCTCCTTATAAAATTACAACCTTTTCATATTTTTTATCCTTATTTTTAAACTTTAGCTTTTACTTTTGCTAGATGAAATTTGCACAACAATCTATGATAACATGTTTTCCTCCATTTCCCTCTTTCTTATGATAAGGAATCACAATTTACTATTATTATATCCCTCTTTTCCATTTGTTACATTTTTTTTGAAATTTGAAGAAATTTAAATTTTTCCATGTGTCATTTCCTCTTGATTTCCCCTTCTTTTTATCTCCACATAGGATGAAACAAGGTCAAAGTCTAGATATAACTTTTATTTCACCTAGATCTATGATACTCTTAGGCCCCATGCTCTTTGAATTTTATCTCTCTTACCAACCTTGTCCCAAAGTTTTCAAATTAAAGTCATATTTAGTGCCCATGTTTGGTTTTCCAAATATTTATAGAGGAGGAATAGAAAAATCCATCAAGAAATTTAAAAGCCACATCATTTGAAACAAAAGGAAATGATAGTTAAAAATCATCATACAAATCTCAAAAGTCAAATTAAAACCAAAATATGTGATTAAAAGTACATCTCCTATCTCCAATCAAAGTTCAAACTCCATAGTCAGCTTCACATAGAGCCAAAGTCTTTCAAGGTATGGTAGGCTAGTAGATTGGAATAAGGGATTTTAAAAACATATATGGTGCTACCTACTTTCTCATGCAAGTACCCAATCTTTTCAGTAGACCGATGGCTCTGTATGGGGTCCTAATGAATGGAGAAAATGTCATGGGAAGGTAGGTCCATTTCAATTTTCATACATATAGCCTTCAAAGGATGATCTATATACTCCATTTGTTTACCCAAGATTTGTGTAGCTAAGAGATGCTCTTAAGAGTCCTTAAGGTTTAAAGTCCTCTTATTTTGACAAACCTAATATAAGTGTCTTGAATTTGATAAAGTGTTCCTCTACCTTGGTTTTTCCTTCATTCTCCCCTCCATGCATTTCATTTCCCCCCCTTGATAGTAAAATTGTGATTCCAAATCTATTTTCTGTCTTCTTCTAATTCCTTCTTCTTCATCTCTTTAAAAATAACATGCTAGAATTACATTTTTTCAATTTTATCTATCTTTAGACGAAAAATAACATGTTTGAGTAACTATGGATCACTCTTTTCTTTCATTTATCATTTTTTTACTACCCTTTTATTGTGAACAATTGAGTCTACACTTCTTTTGTCATTATTACATTATTCTCTTTATGTATGCCTTCTTCATATTTGTCTTACATATTGACTTATATTTCATTCAACATCATTTCATATTTTTTTATGTTTTATTCTTTCATGCCTATCTTACATAATCTTACTTTTCCCTTTCTTACATATCTTTGTTAGAGGTGTCTTGCATTGATATTTCGTTGGTCATTCATGTTTTAGATGTTTCCCAATGTGATTTGGTATGTTATACATTACTTTTTGTCATTCATATTTTACTTATAATTTGTCATTTTATTTCTAATATTGTTTTTCATTTATTTCATATTAGATGATTTAATTCATTTACCAATCATTTGTCATTTCCTTTTCCAATCATTTGTCATTTATTTCCTATCATTTGTCAATCATTTTCCATTAATTTTCCATAATTTTGTCATTAATTTGCATTTAATATTCTAAAAATTTGCTTTACCAATCCTAAATTAGCTAATTTTTCCTAAAATCTCTATCTTTACTAACCACTATATGCCTATTTTCCAGAAATTTTGATTTTTGTCTATTTTTTGCACTAACTTCTATAGGTTCACCTAGTGTATTCTACATTGGACATATTCACCTTTGTTACAATATACTTCCTTATCTATAGAACTAAAGTAAGTTAAAGGTTTTTTTTTTAAAAAAAAATTTTAAATACATTTCTTTCATTTATCTTATTTGTTGCTTACTACACTTTAGTTAGCTTCAACATTGTGTGTTATCATGTTCTTTTCTCAAAGCACCATCCTGTGTTGCACATACATGACACATGATGAGATTTGAGTGGGGTATATGTATACACATAATATTTTTAAACTTTTATCGCTTATTGACACTTTTTATCTTTTAGGAACTTATCGAGTCTCAATCTCTCTGAGTGCATGTAGGTATATCAAAAAAAGGGTGGGAAGACCATTGGTGCTTGGAAAGATTATTGTTCCTTTTTATACTTACAATATACACACTTGTATGATAAAACCTTGAAACCAAAGCTTATTTCTCTCTTTTCTAACTATACTTATCATTTTCTATGCTTTATCCCTCTTTTCATTACTTTATCTCCCTTCTTCCTATTCAACAAACTAGGTCAACCACCATGGCTGAACTATTGCATTTTTAGGCTTCATATTCAGTAAAGTTGATTGACCTAGTTGACATAGTATAATTTAGGGAATTTTTATCTATTTTGGTTTGTTAGCCTTCTAATCAACCTATCACAAATCTAGTGAGTTATCTTAAAATGTGCTAGGTCGACCGAGTCAACTTAGCACAACTGACATTTGTAAATTGTTTTAGGTTAAGATACTACTATATATAAAAGGTAATTTACCACCATTTCAAAAGAGTGAATAAGTGTGAACAAACATATACTTATTGACCATTATTCTTGGGGAACAAAGATTGAGGGTTTAATACTTTCTTTGGACCTCTGATCTTATCTTTTGGATAAGTATTTTGGATGCTTGGATAGGTTTTGTATCTTAGAGATGATTTATCCTAGTTATACTTACATACCCTGATAATCTATTGTGAGTCACCTTGTCTAATGGGGAGATTGAGGCTCGAGGGTTTCATCTTCAAAGGTAAGTATTCCTAACATTATTCCTCCTTTGTAAGAGTAGATAGATAGTGCATTTGTATTCTTCTCTTCCATGTATTAGGATTTCATATACATTGGCACGAGTATATGTCTTATATACATTTTTAGATTTTTTTTTTTTTAATTTTGTTTCTAACCCCCACTTTGTGCCACAAGCTTTGGTGTGCATTAGATTAGATTTAATTTTCTTGTTATTAGATTAGTGAAATATTAAATCATAGGACTCTTTTATGATTGTTGTATGATTGTGTTAGATTATAGGCTTCAAAAGCCTACCTCACATAGTGTGTTGTGACAAGTGATCCCCTAATCAGGTCTAATGGAACCTCACATTAGTCATGCTCCTACTCAATAATTGGATGCTCCCTAATGAGAAATGTAATTGTGCTTTATCCCATTTGATCAAGGATTGATTTATAGACATGATGCATTTTTGATTGATTACAAATATTACCTTTAAATTTACTTGAGATATCATGTATTTTGGAATAAATAGTTAAATGGAAGAAACTTGGATAGATATATGGATTGGAATATCATATAACATGTGAAGAACAATTATAAACCAATGTATATTCTTGTGCATGAAATCAGTCCATGTAGAAAGTTTGAAAAAGCATTTACAATATTTTATGGGCTTGGAGGAGTCAAATTATTTTAAATTTTTTTTTCATAGTTTCCAAATCACCACTTAACACATTTATTGTCATAAAATTGCTTTTGTTGTGGTATTGTAGGTCTTAGGTAAGGTTGTTACATGAAAAGTAAGCTTTAGAAAGCCATACTTATGCAAATGAGGTGATAAGAGACCACATGAAAAGGTTTAGAGACTATTAATTAATTTTAAATCATTGAATAAATTTGACAAGGGAATTTATTTTATAAAAGACTCAAACAAAATGATTGTCCATACCTCCCATTTTTAAAGTGACTATTATGTTATCCATTATTTCAAATGAAATTTTGAAATCTAGAGTCACAAAATAAACTTACAAACTCTAATTTGACCTTATAAATGTATGACATAACCCTTCACAATGAAAAAAAATCATTTACATATGAAAATTGATGTAAATGGTGGAATAATATATTTTCAAATGCCTTTGCAAGTTGGACAAAATATGTGCCTAGATTTAAGGAGGATAGCTGATACCCTTTGATGTATCACATTGCACAAAAGTATTAGTGGACAAAGTTTTGAAGCAACCATTTATAGCTTCAAGAAATTTGAATTTGAGATCTACATGTATGTTAACTAGATGGCTCTTTACTTCACTTTCAAAGAACTCATTGAAGGTTCTATGAAATTGTCTGCAAAGGGATGTCAATATCCATTTCATAACCCGAGATTTATATCATTTATTTGTCCATTTAGTGAAGTTTATTTTCCAAACCCTTGGTATTGACCATATCATTTTAGATTCATATCTTTATATATTTTAAAATATCACAAGTGTTCTGTATTAATTTACACTTATGTTTTGTATTAAGGTGTCCCTTGAGTTTTTTAAAAAAAAAACTATATCATTGAAATTTACCTTGATAATGC
>JARHVA010004213.1:1462500-1512500 GCA_037957365.1 Torreya grandis
ATAGTTTTTTAAATTGTTTTTCATAGTTTTCAAATAACCACTTGCCACATTTATTGACCTAAAACTAAATTTGAGAGGTATTGTAGGTCGTAGGTGTCAGTTTTATAGGGAAATTATTATTTATAAATCCACACTCATGCAAATGAGGTGATAAATGACCACATGAAACAATTTAGAGACCATTAAATAATTTTAAACCATTTAATGTATTTGAATGTGTAATTTACATTACAAAAGACTAAAAAAAAATGATTATCCATACTCCCCATTTTTAAAGTGACTATTCAAGTTATCTATTACGTAAAATGAACTTTTAAATTCTAGAGTTACAAAATGAACTTAGAATTCAGCTTATGAATATATGACATGACTCTTTCATAATACAAACAACTCATTTACCTATTATGAAAATTAATGTAAATGGTGGAATAGTAAATTTTACAATGCCTTTGTAAGTTAGACAAATATGTGCCCAAATTAATGGAGGATAGCTCATACCTTTTCTTATATCACATTGCACAAAAGTAATGGTGGATAGTAGTTTGATGTAACCCTTGATAGATTCAGGAAATGTCAATTAGGTATCTATCCATATGTCAACTGAATTATTCTTTTCTTCATTCAAAGAAATCATTGAATATTCTATAAAATAACCTATAAAGGTATCTCAATATTAATTTCTAAACCCAATGTTTTTATTGGTTATTTGGCAAGTCTTCTATATAAAACCTTTGTTACTGACCATATCATATTTTGTTTGCATGTTGTGATGTTGTAAAATATTATAAGTTTTGTATATTTATTTAAACTTGCATTTTTTATTGAATTCACCTTTGATTCCAAATTAACAAGTGATCTCATTTAAATGCACCTTGATCATTCTTATTTATTCCAAACTACCTATAATTTCTTAAGCTAATGTAATATGCAAAATATAAACAACGATGGTCAAAATGTCACACATAGATTAAGATTTGTCTATTAGGCTATAAATTTTTTATCTATTCTAGAAAGGTTTTACTATCTCTATCTTTGAAACACCTCTAATTGCCTATATGATCTTAATTAAGGGTGTTATTGATTAAATTAAAATTTCATGAACATAAGTGTGGAAGCCTCTTGTGTCAAAAAATAATTAAAGTGTACATTTATAGTGGTCTATAGGGAATTTAATTAGATGGGGCTTGCTAAATTTTTTGGCTAACCCTTAAAAAAATTTGTTTTTTGAAAAAATAGTCCTTAGTTGGTGGGAGGACACTGGTGGCATAGGTGGAAAATAATAGGGAGTAGTATTGTCCAGATAGAGAGCTATTGTCATAATAGAAAGAGATGATAAGATGATGGTGTAGATCAATATGAGAATGAGATTATGATACTAAGTAATTTGGATAGAGACATTTTGTGGTCATATACTTTCATTGATAAACGAGTCATTTTCATATAAAGTGAATAAGATTGGTCAAAAGGCCCTATAATAGTTTATGAGCTAAGTGTGTTAAAATTATGATAACAAGTGCATGCATTTATAGTAAATGTTAGTTTGTGTGTCTACATTTTCACACATTTTATTACATTAATTCAATAAATCAAAAATATTAGGAGAAAATACATACTTGAACTTACTTTTGAAGTATAGTATTGACTGTAGGCCATGAGGTTAAATTATTTTTCACACTAACCTAAATTATTTTATAACAAGTGCATGCATTTATAGTATTGACTGTAGGCCATGAGATAACATTTGTAAAGGTTAGAATTGAAATTGGATGCATTTTGTCAAAATAGTGTTGTTAGTGTTGTCAAAATAATGTTATCACAAGCTAACGAAATGAAGATTTGATGGACAAAATAACATTGTAAAGGTCATATTCTTCTAATTTCTAATTAGTATCTAATTAATTATCCTAATCTTCCTCTAATAGGAAATTTCATGACTTTTTAGAATTATCCTATATTCCTAAATCAAAAATTCTTTATTACCTCACATAGGTGATGCTATTTAACAAGGTTAATAAGAAATAATAGGATTGCAATGATGTTCTTACACACTCTTCCTCTTACCCTCCTCTAATACACTCGAAGAGGTCATGACTACACTTTCTTCTAGTTTTGCTTCCACACTCAAAAAATGCCTTAAATGGCATATCTTACACACTCCAAGTGTGAAATGATGTGTTTGAGAAATCATCCTCCACCATTGATCTTGATCTTGATTCAATGGTCAATAATCATCCTAAATATCAATAAAAGGAAAGCTAAATACTAATTATAGACCAACTATTTGAGTGTATTGTTATTATGTCAAAAGATAGAAAGAAGCTTCCCTTTCTCATCTCATGTGTCAATATAAACCACAAGTGAACAAAGGGAGATGTTGGAAATGAATCACTAGTATTGTAAAGGAATCCTAGCTCATAATCCAAGAACAACATTTGTGTATTGGTCATCAAGCAAGTTTTCAAGGGAGGTAAAAATGTTTTATTTATCATTCCAATTACATTCCTTGTTTGGTACCCTTCATAGCTCTCCAAATGAATTGGACTCGAATGGTTGTCTATAAGTTACTTTTGGTTATTCCACTAACAATTGACTAACCTCCTTTTAGATATATAATCTACATATTAGCATGTTCGGTGGGACCTAAAGAATTGGATGCACCCCATAAATTGTTCTAGATCATTTCCCTTGTTCTAGTTGGTAGAGTTGGTCTTGTAACAAGTTAATTGTCATATTGTTTCTTCAAAAAAATATCAAAAATAAGTTTAGGTGCAAATGATGAACTCGTGAATGCATATCAGTGAATTCAATTGAGACTTCAATGAAATTATTAGGGAAAATAATGAAATAGCTCAAGACATTAGTCAAATTGTTCTGAAATAACAAAATCATCTTAACTATTTTTTGTATTTTTATTACAAGTATTAATGGCAAAATTTTTCACTTTATCAATGAAATTATCAGGTAAAATGGCAAAATCATCCTAATCTTTAGCAAAATTATCATCAATATTTAGTGAAATCATCACAAAGAGTAATGAAATCATTCTCTTCACTACTATATCTTCTTGTCATTTTCTCTATAATTGTGAAATTGAAGAATTTAATAGTGAAATTATTAAATCTAATTGCAAAATTAGTTTGTGACTTCTCTATTTTACCTATGCCATTATCATTAGTGAACTCATTGGATTCAACAATGAAATCATCATCCTTAGCAATTTAATCATTAGATTCAATAGATAAATCATCATCCTCAACAATGAAATCATCATCTTTAGTAGCAAAATCATTTTACAACTTTTTTTTTCTACCTTTAGGTTGTTTTCAATGAAATTGCAAAAAAATTTAGGAAAATCAAACCAAAAATTTGTGAAATTATTCAGTCCAGTATTGAAATCATGGAATATACCAATGAAACCATCCTAACCAATACTAAAATTATTTTGACTAATTTTTTGTTATATGTGAGTAGACACTAATAGTGAAATTGGAAGACTTATCAGTGAAATCAGTCTGTGTAATGGTGAAAACATTCTGTATTTAGGTTGAGACATAAGCAAATCATAATTGTAAGCTCTTTTTGGCTCAAAAAGACTTGTTTTAAACATATATTCAATATATTAATGCAATACCTTGGTAAAAGAGTGGTGTTTTAGGTCTAAAGAATTCAACTATATCTCACATTTCAATTTGGCATCTAAAACAAATTCACACTTCCATTTGGTGCTTAAGCAAAATAACATCCACATAGATTTTTTGCTCCTAATAAGAATTTTATTTCATGTTATTTACTTCAAGAATTTTTTTATTTCTTGATTTCTTGACATGTTTTAGTATAAGTGCATGTGTGCTTTCCCCTTTCTTAGGGTGAATAAAAAATGTAGTTTTAATTAGTTTAGTTGATTGTGTGTCTACTTGAATAAAATTACATATGTTCTCTCCTTATTTTTAGGAACTTGGATGACTAAGAAATAATCATTTCTTCCTTTATTTTTTGTTTGAATGAGTGATCGTGAGTTCATTATCCCTTCGCAAGTCCTTTAAGGGTGTATTGAATTGGGGTTTAATCTCCTAACATCACACCAACCTCACTTATCTAGTGGAGTATAAAAAATAATCATTCCGTTAGATTGTATAATGGTTAAAAATTTAACTTGACAAATTGAATGGATCCTTAGAGCATCACATCCTAGACAATGCACTTCATTAAGCAATTTATGGATGAATTTGTTATGAAGGTATGATACACTTTCATAATGAGATAAATGACTTGACATCCAATTGATGAATATTTTTAATGTGCCAACATAACATAGTATATTGGGATGAACTATTTTAGCATAAAAAACATAGGGTAGGAATCCACTTTTATGATGGATAAATCACTGATACAAGGGTGAAAAGGTTAATATCCCCTAAATATTTTTTCTCTATATGAAATTTTGATAGAGGGGGGTGTACAAACCATACCAATAATGTGTAATAATTAATTAATTTTAATGAATCTTAAATTTTATCCTCTCAAGAGCAAGTATATAAAAAAGACTTAGTGACTATCTTTCAACCTATGTCAGTTTACATGTGTTTTCTTGGGGAGCTTTATTTTGTTAAAACCCTTGTGTTCACAACCCTATTTGAAACCAAAAAACTAGGTTCTTAGTCCAAAACTAAAACACATGGTCCCTTTCTCAAAGAGGCATTACAATGTTAAATTTTCATGCAAACAAAATTAGTGGCATTGTCAACTTGGTCCAATACCTATCCTATTTTTTCTAACCATGATAATCCCAACTTTTTGTCAAACCTATGCCTTTATGATGTTCAATTCATTGCAAACCTAAGTACAATTTCAATTACCCACTCTAATTTTCCTTTGTTTCAAATTACTAAACAAACAAGTTCTTAAGTTCAAGTGCCAAAATTCTTGTCAAATGTATGTCATTATACCATTTGATTTAGTTAACAACCAAGCATTGATCCCAATTTGCCTTATATTTCTAATTTTAAACTTTAGAGTTCCAAGTTTAAAGCTGAGTTCCAATTCTAGTTCTGTTTGTTGCAAGGTCAACTCCTTTTACAAGATTAAGATCTAAACCATTTTTGGATCTTGATTCCACATTTCAAGGTCAAGGTTTCAATTCTTTTGTCAATTCTTTATGCATTACGAGTGCCTTAAATTCAAACACTCCCAAGGTCTTACCAATTGAGCATTATGCATTTCAAACCTTTGAAGGTCAAATCTATGGACACATCCACTTAGAAGAGCTTTCCTATAATTGTTTAAATCATTGACATTGATATACCCTTTGATTGGTGTGCTGACCACAAGTAAGACATTTTTATCTTAAACCAATTTACAAGTGCATTTTACTAAGTCTATCTAAGTTTTTGAAGTGCCTAAACTTCTTGTGAAAAAATAGCATAGACTTAAACGTGCTTAGATACACATGTAGTGGGTCCACTGATAACCCATCATTTCATGAGGAAGTGGTTTACAACCCATAAGCATATGAGAATTATATATAAGATGAATAAAGTCAACCAAATATTACAAATGTGTCATCCAATATTGAATTTTAACTACATAATCCATTTCTTCCAATTTTTCCAACTACTACCAAACAAGGTCAACAATACCAACAATATATTCCAATTGTAACAACCCATACCAAACAAGGCCAATAATACCTCCAACATTTGTTGTTTGATAATGAATAAAGACTAAATCCAATGCATCTTGAAAACATATCATCTAATGATGAATATAGGAAATATCAATTTCCTAGATAACTATTTGACAACAAAGAAGAACATCTTGTTAGGTTAATCAAAATGGGTGCCAAATTTGCTCCATATTTTTGCATGGAAAACTTACAATGTTTCGTTAGAGAAACTAAACAAGTAACTCTTGTGCTAATAGAGAATTAAGTAACTATTAGACAAGATCCCACTTTTAACCAAGCCTGAGTTTTGTCAAATGAAGGAAAAATTTAACTAGTTGATCATACAACACAAAGCCAATTTATTGCTTCATAAATATAACAGGCTAGGTAGGCCTTAGATACTTTCATTAACACCTTTAATAGTCTCCAAGTTCAGAATCCTATATTTTTAAAAAGCAATCTTCCAATAGAATAACTATTATATTTTTTAAACTATTTAATGTACAAACCAAATCCCTTTGCCAAACAAGGCATTAGTTGTATAAATTTTTAGTACACCCCTAGTTGAAACCAACTTAGTAACTAATCCTAATTCAGAGGTCCTTGTAGACATTACCCAAAATGTGGTAGAAAAAACTCAAATGACCTATTTTCAGCCACATCAAGTATCATGTAGAACACAACAAAATGTTATTCCATATTCCACATGAGTCCTTATTATACTATTCCAAGTACCTTGTTGCATTAAATTGCTAACTTAAATAGAAAATAAAAACAAATTCCATGTACTACACCCCATTAAGTAACAACTAGTACCCCACCTCCACATGGGGTAGTTGATTCTCCACTCCAACAAGTGCCAAAAAATCCCCTAACTAAACAGGAGTAAACCAACATTATGTTACAACAAGTGCCAACCAATCCTCTACCAACATTATCTAATCCAAAATGTGTTATTATTAACCAACCAATTATTGCTTCTATTCAAGAAGGGGATTCTTCAATTCAACAACGGGTTCCTCTTATGTAATGAGTTATTAACAATAAATAATAGGTTCAATTCTAATTCTAATAATTACCATTAAATATTAAATAAAACATTCCTATGTTCAAACCATAGTTCCCTCCAAATCAAAACTATTCTCAAAAGTATTGTACCAATAACAAGTACCATATCGATAATACAACTCTAATCCAAGAGTGATTATTCCTAGTAGAACCAATCACATTAAAATATATAAATAGTCCATGTTACCTTATTTTTAATGTCAAGGTAATCCACCTTTGATCAACCAAGAAAAATGCACCTAATCCATCTCATTCTAGTCCTACATTCCAAGATTTTTAAGAAGTTAAAGATGCACTTTTCACCATTCAAATAGGGAATCAATGTAAGAAATTCAAGATTGATGATATATATTCTTATCCATTTGACATAATTTATCTTTACGTACCTTACCTGCATCACTTTGAGATGTCCAAGTTTGATAAATACAAAGGGAAAAGTGATCCAAAGGATAATTTAAAGTATTTTTTCATCGTATGTCAAGAAGTCTCTTATAATAGCATATACTTTCTTCATCTATTTCTTTATAGTTTGGTAGACAAACATTATAATGGTTCCTAAATCTACATATGAATTACATTGACAAATTTGATGACATGTCTAATAAATTCATGTAACATTTATCCTATAATCTATAACATGAGTTGACTATGGTTGACTTATGTAAATCTAAACAAAGAGGAGGAGAAAGTTTGGCCAATTATCTTTAGTGATGGCATGCATTGGATATCCATATTCCACATAATCTCTCTAATAAACAACTAGTTACAATTTTACCAAATAATATTTAATTTAATGTGGATCATAATATTAAACTCAAATATGCAAACACCTTTGATGAAATCATTGATAATGGACTAAAAATGAGCAAGAACTTGTAGATGACATAATTTTAAAAATTTACTCTCAAAATCAAATAGAGAACAAAAATCAAGCACAAGATCTTGCACAAGCATAAGTAAGTACATCAAATAAGCCTAGACCCTTTAATAGGAACAAAAATGTTGTAGGAGATGGAGTGAATAAATCTAGACATGTGAAAATCATGAAACCATTACCTGTCTAAACAAACTCTCCTACTCAACAACTCACTTTAAAAAGGCTACCACCAAGAATGGGTCATTCCTATCGTATAACTTTTAGTGATTTAAGTGAGCTTATTGATTTGTTAGTTTAAAAATTAGTTGAAGCTAACATGATCATCTAGCTAGTATTGAGACCTTTTCTTGCAGATCAACCTAAGATTTATTAGTATAGGGAGGGTGATTTTTGTGACTATAAGGAGGTCAAATGACATTTTATTCATATATACATAAAAATTCAACATCTCATTGAAGACTTAATTGAAAAGGTAAAAATAGAGTTGGATAATGTGGCTACAACATCTAATGAAAATATGGGTATTTATTAGAACCCATTTCCATAACATAAATCCAAAAATCAAAATCAAAATCAGCATCTGACGAACAACAAGAATCAGAATGGGTTACTAAATAGTCAATAACATTGATAGAATCAATAACATTAGAACCAAAATCAAGGTCATGATACCCAAGTTATCTACTATACCATCCCTTATGACTATACTGTTGCAGGTCATATTACAAGTGGATGTGTAGCTACCATTAAGATCAAACCACCTACAAATAGTATCCATAAACCTAATGTATCCATTCTGGGAACTTCACTTCCATTTTATATTAACCCTCTTTTGGTTTTTAATATTCACAATGTTAATAAAAAACTAAGAGTTATCATATCAGGTTCTCATCCACCTTCATATAATTACATTAACCTTCCATAAAATCATGGTTGCATAGTCATAACCTGACTTGTGAACGTTAATTTTCAAGGTCATTTACCTTCTTTTGAAATCATCCTATTCAAGGTTTTATGCCTCAAAAATAAAATTCAAGTATCACCATAAATGATAAACCCTATGATATTATGTTAGATACATCTAACATCAAAAACCCATACTAAACACACTTTTGAGCGAGTCAAAGGTCCCAAGTGACATTGTGCATGATAAATTTCAAATTATTTTAAGTCATTTGACACCTGGCCAATAACTTACCTTTGATCAAACAGACATGTCTTCCCCTTGACATTTGTATAATAACTAATTATAATTAATGGATAAAATTACTCACCAATAGATCAAATGAGTCCTCATAGACAATGGTTTAGATATCAACATTGTAACTTTGAATATGGTCAAACATTCAAGCTACACAACCAAAGATATTTATCTAGACACCATTACCATCAAGTCTTATGATAATAAAGAATGTGAGTCTCAAGGTACCATTTGTTTACCAATTTTCATTGGGTCTTTAATCCATGATATGTTATGCAATGTTATAGACCAAGAATTATCATATAATTTACTCCTTGTGTGACTATGGATCCATGAAATGCATGTTATGCCATCTACCCTTCATTAATGTATTAAGTTCCCCAATTCTAGATTAGAAGTTACCATTTTTGGAGACCTATAGTTGTATCAAATTTTCAAACATTTGGAGGTTTAATGTGATATCTATAACTATCACGTAGGCTTAGAACATGTCCCCAAGAAGGATAAGGAACTAATTGTTCAAACACCTAAGTCTAACTATGTAGATCGTATCACTATTGCATCTACATCATCTATGCCATGAATTGAAATGGTTAATCACATTAATGTTCCAAATAAAGGCATTGGGGAATATAAACTTGGTGATGCTTTCCACATTTCTATGTTTCCTGACATTCCAAATTAATATGGTAAACCTAAAAATATGTCAGTGTAAATTCTTATTTACTCCTTCGATTATGTTAATTTAGGTTAGTTTTAACCACTAGTGGTTAGGGTGTGCACACATGAGTTCTTGATGAATCATGTGCCACTTTTCCTTACTATTATACTTGTGGTTTTATCCCAAATTTCTTAGGATGCTTTACATCTTGGTTTTAATCACCTATATATGCAAGGCTCTTCTATGAACAATACACACAAGAAACACAAATGATAAACATTGCAACATTGAGGTTGCATGTAATATTTGTTTCACAATGTAATATTATCATTATGGTGTCATTGTGTCATAGTGTGGGTTATTATCTTAGTTTTACACCCATCTTATGGCCACTCGGGTGTTGCTTAGTCCTAGTGATAGTTCTATCATGGTATCAAAACTACGTATGGCCTAATCCTTCTATTCTTAAGCATCTTTTAGGGTCATTTTTTATTTTTTGAAAAAATGTAGAATTTATGAAACCAATCCTATATTTTTTATGAATTTTACTCATAAAAATATTAATTTAAAAAATTGAGAATTTTTAGAGCTTCTGGTGATTTTTTACATTTTTTTAAGCTTCTATTTTAAAGGATAAGCGAAGAACAACAAATAAAATGATAGTTTTTCTGATTATGTTTTTACAATAGTGGATAAAATATTTTTTCAATGGATTCCTATCATTGATATATTTTTGAAAAGTATTTATTTTCTAAAAATGGAGCACTAAGGCACCCGTAGTGAAACTTTGAAGGTAGGGGGCAATTCGGAAGTCTTCATTTGATATAGGGTCAATTTTTTGGGTAGACCACCACCCAAATTCCCAACATCCAGTAGAAGCACCACCACTAGGATACCATCAGGGCCTCTACACATCTCAACCTTTAAATAAGTGAATTTTTTATAATGAATATCAATTTGTTTACTTGTGTTAACAAACTTCATGCTTGTACTTGTTGTTAGAGCATGTGGATTAAAGCATTGATAAGCTACAGGTTATGATATTGAATCTCAATGATGTTTTGGTATTACACATCAATTTTTAGAATATTTTAGTTCTATATGACTACCTATTGGTCACTTTTAACACTTTAGGGCTTGTCCATCATCACTATGAGACATCTTTGGAGATCTTTTCTTCTAAGGCTTGTAACTTTTGATCTGTAAAGCTTGGGAAGGTGTTTTTTTTCAACATGGATGTCTTTTCAATATATTCAATGGTAAGGATAATTTTTAAATTTTTATCACCCATATTTTAACAATTTTTAGTTTTTTGCTAGTTTAGCTGATCAGTTCATGTATTTTAGACCTTTAAGAGGCCATAACTTTTGACTGGTAACTCCAATTTGCATGATGTCTTTTTTGAAAGGGTATGTTTTTCCATAATATTAAAAAATGAAACATATATTTACACTAATTTTGTATCATATTTTATTTTTTAGCTTAGTGGACTATTTTACAAATTGTAATTCATATTGAGTGTGTTATTCAAATGTATTTGTACTCGCACTGATTTATAAAGTGTGACGGGGGGTTTATATATTTATTTAACCTTTATAAATGTGTGTGATTTGTCACACTCCATTTTAAAATTTAATTTTTTGATTTATTCATGTGTCTTTGGCACATCCACACATGTTCCTGATATCGTGTTTGAATACTGATGGGTAGGTTAGGCATGGCTAGTTGTCATGCCCCCACAATAAGCTTTATGTAGTTTTTTAGTCTCTCCTTATACTTTGGTTTCAAAAATGCATTGTATTTCCTCATATTTTAAAGGTTACTTAAAATGGCCTTATGGATACGACCCTATCGAGGAAAAATATTTTGTCTCTTTTCACATGGTTGTTATCTAACGAGACTCATACTGTATTTTTAAATGTGTTCAAGTAGTGGATTTTGGGCCACTCATGCATGACCCTTTTTGGTTTGCATGTTTATTTGACTTTATGCATTAATGTTGGTTAGTTTACACATATACCTACACTCATGTCATTGAGACATTTGAGGCCCCTTCTTTTGTACATCCTTATATTTTCTAGGAGAGTTTCCATTTGTTTTTGATAATGATCACTTTCTGTATGCATGTGTGATTTCATGTTTTGAGCACAATAATGAGATTGGATTCATATATTATACATGGGTTTCTTACCAGGCACTTTGTTTGTCAGAACCCATATGAGGATTGCAATATGTCTCATCATTTGTTAGACTTATTTGGTGTACTCTTCTATATTTTTTATAATAGCCTTGACAATATGTCTATATCCATGTTGAGAGAGATATCTATTATCCCTAGAATTTATTAGGATTCATAATTACCCATGGGTATCCATTTTCATGGTTACAAAATTACAATGGTAGTTTAGGTGTTCATTGAGTAGTGTATTCGAACCACTCATGTAGATATTATGATTATTTTCACCTAGTGTTCACATCCATCTTACATAGATTGGTTTGAGTGTGTATCAAACCATAATGTAGTATTTTGATGTTCACTCATTCACCATCACTTTGATAGTTACTATTTTTTATCATCATTACTCCATTCAACATTGACGGGGGGGGGGGGGGGGGGATGTTTGGAAAGGCTTCCTCAAGTTTCTTCTTCTACCCAATCTTTTAGAGATCAATATTTCTTCCAGTTTATCCTTGTATTCATCACTAGTTCTTATTTTACTTTATGGTTACAATGATTGGCATCCATGTATTCTAGTGAGATGGATTGACATCCATAAGATTACTTAGATTCTTCATTGGATTCTCTTGACATTGTACATAAGTACCCAATATGGCATAGCTGCTATGAACTATCTTCTGAGGAGTCTTACATTATTTTATGTTTTATTACTCCCTAAGTTTCAATTAAGGGGGAGGGTGTTAGTATAAATGTTTAATTACTCTTTTGTTAATTTAACTTAGGTCACCATTAACCACTAATGGTTACTGAGTGCACACATGAGTGCTTGATCATTCATGTGCCACTATTCCTTACTATTCTAATTGTACTTTTATCCCAGATTACTTAGGATGATTTACATATTGGTTGTATTCAACTATATATGTAAGGATGATCTATGAGAAATACACGAAATTATCACAAATGAGAAACATTGAAACATTGAGGTTGTATGTAAATTATGTTTCATAATGTAATATTATCATTATGGTGCCATTACATCTTGGTGTGTGTTAGTGTCTCAGTTTTACACCGATATTATGGATGCTTGGGTATTGTTTAGTCCTATTGGTATTTATATCAAAATCAAAATTTGAAAATAGAATGGCACAAGAATAATAATTATCCTCAAACATGACCATTTATTTTTATCAAGGCTACTATTCAAGAACAAGAGTAGATCAATGTCGATGATGATTATTGGTTGTCTAATGATGACTTTGTTACATGTTATCAAAGTAACAAGTATAATATCCCCAACCAAATAATGGATCAACATAATTACAAATGCAAAGGACTGAGGGAAATGCAACAAGGAACTAGTGAGATATTATCACTTTCCAAACATAAATTAACTCAAGGCATTGGATACAACTACATGGAGATGACCCCTTATATCTCCTAAACAAATCTGATTTATCACTTAAATTTGGAAATGCTGAAAATGACATAGATTCTTATTATATAATTTATGATGAGTTGGAAGAAACTAACATATTTGAACAAAACACTATTTGTGCCATTTCTACGATGCCATCATATTCCCCTCTTTTCCTCCATCATCATCATCATTTAATCAACTTGAACCAACAAGATGCATATGTACCATTAGATGATTCCTAGAATGATGAAATAATATATGAAATCATGGGCCTCAGAGATAATGTGCCACTTGGTGATCATAAACAAGGATTTGTAATTACATTGGACCCTATTCCCTATTTTGGAGAGCAGGTGAACTTCTTTGGTAAAAAATAAAAAGAAAAAGAAAAAGAAAATCAAGCGTTGAGGTACCAAAGTGAAAACCTCTTCAAAATGATTTTTAACCAAGGTAAAAGTAAAAATAAATACAAGTCCCATGGTCAAAACCTATTTTAGGTTCCATTGGATGGTAAATGAAGCCTATACCTCTTCCAGTTCCATAATCAGTTCAAAACAACAACACATATTTGATCAAATTGTTAAAGGTTATCTAGATGCCTTTGTTGAATGGCCTTTGCAAAATCTTGGGGATTTAGTCACTTTCTACTTGGGAGAAATTGATGAGCCATTTGACCCACTAGACAAAGATGAATATTATTGTAACACTCTATCAAAAATATTATAAAATGTTTCCATACTACTAGTGGAAGACACTGTGGAAGTTAATATTGGAATAGTGGATGATCCCAAATGGATCAAAATTGGAGTGTCCCTCATTGAAGAGTAATTTTAAGTCCTTATTGATCTCTTTGGATAATTTTTAGACATTTTTTCATGGTATTATTCAGACATGCTAGGCTTGAACCATGCCTTAATTGTACATCATCTTATTGTACATCTCGATGCCAAGACTATCAAATAAAAATTGAGAAAGATGTACCACCACATGACCATTATTATATGTAAATAATTTGAGAAATTGTTGGAGGTAGGATGCATTCATCTTATCAATTATTCATAATGGATATCCAACATATTCCTAGTTAGTGAGAAGATGTAAGGAATCTGACTATGTATTGATTTTAAAGGCATCAATAAGGAATGTCCTAAGGATGAATTTCCTTTGCATAATATTGATATGATTTTATATTACAATGCTAGGTATTACATGTCATCTCTTATGGATGGTTTATTTAGATATAACTATATTAATATCATTCCCAAATACCAACAAAAAATATTGTTTACCATTATATGAAGAATGTTTTGTTATCAAGTAATGTGTTTCAGCCTCAATAATGAAAGTGCCATGTACCAATGTGAAATTACTATAATTTTTCATGACATGATACATGATATGAATTAGTATTATGTTGATGATATGAAAGGAAAATACAAGACCAAAGTAAGACATCTAGAGGTTCTGTAGAGTATTTGAACACCTTTGTGAATACAAGTTAAGGTTTAACCCTCATAAATGCATCTTTGACATCACTTCAAGAAAATTTATAGGCTTCATCATCTCTCTAATGGGAATTGAATTCAATCCATCTAAGTTTAAGGAAATTACTAAAATTCCTACACCTTCTAATTTAAAATAACTCCATAACTTGCAGGGCAATGTCCAATTTATTAGGTGGTTCATATGTCAATTAGTTCACTAGTGTCATCCTTTCACTTATATTATAAATAAAAGCACCACATTTCCATGGAATATATGTTTTTAAAATTCCTTTTATTACTTAAAATACTATTAGCCAAACCATTTGTTCTAGGTCCAATAACACTTGTAAAGTTATTTCTCTATATTTTAGCAACTGAACATTCCTTTGGGGCACTCTTTGCATATCATAACAACTAAGGAAAATAAAGATAAGTGTACTACTCAATTTTAACATTGGTTAAATATGAACACAATTACATAGCCATTGAAAAATATTATTTAGAAATGGTTTTTGTAGTCCAAAAATTGTGACACTAGCTGCTTAACAACAAAACCATTATCATTGATAAAATGGGTCCTTCAGTACCTACTTTCCAAGGTAGCATTGATAGGTCACATGGCCAAATGGATAATGCACATAAGTGAATTTGAGATCAAGTATATGCATACAAATTCCATTAAATGGCAAGTTCTTGTTGATCAACTCTTAGAAGCATTGAGGTTAGATACCTTACCACTCCTATTCAATTTTGATGATGAGTCCATCATAACTCTTGAAAACACTTCTTTTGAGATGAAACTTGACACTCTATTTTGATATTTCCTATAATTATCAAGGATATAGATCTAAAAAAAATTCATAACACTACAAGGGGATCATATTCCTATGGCATTCCATATCTATTTAACTTGTATCAATGATATAATAGAATATGAAGTACTTATCATAGGACTTCATCTAGAAGTAAAATGTAACATTATTAATTTAGATGTTTATCACGATTCTCATTTGATTATCAATCAAGTAATAGAGAAGTACCAAAAAAAAGAGGAAAAACTCATTCCATACAAGAAAATGGTGGATAATTTAATATATAACTTTGATCACATTCAGTTTGAGTAGATTTCAAGGGCTAGCAATAGGGTTGTTGACACAACGGTAACTATAGGTTCATTAATATCAGTTTGAGATCACATTCTTGATTACTAATTTCATATTGAACATATTTTTAGAGTAGATCATGAACATCCATCATCTAAAATGGTTTGCAACATTGTTGGTCCCAATACACCTTAATAAAAAAAATATATGCCTACCTCCATGATAACATTATCCCTCCTAAATTTTCTCATAAAAAATAAATATATTCCATTTATAGTATCACTCATTATACCATACTTGGTGCCACATTCCATTGTAGAGGATATGATGGAACTCTTCTCCATTTTTTGGCTTTGATAAAGATTGAATTTATGCTTAATGAAGTAAACCAAGGGATTTTTGGGGCCCACACTAATGGAGTGGTCCTTCCTAAAAAACTCCTTTGTGTTGGGTATTACTGGCCCACTATGGAAGTTGATACATGTGCCTATATAAATAAGTGTGTGCCTTGTCAAAAACATGCCAATATTTTTCAGGCTCTAGCTCAAGAATTGTAACTGTTCATAATGCTAAGGCCATTTTCCATATGGGGACTCAACCTAATAGGCAATATCATTCAAAATTATTCTAACAAGCTTAAACATATCCTTACCATAATTTCATAATTTATTAAGTGTGTTGAAACCATTCCCTTCACTTACATTATTAGTTATGTAGATAGCCACATTCAACCTTAACCACCTCATTTGTTGCTTTGGCATTCTTTTTTATCTCATTTTTGACAATGGTAGCTCCTTTAAAAATAAACATGTCAATTCCATTTTTTCCAAGTACAAAATTACACAACACTTTTCCACCACATTTTCCATTCAAAGCAATAACTAAGACGAATCATCTAATAAAACCCTGATCTAAATTCCTAAAAATACCATTAAGGCCATTGGTCAGATTAGAATTTATAATTATTTATCACCATATGGTGTTATTGTTCTAATAACTAAAATAACATATGAGCCACACCATATTCACTTGTTTATGGTACTAAATCCATTTTTTCTATCAAGGTTGAGTTTCCATCTTTGCACATCTCATTAAAATGTATCATTGAGGAAGTATACTGAGTCTGTTGACTACAAACATTGGAGTGACTTGATAAAAACTGGGTATTAACTTAGAAAAATATCTAGGAATATCAAAACATGTTGTATAGTAGCTATAAAAATTGTAACAAATGTATAAACTTTAATCTTGGTGATATTTTTTTGAAAGAGAACCAAAAGAATACCAATTTTCCCATGAAAAGAAAAGAAAATTTGAAGTTAATTGGCTAGGACCATTCATCATCATGATTAATTATGGATATGGAGAATACATATTGTCTACACCAGATGGAGAATAACTAGACGAGTCTATGAACATTACCCACCTCATGTGTTTCTACACTTGATCATCCTAAACATTGTCTATTATAACCCTTGCTTGGGGGCATGGCCATTTAATAATTTCCCTTTATTCCCATTTTCTATCTATACCAGTTCTTATTTATTCTTATTCCCTTGTTCTAGTACCAATCTTGAACTTGATTTTGGTTCTTAGGTACTGTAGATAGTTTTAGATGTTAGATTCAGAGAAAATTTCAAGTAGAATATTTATATTTGGTCATCATAAACACATAATTTAAGGAAGTATCTTAGCATATGCATGCATGATATCCTTGATTGATGGTTATTGAATGTTTTATATTTTTCATTATTTATTTATCTTATGTTGATTCATACTGATTCATGTACCAATTACTATAAAATTTCTTCTATCATGTGTCATACATATTTAATTGATATTTCAAACCCTATTATTATTTCATAGCAATTTTCAATAGGGTTTAACTACATTAAATTGAGGTCTATTTGGATTATGTAGGTAACCCTCAATTTATGATGTCAGCTATGTCACCCCTTTTCCATACACTAACTATTTTGAGATAAATATAAGGCACTCTCTCACCATTTTGAGATCAATCTAAGTGACACTCTCACCATTTTATGAGAAATTTAATCCACAATCTCACCATTTTGTGAGATATACCATTATATATCTCATAACCATCTATTGAGTTTTGATGCCAAAAATAATAAAAATTTAGAAAATCCCAAAAATTACCTGAATATTAAAAAGTTTCGAAAAAGGTTTAAAATATATCTAAAAGTTATTAAGACACAATTTTTTTTCTTACTTTATCATCCTCTTCACCAATGGATTTACATATTTTCTAGGTGGCATAGTTCACCACATTTACTGGGTGGAAACCTCTTATCTAGTCATGACCATTTTAATTTGACTTTTTGATTTCCTAATAGTTTTATCTCCCATTTTTGGGATAAATATATGAATATGAGGTCCATATAGACTATGTTAGCTCTTGGGTTATCTTGACCACTCTTACTGCCATATCACCATTCCTAATTTTTTTCTAAATTATCTAGCCATTTTATTAGTTTACCCATCCTATTGTTATTTTGTAGTCACTTTCTTACTTGTGATCATTTTTATTCTATCCCATATCCTTGGGAGAACTACATTTAGCTTGAAGTTTTTCATTAGATCTAGTGTCCATGGGACTATGTAGGTAGCATCCACTTGCCTAGTGGATTTGGAGTTAGCTCAGTCACCCCCATCCTATTCTTCTATTCCCCCCTCTTGTTCCAAGGTACCATCTTGTCTTGAAACATTCTCCAAGTGTAATGCCTCATGATCACATAAACACATAATTTGAAGAGTACTTTAAACTATTTGATGATTTTTATTGCTTTTTCTTTTTAGTTTATGTTTACTTGATTGATTACTTACTAATTTATTATTAGAGGAAGATTAGGATAATTAATCGAAGGAGTCATGATCAAGTTCTTACACTTCTCTTACACACTCTTCCTCTTATACCCCTCTTGCACACTCCAAGAAGTGATGATTTCACTGTCTACTAATTTTGCTTACACACTCCAAAAAGGCCTTAAATGGAATATCTTACACACTCTAGATGCACAATGATGAGTTTTAGGATTTATTCTCCACCATTGATCTTGATCTTGATTTAATGGTCCATATTCATCCTAAAAGTATATAAAAATAAGGCTGAATGGTCATTTTAATAAGATTTTTGAGTGTAGTGTTATTATGTCAAAAAAATATATAAAAAAATTCACATACTCATCTCATGTGCCAAGACAAATCATAAGTTAAAATGGATAGATGTTAACCACAAAGCATTAACATTACCAAGGACTCCTAGATCAAAATATGAGCTCAACATCTATGTACCAGTCATTAAAAAAATAATCTATGGAGGTTAAAAAGGTTATATGTATGATTTCAATTGCATTCCTTGTTTGGTATGCTCATACCTCACCTAAGGGATTGGACTTGAGTGATTATGTCTCTAATTTGCTTTTGGTTATTCCAATAATAATTGACTAACCCCATTTCATATTTATAATCTACATAAAGACATTTGATTTTATATGGGAACCATTATGATTTTTTTATAAAACTAATTAAAAATTAGCAGTCAACCATTACAAATGGAATCATGCTTATTTTGGTGTAAAACTAGTGCAATAATGGTTCAAAAAGCTAGTATAATGTGGGATTGTTTTATATAGAGTGGATAATGGAGAAAAATTCCATTTCATCTACATAAATATTTTTAATCTAAGGAGGATGTCATGTGTCATGCACATCCCCCCAATCTAATATCTTTTGTATAGAGATTCTAAGACTGAGTAAGAATAAATATAATTCTAAGTAAAAAACTATGCACTAACCTAGAACACATGCCACACATCATGCCACCAACATAAGAAATTTTGAGATAAAATATGAGTACTTTATAGGAATAGGGATTATTAACATGTTTCTTACTATCTTGAACTACACAAGACTCTAATAAAATTTGAAATTGACTATTTTTATGATCTATGATGATAGCACCTTATTTGGACAATATTGGGGACTGATAATAATTAAATGGAGTATTATTGTATAAAATAATTTCTTAATTATTTTTGAGTATGCTCTATGATCCACTGTCTAAGGTCTACATTATTGTTTTCTTTGCACTATTATGCAAGGGCTTAGTATCTAAGACAAGTCACTATGTATGTCCCCTCTTTTGAGGTGATTTCTTGAGCCTATGTAATGATTTAATTTGAAATTAAATTTGATGATAAATATGTAATGAAAAAATATGTAAACCTAAGTAGTGGTGATAACATGAAGAAGAATGGATTCATAATATAGATAAACTAAGAATAATAGTTATCTGAGATGCATGTAGAAAAAAACATACATTATAAATGTCAAGATATATGTTAGTAATTGGGCATGTAGATAACTAATCAAAAATGAGCATCAAAAGGTGAATATAAATACTTCAAGAGGTATACATGATATCCATCATAGCTTCAAAAACTAGGAGGATGCATGAAATTTATTATGGCATCAAAAAATAAAAAACAAAAATAATCATGGTTATGACACAAAAAATTAAAAAGCACACAAAATGTAGGAAAATAGAAGGCCAAGGGACCACATACAAGGGACATGTTCAAATATAACTCACATGCATATAAACACAATGAAGGGTAAAATTGACACACATAGACATGTTTAAATGTTGTGGCATGCATAAAAGCACACATGAAGACTGTTCCAATATCCTCACACACATAAATACATAATGAAGGATTAGAGATACACACAAATAAATACTCAAACATCCTCCAGCCAAGAAGAAAATACACACAAGACATGATTCAAGAAAGTAAACATGAAAATCATGCATGGATACATGTTGTTTATCAACATAAGAAATTTAAAACACAAGTATATTTAGTAAATTAAGTAACCAATAGTATACCAATGTGTTAGTACATGAATAATATCTCTAGGTGTAATTCCATTGCAACCATTTATCCATGAATAATGAGGGGGAGCCAAAGAAGGATAAGACATGCATATAAGATGCCCAAGATGATCTTTCTAATTTATATACAATATGTAGAAGGCATGTGTGTGTAGACACCTAAATCTAGCCACCGATAACCTCCAATAGTATTTTGACTAATTTCCACCAAAATGCATAATTTGGTATGGTAACACTAATTTCAATAGCTTTTGAGGATATTTGAGCATAATAAATTTCAAATGAAATAACTTAGAAATGATGTTCATGGCCTCTCTATTTATAGATTTTGGAAAATGATTAGAATCAAACTAAACCATCCATCTCATGATTGAGATATGTGACTAAGGATTAATATAATTATGTAAATAAAATTGATAAATAGGCTCATCAATATTTTGGATAAAAGAGAAATTAAGAGGCATGGAGGGCATTGATGATGCATGAGAGGCATGAATCTTGATATTTGTGGCATTTATGGCCTAGGGATGTCTTCTCAAGAAATGAGGTCACCTAATGATGAAGATATTTAATATTCATTTAAAAAAATAATATTCAAAAAGTTTACATGGAATTCTTAATTAGGCTCTAATTTGGTTTAATTAGATCTTAAGCATGATTAAGCACTTTGTGTAAAAATTAATCAAATTGATCAGAATGCCTTGTTATTGGTCTAAAATTTGACTGGATTGGAATTGGAAGTTAATGTCAGATGCATTGGATACATTATCCCATTTAGGATGTTTTCAATACAAAATAACAAAGACACACATCTTGTACAATAAATTTGATAGAAAATAGCAATCCAGAGCACTCAAGTGCAAAATTGGCATTTTGACACGAAAAGATTTGATCAAAGTTAGCTGGCCCATAAATTGCATTGCCCCATTTTATGATACTATGGCAAAAATTTGCAATTGAATATGTCATATTCAAATATTTTAATGCATTTTAATATTTTCAATCCAAATTATGAATTTTGGTAGAAATTGGTCAAAGCCCTGATTTGAGGTTATTGATGTTTAGATTTAGGTGTCTACAGTGTGTAGTATGTATTTGAGAATTAATATCTTATGATCAATGGGAAAATAATGGGGTAATAGGACAATAATGGTGTGAGTTAATGTATAGATAGGGCACTATTATCTAAATGAAGTTTCTGAGTCTGTGATAATTATGTAACCTATAAATGAGTCTAAATATAGAAACATATATGCTTATAATCATTCATGTTCACTAATGATATATATAACCTATGCAAGTTACTATTTATTTTAATTACATTAGTTAATTTATACACAATATTTAGTACTTATTTATATCCATTTTTCATATTATATATATATATATATATATATACATACATATATATATATATATATATACATACATAGATATATATATATATATATATATATATATATATATATACATATACATAGATATATATATATATATATACATATATATATATATATATATATACATATATATATATATATATACATACATACATATACATATATATATATATATATATACATATATATATATATATACATATATATATACATATATATATACATATATATATATATACATATATATATATATATATATACAGATATATATATATATACATATATATATATATACATATATATATATATATACATATATATATATATATATATATACATATATATATATATATACATATATATATATATATATACATATATATATATATACATATATATATATATATATGATATGATATGATATGAAAAATGGATATAAATAAGTACTAAATATTGTGTATAAATTAACTAATGTAATTAATATATATATATATATATATATATATATATATATATATATATATATATATATATATATATATATATATGATATGATATGATATGAAAAATGGATATAAATAAGTACTAAATATTGTGTATAAATTAAACTAATGTAATTAAACTAAATAGTAACTTGCATAGGTTATAAGTTTTAAACATTCAGAAATATTTTACATTTATAAAGAAACAAAGAGATAAATATGATAGTTTTTTACTAACTAATGTGTGCTTTTTCAATCAGCTCAGTGCATGTGGAAGAATTTGAAGTAATGAAAACTATTGGTAATTTAAGGTATATATATTTAATTTTTCTATAATTATAATTATTTTGATTTTTATATTTATCACCTATAACATCCACTTTATAAAAAATGATTCTTCCTAAAATGAGGGTATTCCAAAAAATTGGTCTTTATAAAAAGGGTGTTTTTATAGAAATGAAGTAAAATGGACATATCTATTAAATTCTTAAAAAATAAATAAGGCCAATAAATCGTGAAAGTACATGATATCATTTAGGATAATGTAATCAAAATCACAAATGAATGAAAATGTACTTTCCAAGGGTGTTTATTACAAAGACTAAATTGGTAAGGGCAAAGAGTCAAATTTTCAAGTAAAGAAAATGATGGCAATAGAATTAGAATGAGGGAAATGAAAAATATAATGTTTTATCCATATCACATCTCCCCACACACTAAAATAAATATTCATCTTCCCTAGAACATCCAATCACGCTAACTATGGCTCTAGGATATTTAATGAGCTTGATAATTAATTAGTATATTTTTCTCAACTATGCATTACTCTATTTTTATTCAATCTCTCTAAGTTTAGACACTAATAATTATTATCTATCCTACTTACTAATTTTTTATCCAAATCTCTTAATATATTTCCAAATTATTAAAATTGGATAGAAGAAGAAACATGAACCTAAGTCAACATAACATCTCCAGGATGAAGCAGTGGCAAAAGTTTTTGAAGAGGTAGGTTGTTTGGAGTTCCTTAAAAATTTCCAAATCTATGGTGAATTTTTTTTGAGGAATTCAACATCATTTTATAAGGTGGACATTCTAAATTAAAAGGAATCAATATTCTAGTGAGTAGCTCTATCATTAGTTAATTATATGGTATTCTTAAATTAGGAATGCATATAATCGATAAGAATTTATTAAAGAATTTGATTTAAAATTTTCATGATGAAGGTGATCTAATACCAAAGATTATTATCAACCCAAAAGATATAGCCTTAGGCATAAAGAGTGAAAGTTTTCTTCCAAAATCTTGGAAGGTTGTATCTTATTAGGTCATTAAAATTTTCACCTGTGATTGACAGCATGGATCAATAGGAGGAGATGCAATGAAAATTTTAAATCATCTTAGACATGGGAAAGGTAAACCTGAATGGAGAATGAATTTTCTTCTTTCCTTCATGGTGACATTCAAGTTAAGGTATAAAATAATGTTCAAGGTGTTGCGTCAATAAGACACCATAAATTAATTTAGTTGATATGTCAACATCACTTATTGAAGAAGGCATATGAGGAAGCTAAATGGGAATAATTTATTAAAGGTAAGATAAATAAAATGTCCAAAATTAGGAGGAAATTATATTCTTGACCTACACCTAGGTCTATCCTTAAGGAATAATTTGTAGTTGAAGAACTAGTTTTAGAATTGGTGAAGAAAGGAATTTTTACAAAAATAGAGACATCTAAAAATACTCAAAGTAAAGATGTAGAATATAATACAAAAACTATTAGTATAATGGAATATTTTGATGATGAGGAAGATAATCTAGAAATATCTCATCTTAGAGCCATGAGGAGTGAAATAAGGAGAAAGAATCTTATTTATGAGTCTCTATCAAAAAACTTGCCATAAAACTAAAGGAAGCTCAATGTTTATGAGGAAGGTGACCTTGAAAAGAGATAATATGTTTCATATATCCTTAGAATTATTAAAAAATTCAAATTTGTTAAATTCTAGGGGAATTCAAAAAAACTATAGAAGAGATGAGACTCATAAAAGATCCATCAATAGGAATTGAATAGCTCACAAACATGGTTGAAGAGTTCAGATATAAAGAAGCAATAGAATATCCCCTTCAACATTCATTCTCTAAGATAACCATTGATAAAGTAAAATCGCAACTTATGGAATAAGGGAAGTAGCCTTCCATGAAATTTTAAGGAGAACTAATGCATTATGTGATGGCCTTATCTAGATTAGTAGCAAGTATAAGACAATAAGAGGAATAAATTGATTTTCTCAAACATGTACTAAAAGGTAAGGAAGAAGTTATTTAATATTTACAATAAGATTTAGAGGACAATAATAATTAGTCTCTTAGTAAGGATAATTAAATTTCCCAATTAAAGAGAATTACCACTAGATCCCATAAACCAAGTAGACAATGGTGTACAAACTCAATTCACTTATAATGACATTATTCCTAGTTGGGAGGAAACATAACAAACCATAAGACATGTTAAGGTAGATAATTAGAATTTAAATCAGTCAATTAAATAATATAAATCATAAAGAGGGACGACTGAGTCTATGTTTCAAAAAATTTGTGAGATAGGAGAAAATTTGCATGCTTATAAAAGAACTACCTTTGGGTATGGACTCTTAATACAAGAGGAATTTTATAGATGGTAGTTGTTAAGACTATCCTTTGGTTTGACATTTACCTTGAGGATGACAAACAATTCATGGACTTCTACCATTATAGTTTTATTGATTAATAAAACCTCTTATGTGAGTTCTACTTGTGTATCTTCCTCCTCAAACACATGTCATCCTTATTTCTTAACTTGTTTATAGGATAATTTTAGATTGTGGATTTAATCTCTACTTTAAAAAATCATATTCCCTAGAGTGAAAGGGATTTTTTTATTTTTTACATGAAAAAACTTTTGGGATATAAATGAGTCATAAATTTCCTGATCCAAAAAAGAAAATAAAAACATTCCAAAATCTCATGTATAATGTAGTGATTAGGGATCGACATCCAAACAACATGTGTAAACACATTTCTAATTTTTAAGAATACACTCAAAATATTTTTATTATATCCATTGTTGTAAGTGATAAGATGTGGGATACACTAAGTATATCCTTAAAGAGAAGGGTAGTTATTTCTCTCACTATTGATACCAATCTTTTATCGTCAGTAGACGCCTCCTTCAATCTTTATTTTTGACTGTGATTTAGAGAAACCCACGACAGTAAGCAGGGGCTGAATGGCTATAGATTCACACTATTACTTCAAACTATAATATTACAAATACTTACAAACACTTGCTCTTTCTGTAAGGCTACTAGATTTCTAAAAGCTTAGAATTTTTTTGATGAAAATGCTATGGAGGAGAGGCATATTTATAGTACTTTGGGAGGTCCTACCTGATTGGTGTCAAGGCGGTGTCAAGTCCCATCATACTTTACAGTGTAAAAGGTGAGCTACAATGAAATGTTGTTGGATGTGCTGGATGATGATGAGGTTTGGTGGTGTGGGTCCAACATTGCTTCTGCTTCATCGACCAAGTCATCTTCACTGATTAGATTGAAAAGACATCTGAGCTAGAAGGTATTGGAAAGATGCCAGTGCTAGGGTCCAGCTTCACATGTATGATATCATGGAGTGATGTAGAAATAAGATTCCCACTCCAGCTGTCTTTGTATGATAGTATTCACGACAGTGTCTTGATCATGATTCTCCTCTTCATGTATACGGTGTGGGCCAAATCGAGAAATCCACTGATACAAATGTTCATTGAAAGGAGATCTGATTCTTATTAGCCATGTCCATAAGGGATGCTTTAGTAATTTAGTGAATTGATGATACAAAAATTCACTATTTAATCTTTCAATATAGATGACTCTAGAGTTTTGATGACGGTTAGCTTGAATAGTAGCTGTTGAATACATTTGTAAGTCTTGTCCTACTGCACAAGAAATCCTTGTGTATCTGGGATGCAACCCTTCACATAGAATCTATTATTGGACAAGGATATTTAGAGAAGGAAATCCTTGATTAAAGATTTTTGGTCAGATTAAAACCAGGAATGGGCTGGTGCATCAATGTTGCTAGAGTATTTCGGCTAAGCCAATCTACAATAATATTATCAGTACCCTTAATGTGTTCTACTGAAAAATTAAACTGATTGAAGAATGCTTGCCATCTAACATATTTACCATGACCATCCTTTCGACCATGATCTTTTTCTTTAAAGTTCATAAATCTAGTACAGTCAGTAATTACAACAAAATGAGTCAAATGGAGAAGTTTTAATATGAACTTCTCTAAGCATTTCTTTACAGCATAGATTTATTTATAAAAAAAAATCCATTTAAGAACATCAGTACTGAAAACTCCACTAGCAAATTCACAGATGAATTCCTAATTATTTACTATACAAACAAGTACTCCTCGCCATGCAGTATCAGAGGCATCAGCATAAACTTTCATTTGATCAGATTTTGGGATATGCAGTTATGGTAGCAAAGCGACCTTTGATTTAATTTTCTAAACTATTGTTGTATGGCATTCTTCCCAACAAAAATCTTTCTTCTTCTGGAGAAGTTCTTGAAGAATGAACCTATCTTCACCAGAGTTAGGATAGAAACTATTAATCCCAAAAATGCTTGAAGCCTAGACCTATCTAGCTTCTCTGGAAAACTGATGACTTTCTCCTTGATATGTGGCTGTATTTGTAGTTTGGAATCTTAGATCACCATTTTGAGGAAGTTATATTCAATTTTGCATAACTGAATCTTTGTCTCTAAGAGGACTATTCCTGCATCTTGAGCCAGTTGGTAAAATTTGGAGAGATGAGCAAAATAGTCAGTAAGAGAATTATTGAAAATTAGTATATCATCAATGTATACACACAAAAAATTAGAGGTGCCTTGGAAGATCTTGTCCATATGAGCTTGATAATATGCTGGGGCATTCATCAAGCCAAAAGGCATTACTGTCCACTGATAATGGCCAAAAGGGCAGCTGAACACTATCTTTTCCCTGTCAGCTTCCTTGACTCTTATCTGATAAAAGCTTGACTTGCAGTCGAATTGGGAGAAGTATTTATAGGTTGCAAATTTCTCCAACAAATAGCTTTTATCTAGTATAGGATATGGAAATGGCTCTGTAATAGCATTTAATGGTCGATAATTAATGACCATTCTTTTCTTTCCTCTCTTCTGCTCTGAATTTTTATTTACCATAAAGGCATAGCAACAAAAAGGGGAAGTAGACCTTTAAATAAAACCATTAGTCTCCAATTCTTTGATCTAGAGTTCCATATCATTGTAATCCTGAGCTGGTATTGGGATTTTCTTCCCAATCTTCATATGCTTGCCTTCAAGGATTTTGATATCAATTTCGGGCATAGATTTAGACCAAAACTACTGAGGGTTGTCAGAACAGATAGTGGTTTTAATCTTTTCTCTTATTTCTTGTATCTCAGTTGGGATTATCATTTTTGGTGTCTGAGTCATTGAACTTGGAAATTTTTCAGTGGCATATATAAGGCAAGGGATTCTTAGCCTTTCATTATCTATTGTAAACATGATACTCTTGGTGGTAGAACCATAGGGTGAGTATCTGTCAATAAATGATCTTCCTAAGAGAATATCTATAGGCATCCTATCTAAAGCAAAAAAGTCAGGATGGAAGATTTTTTTTTGTATCTGAAGGGTCTGCTAATGTTTATATTGTTTACAGATGAAATTGTTCACTTAGTCATGGATGAGTTGAGGCTTTGTAAAGGAGAGAGAAGCTCTTGTGTCTATCTGGGCATCTACCAGTCTGCCATTGATTTCTAAGGTGATAAAATGGGCAAACCATCCATTAATCAAATGATTAAGATATGCTAGCTGTGGAAGTTCCAAAGGAGGAATACTAGTACATACCAATTTTTATCTTCCTGGATCTTGAACAACGGATTGTTTAGTGTAGATGTCTTCAAGTTTTGGTTCTACTTCTTCTTCTTCTTGGAGGTTACTACATTCACCTGGGTAGTAATCCTAGTCAGAGTAGAAAGAGCTTTCTACTTCGTCATCCTCTTCCTTCTCTTCTGTGGGTAATAAGATATCCCACTATGGCTCGCCTTGTGGCTCAATCTTTGGTGCTTGGATTTCTCTTGGATTGTCTTTACTGGTGAACTTATTTTTGATCCAAGAGTCACTAGGCTTGAAAGAGATTAGATATTACAAAGGAGGATGTTAGAGTCTTTGCAATGTTGGCGGCATACAAGGCATTGAGGGCTGTCTTCCTTTGGATGTGCCTTCTCCTCTGGAGTGTCCTCTTGCTCTGGGTTTCTCTAGTCTTTCTAGAACTTCATGGTGATGTAGAGACTAGGCTCCATGTGCTTCATTCGGTAGTAATGACCAATCATGATGTCTTGGCCTACACGGGTGTTGCATGTTAGTTAGCAATTATTCCAAGTCATCGACTAATGACTCGAGAGCATCTGCATCATCATAGTCTACTAAATCTTCTTCAAGGAGATCATCTAGAATTGGTTCATAGATGTCATCCTATAGGTAAAGATCTTCATCAAAATCTATAACATCCCACCATGCTGCTGAGTTGGAGGTAAAGATAGCTTTGACTGCAGGGTTCTTACAGTGGCACTGGGGAGCAATATGGCTAGATTTGTAACAGATGTAGCAAATAGGCTGTTTGGATGGAGGATGGGCAGTGTAGCGTTTCTTGAGGAAATGATGAGGAGGTGCATAAGAATGTTTGTGAGGAAAGGAGTGGCACTAGAAAGAAAGACATTTGCATCGCTACTTTTGTTATTTATAGGGTTGGACAAATGGCCGACAGCCAAATGGGGCTGTTTCTTGGAATGCAGGAGCAATCTGGGATGCTTGATGCTTGGTGATTTTATGGATGGACTTGGTCTCAGAGACTAAGCACATAGCTTACTGTTTAGAAAAATCAATCACATCAGAGAGAGAGAGAAATCTTTAATTGTTAGTCCCTTAAGATTAATATAATAAATAACTCTATTAATCAGATTGTATGGTAAAGCATGTAGAAATTTGATCTTAATCTCTGTGGATGAGAAACTCTTGCTTTCATATGCCAATTCTCTGAATTGCTTGGCAAATGCATCAAATTGCTTTAAATCACATAACTCCATTTTGAGAAGCCATTTTTTGGATTCCAGTTCTATTCTCAAATTTTATTTTAGAAGATATAGAATCATTAGATATGATACAATAGTTTGGACAAGATTATGGATAAAAATGTATTAGAATGAGGTATTGACCTCCATTAATATTCAGTCTTATGTCCACAAGGTAAAACATTGAAACTAAAGGGTTAGAATAATCTGAGAGATGGAAGGCCCAAGTTAGACCAGATAATAGTTATGTGATTCCAACACAATTGAGTTGGGATACATAATATTCCATTTATGACTATATTAAATAAATGGAAGACATGGTGTTTAATAGATAACATAGTAGAGTCTAGCTTGAAAATGGATGTAAAAGAATTGAAGTGTGGGGGATATGGTGAGTACATAAAATGGCTCATTATCCAAGTAATAACCACATTTTCCATGTAAGAAAATCATCCTTTTGACTGGATTTGAATGTGATAATATAAATCATTGTTAATTCAAAGTAGAGAATGAGTTATTTACCTTAATTATTCTATGCAAGTCATTATTACCTATTTTACCACTTTGTTGTAATATTTTTATGGGAAATACATCAGTTTATATATAAAGAGTCATACATATGTACTATAATCAAAGATCATGTATTTAGTATCAAACAAGTACTAAGTACCTATCTAGACTAGTTCAAAAGATCCCTAACCTAGTTCAAAAAATTACCAGTTTAGCTTCAAAGATCCTAAGACTAGATCTAAAGACCTCCACTCATCTTGACAAGATCACCTAAAGGATTTTATGATATTATCATGATGTCCATCCAAGACTTGAATAAGTATGATAAATTTTTTTAACCATTATTTAATTTTATATATAGACTTTATATAAATACTAATATCTATTTATGTTTACAAGATTTTATTTTTGAACTATTGATTAAAACTACTATATGTAGTAAATTAAATGAAACAACACAATAACATCAAAAGGATGGAAATAAAAGAAAAATCAACAACGTAAGAATGATATCTTACCACCTTTTCACTTAATGGCTTCCCTCTAAGATCTTCAAACCCATTTTTAATGATTCGTGATTTTTGCTTATTGGATTGCTATAGATAGACTAAGAATTTATGATAGAATGATCTTAGGTTGATGATAGACTAAAATGATATCATGGAATGATTGGTAATATGGACATGAAGTTTCTATAGGTTCATCTATTTTTTGTAGTTAGTTTTAAATGGAGTGAGATGGTGTTTAAATAGACAAGGGAGGGAAATTTTTACAATGAATTTAAAATTCATTGGCAGGGTATAGTTAAACTGACTCTAGAGAAAAGGATGGAATTCTAAGGAATTTAAAATTCTTTAGAGTGCTCTAGAAATGGATATTTATATAAAATGTGGAGGATGAGATAAAATTCTAGAGAGTTGAAGCCTTTAGGTTTATGTTAGGAATAAATGACGATTAGAAGAGGATGAGGTGAATATTAGGTTCTAGGATTATAGGAAAGCCTAGGAGTAGGTAGGTAGGTGCATCATGGAAATTTTATATTCCTAAATATTAGACAAGTGGGATTAGTTAGTAGATAATGGTGATTTAGATGAATTAATGAAGAAGTGGGAAGGGGTAAGGTTAGTATGATGAAGAATAATGAAGGGGGGTGTTATTGAATTATTCAATTAGGAATAAGGTTATATGATCAATTAGGATAAATAGTGAGATTAGTGAAATAATTAGGATGAGAAAATTTTCTATATAAATTTTGTTCCTCTTTAAAATGACATTGAGAGTGGATAAAGTAGGAGTAATGATCTTTCAAAGAAAATACCATTTCATGGATATATGTTAGTAAATGATGTTAGTGGATGTGATTCCCCCTCGAGGGGACATGTAGGGAAGAATGAGATAGATGGCCACTCGAAAGAGGAATGAGGGGTGGAATTAATAAATTAACAAGTGGATGGGATGCAATATGTGGGGTTGATAATGAAGCAAATGAACTTGACCTGAGTAGTGAGTTATAAATTGATGATGCCCTTAGAAAAGACATATGCATGGGGAGTGGATACATATATGTAATGGGTTTTGACACATTCCAATGTAGAATTAACCATAACACAATGATGATAAGATAAAATACCGTAATATTTTGACATATACCAAGAAAGGAAACATACAAGGGAAAGCTTCAGGTCAAATATAAGATAATGATTTGATAAGATTAATGATGAGCATAACTTAAAGATGAAGACAAGTTATATAATGAAGGATATGAGAGAGAATAAAATGATATGATTGAGTGACCAAATTATGAATGTGAAGAATTGGTTAGTTGATCCATGAAATCAATAATCCATAATGTGATTACTAGTGATGATGGACCTAACAAGAATGCAAATAAGGAAACAAGAGATTATAATATAAATATGGTCATGTTCATGCTCTAATTTAGGGAGGAGCCATAAAATTTAAATTATGAAGTGACCAATCAATGACAAAGGATGAAAAATGAAGAAAATAAAAATGTTGTGACATGTCTAGCCCAATCAACAGGTGTGGGTGATTGACTAAAAGATTAATGAGATGATTGCAGAGATGGTGATTGAGCAATAGACCGATTGATTAATGATTGATATTACAGCTCAAATATTTTTTTGATGCAATACTTAAGAGTTATGTGATAATGGATGGTGGGGAAAGAGGAGAGAGTGTTTTATTTGACCTAAAGCACACGATGTGATTGAATGCCACCTACACAGTTTAAAAAGACCTCAGGATAATGTAGTTCAAACTAGATGGTAAATGACAAGATAGAATAAAAGAGGATGATGATTATGGATTGTTAAACATGTTAATTTTTAGATTAAGGATGTGACTTAGATGTTATATTAGGATAAATGATGGGAGATGAGATGTTAGATGTTGATGACTAAAAAGATGAAAGATGATTGAATATAGGATATAGATGTGATGACAAATAACATGGAGGAATGATTGGATATTAGAAGAATGGACTTGGATGATCGAATTGATGATGGGATAAAAATTATGATTAGATGATTAGGAGAAATGATCAATCCATCATTTTTTTAATAAGGATAATCATAGTCTAAGTAATCCAATAAAATATAAGACTTGGTAGTAATCCACTTGATATAAGTATGACCTAGGGGATGTTGTGCCAAAGTACATGATTATATAGAGGGAAAAATAACAACCCTTGCATCATTAAGAGAACATAAAAACATCATTGTGTATTTTTATGTCACCATAGAATCCTTGTTCATTATCCAATAGACAAAAAGAGACATGACACAAGACTATAAAGAAACATAGAAAAATAAACAAAATATAAGAAAAGTCAAAGATGAGACAAACAATACACATAAGTATCTACATGCAATTCCATAGTTCCTTGTCTAATTGTCTTGATGAGAGTCGATGGGATGATTTGATCAAGTGATGAGTTAAACTAAGTTGGACATGATGATCATGATGTGAAGTGGATTAAGGATATGGGTTTAGATAGGGGTAATCAATTAGTGTAGATTAGTGACTTTGATTAGGATTAACTTGAAGACAATGATTAGTCGACCTATGAATTGACCATGGTTTGGACTTAGACTTAAAACTCATCAAGCTAAAGTGAGACTAGGTTAATGCTATTTTAATATAGACTATATATACCCTATGTAGAATAGGGGATGAGAGACAATAGGAGGATGGATGGATATGAATTAGTTCTAAAAGATGAAGGGCATGGATATGGATGTGATTTGGGGGAATAGGCATAAGATAGAACACCATGGAATAGTTTTAGATTTTCTTAGATTTTATAATTTTTATGATTTTTAGAATATGTACGTACATTATAAAAATGGGGGTTACTATCAAATGAAATACCAAGCCTGATAAACAGGATAAAGATAGATGGAATAATAGATGGGATGAAAAAATGATGAGGGTGATTTAAAAAAGAGGGTGAGGGCCAAGGAAGAGTGGATTAGGGATATTTAATGGCCGCATCATGAAGGATCCAAATATTTAGTTTCTTGAGTGTCTATTAGAGGATATGCCAAGATGATTCTATAACATGTCAAAATACATCTTCCATGTCCTTATGAAGGTCAAGTTGGGAATGAATGATAGACATAATGATGACATACGATGGGTAGGAGTGATAGGCAATGAGGATGTGGAAGGTGAATGACAAGGGATATTATGTGGATGGATTTTCCCCTATGTGTTGGGGTACAATGCATTTAATATATTATTATGCCATGATGTCACAAATTGATTTTGATCATGGTACTTGCCCAAGGTGCTAGTAAACTAATTTTCACCATTAGATGAATGATTTATTATTATTATTATTATTATTATTATTATTATTATTATTATTATTATTATTATTATTATTATTATTATTATCATTATGCATTTTCTATTTTTTCATGGCATCTCAATTTATTGGATATGGGTATGAGATGTAGGAATGTTTGACAATTTCATTCAATTCAACCAACACTTGTTTTGAATATGTGTGATCTAAGATCATGTTGTCAATGTTGGATTCATGAATGTTCACATGACCTTTGTTGATTCTTGATTTAAAGTCATTCGAACATCTCAAACATGTGTCTTTTTATCCCCTATGAGAGACAATACTACCTACGGATATGAGGTATGGTATGTATGGGATTAGGTCTTGATTTTTATGTGGAGTGATATGATTACAATGGACAATGTGAGTAGAAATGGAGTCAAAATTGGGTTCAATAGTTTCATACATCATTGGACATGGTGGAGTGGATATTTTTGATTGGTTTCATATGTTAAATGAGCTTAAAGGATACAAGACCTTCTAACTTATTTTTTATTTAATCCAAATATTATGAGGATTATTGGCCATATTATGATTACTTTTGAAATATTTTTGATTTGTTGATATTTGACTTAGATTTTGATTGCCCCCTAGTGCCTATAACTTGACTTTACTAGAGGAATTTGACTTTATACTTAATAAATGATGATTATTTTGATTTGGATGATCCCATAGCACCTCAATGATATTTATACTAAGGGATGATACTTTTTGACTTAGATAATTATGAAGCTCTTCTCGACTTTGATTGATTACATTTGGATCATAATTGACTAATTATTTGACCTAAGTAACTAATAATGGGATTTTATTCTTATTTCACATGAGATTGTTATTATGGGGAATATAATGATGCATGCTCATGTTTTTCCCATTTGAGGAGTGGGTTGGAAGGATTGTTAATAGGAGGTGGATTATTAGTGATGTTTGGTAAAATGGGTGGATTAAGGGAATAATGGGTAGCATAGTCCTCATAAGAGATATTAGGAGACCCAATCTCGATGAAGTGTCTTTAGGAATCTCAAAAGTATCACTAAGTATCTTTTTAAAAGTAGCATCTAAAGCTGATTAATATCTATCTTGATGATATTCGACTAATAAAGCATCCATTAATTGTTTTATGATTTAATCATCCTGATATGGACCAAAAATCATGCCTTCTAATAGGTCAACATTCAAATTAGAGACATTCCCAAAGAGATAGGTGCTGACATGAATTTCATTATCTAGATGGGATGATGCTTATGAAATGAATTTTGATTTAGATGTTAATGCCAAACATGGTCCTAAACATTTTGATGTTGACTTTGACAAAGATGTTGAATAAGTGATGTCATTAGTAAATCATTGTTTATTATCCATAGGTAGGGCCCTTTGGATAACATCATTGTCCACAAGTACCTCCTTCACATTGGGTTTATAAATGGGTGCTTTAGGCTTAATGGATTTGTGAAGATGGGGGATTTGATGTGGATAAGATATATGTATGTTTTGATGTAAGATGGTTATGATATCATAAGGATTGAGGTCATGAACTTCATTGAGAATGAAATAATCTTGATCATGATTAAAATGGAATCTTGGCATACCCTTTTGGCACACTTCTATGTGTGGATACATTAGAGTATATCTGAATTTCAATGTCACCACTATCAATTAATTTTTGGGTATAATCTCTAAAAGGGTGACATTTATTAGTAAAATGCCCAGGGAATTTATGGTATATATAAAATCATTCAGATTGATACCATGAGGATATATGTTTGGATAAATTTAGAGGTCTTATTTTTGGGTGGACAATCACGTTTATGAACCTCAATTTTCAAAATAAGACTTATATGGGTATTGGGAGAGGGGTATATTGCTTCTCTCTAGTGTTGGATGTAGAAGTATTGGATTTAGAAGTGGAATCATATGATTGTGGTGTCATGACATTGGGGGATGGTTGAGCATTATATTGGTTAGGAGGTGATTGGGAATTAGATGAGGTTGACAAACTAGTCTTCCCTTTTCTAGTAGGATGGGAGATTTGTGATGAATTATGATTGGTAAATGGCAGATTCAACTATGGATGGGTACAAATTGGTGGTAAGTTCAATTGATTGGGTTAAGACCTTTAGGTAATTAGGGACCCATATCAAAGAGCTAAAAGAGGACTACCTCTTTGTTTTCATCAATATATTTATTAAATAGGATGATCTTTTGACTAGGAAGGTCATGACTAGGGCTAAGATGAGTGGATTTAGGACTATAATGGGAGTAGTTTTCATGATAATTGGATCAAGATAAGGGTTGATGACCGACTTGTTTATTAGGTGAGTTTAGGCTAAGGGGTTTATATTCAATGGGAAGGTAAGCACCCATATCCCATAGCCACAAAAGGTACTCATCCTTATTTGTAAAGATGTACTCATTAAATAGGGTGACTTTATCACTTGTTTATTGAGGGATGTGAGCACTATGATTATGATGAATAGACAATGGAGTTGACCATGGTGAGCTAGGAGATTATTGATGGGGAAGGAAGTAGGACACTACTTTAGGCTTTATGGGATCAGGATCTGAAGGTAGGTGGGATCCCATTTCTAGGGATCACAAAAGGTTATCATTCTTGTTGGAGAGTAGGTATTATTTTAGGAGAATAGTTTTCAAATCCATTTAATTTGTTGATTTATGTTAGGGTAGATTTAGGAATTGGATAGGTGTTTGGAAAAAGCAAGTGTGAATGATTTAGCTAGTATGAAAAGTGATGATGAGGATGATATAGACTAAATGGATTATGATATAAGACTAAGATCAAACTTTAAATTGATAGTGTGATAGGTGCTAATGATTTATTGATAGTGCCTAATTTTTAAGATAATAAAAGGATTGAGGTTTAGACTATTGCCTAGATTCAAACAATAAATATGGTAATTAGATGGGTGTTATTTACGAATAGGCAAGAAGATTAGATTAGAGACAACTGGATTGATGACAATTGGATTAATGATGATTGAATGTTAGATTTAAATGTCAAAGTGATAGGTTATTAATAGGGTATCAAATAAGTATGAAATCTAAAAATGTGTTAGGTGATATAAAAATGGTAGTGGACTAAGATTATAGGATGATATGTAAGGATCAGGACTAGTTCAAGTCTTAGATACATTTTATCAAGGTGGGATGGTTTATAATATTATGTGATGAAGGGTATATGGGAATAAATTGAGGAATAAAGAATGATGGGATTGAGTTTAGGACAAAGTTGATGATATATGATTTGGACAAGTGTATGACCTAAGAAGCCAACAATAAGAAGATGGGATAAGATGGACAAGGTTAGACAAGATGGGGGATCATAAAATAAGGATGGGATGACAAAGAAACCAAGACAAAGTTATATTAACATATGTAATATATGATGATGAGTAAAGTATATAAAGATACACAAGAAGAATATGAATGTACAAGATTAATAATAAGGATATACAAGATGATGATATAGAGAGCCTAGATAGCCATGTATATGTTTGGTGAAATGCTAACTAAAATCATAAACAACACTGGTCTCTCATGACATACCCCAAATCAAGCATACCATAGCCCTAAGATTATTAAACTTATGGGTGTGTAACCCAATGACTAAACCATTCAATGGCTTTATGAGTGATTTTGTAGGATGTTGAGGCATTTGACAATATCCTAAACCCTCTCAATGTTGTCTACACATGATATTTACTTGGGAGCTGATAATAACTTTGGCAACATGTTACATGTTATGGTTGATGGTCTTATGCTAGGTTACATAGGCTCTCTAAGGGATTCTCTGATATATGCTAGGTACAATGTGGCCCATGTATGTGTAGGTTGTTTTCTAATGCTTAGTTTAGATAATTAACTCTTTCCCTTTATGGAAGACCTATATGGGGTTAACTGCTTAACATAATGTCAAATGTCCTTGATATTTACACTTTGATGGAACATAGTGTGTGGATTAGTGTGTGGTGGTAAAATCCATGGTCATTATCCCACTAAGAGTATGGAAAGTGTGTGGATGTTAATTATAAATCATGTTTCCCCTAAAAAATAAAAATGGGAGGGTTTATTAGTCATTTTTTATCATCTAAGAATTATCATAAGGACATAAGGAGGAGAGAATACACCACATTAGCCCTTAAGTGACACATAAGTAGATAATAATATTTATTAACCTATTAATTAAGTGTGATATATATAGTATACATACATATATTTAAAACATGATTTTTTAAAATGCAAAAATATCTTTGATAGGTGACCTGGAAGACAAGTGATTAGTAGTTCAATTGGAAATCTTGGAGTGTCAACATGGAAAACAAGACATTATAAAAAATATGACCTACAAGAGAATATGTTATAAATTCAAATTTGCTATTGGATTTACCCTTGCGAGCAAAAAAATGTTAGTTGAATAAGCCTTAACAAAAACCACTAAAAAATAATGATTTGGGTCTATAACTTCTTTGGATGAGGGGGCACAATGTGGGAGTCTAGGGGAAATAACCCTAAATAGGGTCAAAGGGAATCACCCCTAATGGCTTTAAGGGGTATCACCCCTTGTGCAATTTAGGGGTAGTTCCTTGAGTGCGCTCCCTATCATGGTATAGGGTGAGGTCGTAGGGTAACACCCCCAATGCCAAACAAAATTTAGGACATTTGGAACTCTTGGAATTAATCAAAATTTAATGAAAGTGACCCTAATTTTTTTTTCAAATAATGATAAATAGAATTTAAAAAATGCAATTGTAGAAGGCAAAATTATAGATACATAGTCGATTAATGCAAAACTACTTCTAGAGAGTATAAAACTATTGAGCAATATCACAACTAGATAATGCAAAATTTCTCAAGTAGTTAATTAATAGTGACTGTTATTAAATGGGTTATACAAAACTACTACTTGGTTAAACAATATCATAAGTCAAACTATAGTGTCATAGGTCATGATATGCGATTTTTTATATTTTATAAAATCACTAAATTTAGTAGAAGAATGGAAAAAAGATTTACAAGGTAATTATTTATAGAGGTTAAAAGGAGTATTTATAGATTAATGACATAAATATATTTAACCAATTTTATATTTTGACCTTTATTCCAAATTGATTATTAAAGTACAAAACTGACTATTTTTGTCCATATTATTTCTCTTAATATTTGCTCATTTCTTACTTTTGGAAAAAGATAAGAAACTAGTAATAAGGGTGTGGTAGAAATAACTAGTTGTTACAAACACATGATTTAGATGAGTATGGAGAGCTCCTTTTTTTCTTGGAAGGATGAAATTTTGATAACAAAGTACTAAAAAAAGGGGTTGTTAGAAAGATAGTTAGGTGGACTGCCTAGCATGAGCTAGATCCAAGAATTGTGAGCTTGTTAGGAGGCTGTCAATCCAATATTTAATAAAAATTATGTTAAAAGAGATAAAATTAAAGTACTTTCATCAAATAACAAAAATTAATTGAAATTAAAAACAATAAGAATATGAATCCTTGATTAAAAAAATGACTAAATATAACAAAAGCAAGTTAAATACTAGTGCTAAAGTAGCTCAAGTCGTGTTTAGAAAATCAGGTAGGGGTATATGAATAGGTAGGGATATATAAATTTAGGTTTGGTTGAAGGCAAGGGCTTAGATATAACTTGTTATTTATTACCATAGTGACTTTCAATGGTCATGGTGATCTTTAGCGATTAATTTGACCATCGATAGATGTGTAATTATTGATGATTGGGGGTGACCATCGATAGTTGTGTTAATCATTGGTGGTTTCCAATGGATTTTAGTAGATGTTCAAAAAAGAGTTATAAACTAGGTAAATAATTAGGTAAGTTTTTGGTTATAGATCCACGAGTGGGAAAATAAGATTTAGAAGGGTCTAATTAGGGTAGGAAGGTTAGAAACCAAAATGACAAGACTAAAGTACAAATATACCTATTATTTACTAAATGGTTGATGGTTAATGGATGGAGAATTTTAAGTAGAGTAACAATAATTTACTTTAAGATCAATTTTGATAGAGGTTTAGATCTCTATTATTATTGCTTGATTGTTAGAAAAAGACTGGCTAGTTGGCTACAAGCTTGAATACCTATGTGCAAGAATGCTTCTACTGATGGATCTATTTCATCTCTTACTCCTTTTCTTTTATAGGTAAAGATAGCTTAGTAGGTTGGTTTTTTGATTTCAATGCTTGGGATTTTGTTATCACCACATAAGGTGAACATATTTAATTGTGCCTTACTATCTTGTACACAACTAGTGATGGGTTAGAGAGGTGAGGACATGACCATCGATGATCAAGCTAACTATCAAAGGTTAAGCTAACCATTAATGGTTGAGTGTCTAGAAGAAGATTGGTTTAAGTGAGTTAAAAGGTTTGGGTTAATGTTTAAGTAATTAATTTAGTGAGTTTAGTTAGCTAATTAACTAACTAGACTCAAGGTTTGATAGGTTGGTAAATGGGTCAATAAGGGTTAGGTGGTCCCTAAGGTATCCTAAGGCATTTCAACATCTAGAACTATTGTTTACAGTTTTCTATTGTCTACATTTTCCCCCTTTTTGTTATGTAGCTTTGAATCAACAAGCTATAAAATAAAAATGGATTGCTTGGTCAAAGGTCTGGTTACCTCGAGTATGGGAGGAGGTGTTCCCCCTCAAATTAGGAGTTGATGAGGTGAAATTCAAATCTAGTCAAGGTTTGATAAGGAGTGTATGGTGAGTCATGAGGTTGGTAACAAGGGTGGTCAAATATTTGAGGCAGCAACATGTGCACAAAATTCAACTCTGTATATATTCAAGATCACATAAATACTAAGGTTACCAATGTTGGTAAAAATAAGGTCAATTTTAGAAGGATAAATGATAAGGTAACCAATCCCTAGAGTTAGTCATAGCTGATCAGGTTAGTCCTATCAAATCTTCTAAATAGGGCTAGTATTTTCATAGGTATATGAGGTACGAAGTGCTCCCTTGAAAAACATAAATGGTTTATTTGTGCATGAGGTGGTTCAAATTCAAATGTTTAACATGGAAAGGCTGGTCAGTGCGGTTAAAATGTCCAAAGCAAGATGATCACAAAATATGTGATAATTTGGGCCAAAAATGGCCAACATCAAGGTGGACATAGTCTAATGGTTGGTTGGAGATGGTAATCTCCAAAAATTTGTAGGTGGTTGGTTGAAGAAGGGTAATCTCCAAAATTTGGGCACTCAAGTATAGGTGCCTAAAAAATGTTTAAATGTGGGGCCTCCATGGTGACGATTTGGCCTTCATCGACAGATGGGATCCAACAAAAAAATCTTCTTCATTTTAATAGGATAGATGTACATATTTTTGGAGGATGTTCATAGGATTATATGGTTTCCTATTCAGGGGGAGTTGATTTACCATTATGAGAGTGAGGAAAGGGATGAGAAGATGGAGCTCATATATGATGGAGATTGGGCCCATGCTAGGTGGTATTTAGGTGGTTTGGTTATGGGCCATTATACCAGAGGGATATAGATGAGAGGCATCTAATGAAAATTATGATGATGGTAGTGTCCTATTTTGCATTGCCTAATTTGAGTAGTGGATGATTTCCTTATCTATTATTAGGAGTGTTAGTAGAGATGTTGCTTAGGAGGATAATGTTTGATTAGGCACCAGTCTTGTTAGTTTAAATATATAGGGATATATGGGCATTTTGATCTTTTAAATGATATGGGATCAGTGTGGGGTTTGTGCTCCATTATTGGGCATAAGATCTTATTTGGCTTCTAAGACCTTTGGGGCTATCATAGGATGGATATGAATAGATGGACAATGGAGTGGGTTTCATGTGATGGAGGGGAGATTATCCTTTGACAAGGGTTGAATGAGGAGCGATAGGCACTAAATGGTTTAGAGATGTGTTGGTGGGTGATGTGGTGTGGAGGCCATATGTTAGATTTCCTAGGTAGGCCTTCTATGGCTATCATAATTTTTCATTACAGAACTAGAGATGAATCTATGGGAGGAGAGAGGGTGAGACTAAGCTCATCCATTTTGATAGAGTTTAAAGGTAGTATGGACTATTGCAAGGGGTTCCAAGCCATTTTTTGAGGTACAAGAGGGAGGATGCAAAAGTTTTTATTACCCAAACCACAACCAATGAAGGTGGTGTTAGCCTATGAGGAGCTACTTGTGAGAGCATGGATAAATAATGTAATTTTTGTTGATGGCTATACAAAATGGTACTGGGCCTAATATATAGTGGCTGATTTTGGATGGGATGATGAGAGCCATAAGGCCATAAATGTGGATCCAACTAGGCCACACGTATAGGGTGGTGGTCTTGAAAAATAAGTAGGAGTAACATAGGGTACCACATAAGCACAAGTTATGGGGATAGGTGGATACATTGTAGGGCCAAATTATGAATTTATAGATTCAAGTTACCACTATTATAGCTTAGAAAGATCAAATGAGGACCTCTTTAGGTTTGGTGACTCATGAGAGGGATACTCAAGAATAGTGGAAGCACCAGTCAGACTAATAAGTACTATTTTTATGAATGGTATTTGGCCATAGTGGAGGAGCTAAGTTACTATGAGGGTATAGTGTTGGCACAATGTCCACTAGTGCCTCAATGAGGTGAGTATAGAGATAGTTTAGTAGATGGGGCAACTGTGGTGACTCCAAATCAGTGGGATACTTCAATACTTTCAAGAGGATAGGTAGGTAGTGTATAAGTAGGCATCTGAGGAGGAACATCGGTAGATGGTAGTGGTAACACATTTGTAGGAGGGTTCAATGGTAATGGTGCCCTTGGGGCATGATATGATATATTTTATATATATATATATATATATATATATATATATATATATATATATATATATATAGATGCACATGATTTTGATACCAACTAGCATGTGTATGTAATGAGATGTACATGTTTTGAGAGATATATACATACATTATTACACATGTTATTTATTTTTATGGCATGATGTGTATAATGATATGATTTAAGATTATGTTCATGTATTATGGTTATGGTTTTGATTATGGTTTTTGGTTATGGTTGTGATCATGGTTTATGGTTGACATGTTTTAAGCTTATGCTTATGAGATGTGGACTTAGTAGCATAGGCATGTGATGATGTTTTGTTTTGTTCATGGATATGATGTTTATGATCATGGATGGTTTGATTATGGTTTATGATGTTTACAGTAAATGGATAGAATGATATTCATGATTATAGATAGATATATGATGTGGTTCATGATGTTGTGACTATATATAGGATGTGGTTCAAGAAAATGATTCATGATGTTTATGGTAAATGGTTATTGCTCTTATGATAATGATGTTTTGATTGATTGTTATGATCATGGATATGTGATATGGTTATGGATATAAGGAAAGCACATAAAGTAGGTTAGATAACAAACTAAATGTGGAAAAAGAAAAGAATTATGAGACATATGTCTACATGAACTAATGATGAGAGGAAAAGAAAAAAAGGCATGATGTTTTTTCATTGGTAAAAAATGGACAAAAACCAAAGTTGGATTGGCTTAAGGCACATAAGCCTTTTTAATTCTTTGCATTAGCATGATTTGGTTGAGAAAAAAGATGTCTTGATCACATTGTGTCAAGTAAGCTCATAATCCCTTGATTTATAGATAGTATAAAGGGGAGATAAGTGAAAGGTGAATGGGTGATAGATAAGGTAACCTTATGTGGGTTAGTTTGCCCTTTCATAGGTGACCTAAGAACCATATTAGACAAGTCCATGGCCTAATGAAAAGTGTAGACTAATCGATTTAAGAAGTCTAATAAGACTATATATGAAAGTTAATTGCAACTTTCTTAGGATAGATTGTTATGATTTTGATATGGGTCTTTTATTGCTTGTTGTTTTGATAAGTTATGAAGTTGATTGATGCAAGAAACTTCAAATGATTGCTTTTGACAAATTTGACTCAACCATCCTTCTAGAGAGTGCTCTATGTTTTGGCTTTGTTTATTTGGTAGATTCCCTTCAAGGGAGCAATCTATCTTCTAAATAATTTTAGTTTTTGGTAGCTATCCTTCAAGGGAGTAGTCTACATATGATAGAGATATATTAACCTAAGTGATATTTTGGTATCCCAATTTTTTTTGATGCAAGGTTTAGACATGGACAAATCTAATTAGGCTTAGAGGTTTACCTTTATGAGGGAAAAACTTTTAGCATAAGAGGTTCAATAATAAGTGGAAGGGGTAGTTTTGAGAGACAAATGTCATAAGATTGCATCTGATTAGAGACAAAAAGTATCCATGAGAACCATGCTATGGGTAGAGCTATGGTACCCATATTTAAGATTACGCTATAACTATGATAGTTAATTACATATTTATATGTTATAATCAATTGTTATCAGAGGGATATTGATAATTAGGTGAAGGTAAAAATCTCATAAATCAAGGGATGAGCTTATGGTAGACAAAAAGGTGAGTTTGATCCTTCTTGTAACAAAATAAAGGATGTTGATGTGAAGCATTGAAAGTCTTAGGTTCTAGTTTACCTTCGAGAGAGGATAAATGATAAGCTCCTAATCCATACTTATGGGTTATGATGTAAGGTCCAAGATAATTGAAAACACACTTCCCTCTTTTGCTTTTCTCCATATTGGTTACATGTTGGTTTTACATAAGGACAAGGTCTCTGATATTTAATTATCATTCTTTCAGGTACTTTTTATAGGTGTTCATGATTCATTCCTAATAGACATGAAGATGTTTAAGTATTGTGAGGTGATGTTCATCAAGTAGCTCTAGTTGTGGGAGATGTTCTTGATGACAATTGCTCTCAAAAATGAAATCTTTGAAGGATATACAAAGAGAGGGAATATGGACTTTGAGAGGTAAGACTGCCTCTAATCTTAAGACTAGAGAGAAAAGAGTATCACCTGTAGAGGTTCAAATGCTAATGAAATAGGCTCATAAAGTGAAAGGGATGTGCAAGTGCCAATCCTGAATTAAAGCACTGACTAATTTGGTTAGCATTTTGTTGAGGATTTTTTTAGAGGATTTAACTTATCCATTTTCTTATGGATGGTAGGGTGAGGAAAAGCTTAAATTGATTACAAATGCATCACAAATACCTTAGACATGATTTTTTTTGAAAGATTTGCCATTATCAATGATGATATTATGGGGAACACCAAAGTGATAGATGATATGGTGATTGATGAAGTCAACTATCATTTCATCTTTGGTCAAGATGAGAGGAATGGCTTCCACCCACATGGTGAATTACTTGGTGGTGGTAATGATATATTGGTGTCATTATGAATAATGAGGATTGATTTACCCAATGAGATCAAGTCCACATTGTGAGAAAGGCCAATAGTCTTTGGATAATTGAAGGCCATGGGTAGGTAAATGATATAAATTGGCATGTTGTTGATATTTAACACACTTATTTACATAATCACAATAGTCTTGGTTGAGGGTGGGCTAATAGTATCCAAGGTGAAGCATATGTTTAGCAATATCTAAACCACTAAAGTGTCCCCCATAGATTCCATCATGCATTTCCTTGATAGCATGGGAAGCCTCATGACTATGTATACAAATGAGAAAGAGGCCATCAGAACCACATTTGTAAAGGATTTCCCATAGTATAATTAATATATAGTCACCTACATATACAAATCATTCTTATGGTTATTATTGACCTAAAAAAATCAAGCACAACCTTTGATAAAAGTAAGTAAAAGTTTTATGGTGTCAAATGTTAAAGATCAAATACAAGACTACATTCTAAATTTCTCTTAATTTTAAAAATTCACACACATCTGAGTGATATCAATATGTTTTTTTTTTAGCCCTCTTCAAATTATTGGAATATTTAAAATTCTTATCCATTTAATATGAAATAATTTTGGTTAATCTAACCCAAAATGCTAAGACTTTCCAATATATTTATAATCAATAAGACACAATTAGTTTCATTGAAAATGGATATATAAAATAAAACCCATCACACATGATCAAATATTTTTTGAATATATAAATATATTTTTGGTGCAAGTGTGGGGATCCAAGAGGTTGAAAAAATACATAATGCATGGAAACATTATGATTAAATCTTAAATAGTATTGGTTTTTCCAGGTGTATGACCTTGGTGAAACATTTTGGATAGTATTTTAGCTTTTTATTGTATACATAAATACCTGAGGAATCATATCTTGAACATTCTCAAATATTGTGAGTTTTTTTGTGATTGACAAGTAGAATTGTTTAATTATCTCATCCATTTTCTTTTCAATTCTAAATCAATTAATTGTAATATATATTATCTCATTTCATTTTATATATATATATATATATATATATATATATATATATATATATGATTGATTTTAGTTTTTGACTGAAACTATAACCTATTATGTGGCACAAACTGAGGGCCCAGTCCCTGTGAACTATTAAAGCAATATCAATAGCTATCACTTGAACACTATAAAAGTGCATTCAAATAGATACATCTGACCCATAACACCCTAAGATATTCAAACTTGGGTGGGTCTGAGCACAACCAAACCACTTAACCAATCCTTCTCCATCTCATTGGTGGAATATTATATTTATTTTTATTATTTAGATTATCTAAATTAAAACATATTTTCATTAATATTATATATCTATAATGTAAAATAATTAAAACAATAAAATTAAAAATAAATAATTTGAATAATACAATTAATCTATGAATTTTTTTGGTTCTATATTTTATCCTTAACTCAAGTATCATGTACATATATAACTTTTTATTCTTATGATTGCCTTATTTAATGTCATAACAGGTCATTTTTATGTTTTAGTAGTTTTCTTATTTTATCATTTCCATTTCTATTTGCTTGTTACTTTTATATTATCATTAACTTTTCACCCTTCCATATATATTTTCTAATAAATATATATTATCTTTATAGTTTTATTTATATTATGATTGATTTTACTTGTATGTCCTTGATATTTATTCCATATTTGTTTTTTCATTTGCCCACACGTGTCTTAAAGATTATTTATTTTATATGATCTATAACATGACAATGTTTACATGCTCTATCATATTTTTTTAAAACAAATTTAATACATTTATATGGGAAAAGAACCCATGTTATTTACATTGTTTATCTTATGGAATTGGAATTATGTTACTTATATATTATTCCAACATGAGGCATTTATTATTTATAATATAATTTTTATTTTTAGCATTTTTATAGGGAATACAAAATTTTATGTGATATTCATTACATTTTTATTATTTTAGTAAAAATATTTATTTTCATTTTTTTATTACATGAGAAACATGTGTTACAAAAATTATTTATAAGATACATGTTTCAATGATTGCATATTGTTGTATTAGACATTATTGATTTCATAACTTATCTAATAGATCATGAATATAATTCCTTTCTTTTGAGATATATGGTTCATATATTCATATCACATCTCAAAATGGGGAATATATTCTACTAATTATATTCATGTAAAATACAAAAACTAATTACATATTTTCATCTTAAAAGTGGGCCATTTAAATTTTTATTTAGTTTATAGATGTACACAAGATGTAATACTTATTATTACCATTGGATATATTCAAGACATTAGTTAGACATTTTTTAAATATGTAAAATAGAACAATAAATTCATTTTTTAGTAACTATATATTTCATTAGAAATTTATTCAAGTTTTAGTACTGATTCTAAGGCATATAATCTCACACAAGCATCCTTACATCTTCAGTTAAATTAGATGTGTTATTTTTAAAATATATTTAAACATATTATTATTTTTGGACCTTATCTACTTATAATTGATCTTGCAAGATTTACATGTATGTTGGATTTTATGTTAGGATATTGAAGGTACACAATAATTATATCATCCCTAATCACTTATTCTTCATCCATCATTGCCCTAATCAATCATTTTTTGCTAAGGTAAGTTTGCTTCTTGATATATTGAATGATAAATGAAGTTTTGAATCATGTTACATATATAATAGATTTAAATTAAATTGAGTATGCCCTACCCAATTGAATATATGATCCATATCTTGATCTTGAGTATGTGGTACCTAAATACATGAGCCACCTATTAATCCATATTATGCCTTACCTACATTATTGGAATTGAGTATTCCCGACCTACCTATCCTTATTGACCTACCTACTTGAGTAAACCCTACATACCTACTTGTACTGGAGTATGCCCTACCTACCTATCCTTATTTCCATACCTACTCGAGTATTCCCTACCTGATAAAATACCCAAGTGATATATTGATCTTGAATACTTGTATTTAGTAATATATATATATATATATATATATATATATATATATATATATATATATATATATATCTTAGCTTAATATATCTTTAATACTTAATACCTAATAAAATACCTGATTGAATACCCTAAGCATATATTGAAATGTGAGGGGGAATTTTAACCTATTTATAGAAAGGAGCAACTAGGGATGATTGGGCAATCTCATTTGTTGTGTCTAAACTGATAGGTTCCCTATCTACATCCTCATTTAGATGAAGGAAAGGAAAGGAAGGGGATAGATAGGGCCCAATCAAGAATATTATATTATATAAGTCATAAGAGTCCACATGCCTCTATAGATGGGTAAAATAAAATGAGAGGTTCTCGATGACATTTACCTCCCCTATTAGACCATTTCTATTTTAACACTACATGCTCTATATTATTAATTTTTTAGATTTTTATACCTTAAAGAATTCTTTTACTAATTTATATGATTTCTATGTTTGTCAAAATTAAAGTTTACAAACCAATCACTTTGAATTCAATACAAGGTGATGTTATTAGGGTATCATATGTCACATTGGTGACTTGTACACATCTAACAACCACTTTGTGTTAAATTCATTTGCCCATCATCCTTCCTCAATTGAATCACTTTCTCTTCATCCTTTATCATCGTTAATCACTCTCTCCTCATTCCCTATTATCCCTAAGCACTCCATCATTTACCCTCACCATCCATCATCATCACAAATGATTGATTCATCATCCTTTATCATCCCTAATCACACATTCCTTATCCCTACTCATCCCTAATCACTCTCTAATTTACCCTCACCATCCCTCATCATCTATAATCACTCATTCATCATTCCTAATCACTCCCCCATTTTCCATCATCATACCTTATCTTCCTTAATCATAGTTTCATCTTCCATCATCATCTTTAATTATTACCTATATATATCAAGAAGTAATCATCCCTTACATTATTGGGCAGGGCATATATAATTAAGTAGGGTAATTAGAAAGCTATCTATTAAAAAAAATCTTACTTTGAAAGTTATGCCTTAATCTAGGAGAAAATAAAAGTTAGATACTATTAAGGGAAACTTTCCTTGATAGTTATGAATTACTCCCTTCTTATCTCTTGATCTATCTCTAAGTAGCCCCTTTTTGATACACAGGATTAAACCACATACGCTTCATTACCTCAATAGATCCATTTAGATTTAGATATTGTTGGTTATATTATAATAGTTAGGTTATGAAACACACTCTATCGAAATGGTTATGGTATATCTATCTATCTAGAAATCCATTCCACTATGGATAGACTCTTGGAAACATAAAGAGAGAATGAAAAGGCAAGTATGGATTTGGGATTAAAATTATCAACTAGTATCTAATTATCCCTATCTAGGTAAAAATTAAATATGTTTATCAACACTATTATTGGTATTATTATATTCCCAAATCACAATATATAAGTAATATAGTTTAAACCCACCCTTTTCTCTCTGTCTTGCTAAATTATTTTGGCTCAAGGTTTTCGATACACTGTCTCTCCATGGTAAGGGTTATTAAGGTCTGACCATATGTGGTAAATGTCTATTAAACTTCAACTTAATGAAAATATATCTTATATTATATATATATAAT
>JARHVA010004213.1:1517500-1547500 GCA_037957365.1 Torreya grandis
ACAATGTATTTTATGGGAACAAGAAGGTACGAAGCATGTTTATAGTGTCTTTTGGTATTTTTATTTGATTGAATACCTAAGGTAACTTTTATGATATTCCATAATTTTTCAACTAATTTATGTCAGGTTATTCACTAATATGGCTCTAATTTGAATTCAATAAATGTATAAATATGATGCATCTTAATCCATTTAAAATCAATTTATAATGAAATATTAAATAAAATGTATATTTTATTGCACAACAATCTATTGAAAATTTACACGAATTCTATATAAATCAAGAACATTATTTGTAACAATGAACCTTATAAGAGTGATACCTTACATCCAAATGGTGTTTCTAGCTGACACAATATTTTATTTATTAGCTTTTCTTGAAATAATGTGTCATATAAAGCCCTAACAATTAGACAATAATTGAAACCTTACTAAAAATTAATTCATGATTCACAAATAATAATTAGTATTTCCAGCTTCCTAATTAGAATTTGAAAAAGAATTATAATTTTTAAATGATTAGTGTAAAGCTAAAACAATGATAGGTATTTTCATAAGTGAAAATATAATGAATACAGTGTTTATAAAACTTTGTGCATAATTTATGCTTCTAAAAATGTTGAGTTAACTTTAAAAACATTGGGTTGGATTTGTCCTCTTATTTTGGCTTGTTTTTAACTAATACTGTATTGTAATGATTATCGCCATATATAATAATATTCAAGATACTTTTATAAACATTATTTTTATGATTTATTAAATTAAAGTAATATAAATAATTATGTATGATTTAATGTTTTGTATATATATAGACTAACTAAATGTTAATAAATATGTATTATTATAACATGCAAGGAGAATAGTTATTATGAATAGAAAATTCATGGCTCAGAATCCATACCTTAGGAATATAAGTGGGTTAAAACAATACAAAAATCAAAAACATTGGTAAATAATGATAAACTAAACACCAAATTAAATACATAATAAATATCCCAAATTTAAGAATATGTCATAACACCAAAAGGAGGAGGTGGAGGATCACCATTATGTGGCTAAGTGCTCTATGAGGAAGGCTTAATTGAGTGAGCATCATGATCCACCCATACATTGATGGGATTAATAGGATCCAAAGAAGCATGAATGTTCTACCTAAGATTATGTTATACCAATAGGCAATCTCCACTAGGATGAACCAGTGAAAAATTTATTTCTCAGAGTTAGTAGAACCTAACCACTCTATTGAGGATTTAGGGTGGATATATCATTGCGTTTGGCGTAGCATATCCATTATCATACAGGTTCTAAGGTTTTCAAAACAAATGTTGGATTATTTTTCACTAAATGGATCATAACATAGGGAGAATTGTCCCAATGGTTAAGAAACCCTAGTCAATTCTTAATTTTCATGGCCACCTTTTCTACCTAGGCTTAAATATATAAAAAGGTCAAATACATCACAAAAACCTTAAAATTAATATAAAAATGACAATATGTTTTTAATTCTAAAATGAAGTATATCTTTTAGACTTTCATAATTTAAACAAAATAATCTCTCTTACAACATTTATAAAAAAATTATGCATGTCATCCGATTAACAACATCCTGAAAGAGGTCCAATAAGCATGGAAAGGATTGGGATGGAAGAGATGAAAGTGATTGTGTATCCATTAGCAAATAGATTGAGATTTGGGACATGTCTAAAATAAATTATTAAATGATTCTTATGTTGAATAGGGTGCAAACTTAGGTTGAGAGAATCTAAGATGATAAATATATTCTCCAAGTGGAAAGTCTTGATAAAATAGACACTAGATTACAAGAGTAAACTTGCATTTTTATTAGTAGTCCATATTCTCTTGAGTCTATCAAGCCAAGTCTTGTTTGAAGAATTATGATGTTAATGCCTATTTAGCTTACCAATATTTATATAAAATATGATAATGAATTTATAAAAGAGGCTTAGATATCACTTTTTAAAATGAGTATCATAGTTCCATCTCCAATTTTTCCACCAAACATATGGAGAATGTGAACCCAACTTATGGGAGATAACATCTAATGATATATATTAAATATGAAGAACAAAGGATAAGTATTAATTTTTTATATTGCATTTATATTTTAGAAAATTCTAAGGAGACTAGTCACTAACTAGACCAAATCCTTTAAATTTTTAACTCTTCTCTTCAATAAGCCTCAAAGATTTCATACTAGGCATCTCTATGAGACAAAGACTAGTATTTATCATATAGGAGACCAAAAGAGGTTATGGTAATTAAAAGAAATACAACTAAAAAATCCATCATCAATCCATTACAAATAGGGTTTCAAAAATTATAATATTTTAAAATAATATTATCCACAAATGAGCCCTCATTTTAAACTAGGGCATGGGTGATAAAAAAGTGTGGAAATCAATATTATTCCAACTAGTCTTATAGTAGGAATATCCAAAATAGATGCACTAATGTTAGATAATTTTACAAAATTTATTATATTCAACAACTAGTATATCCCATTTAGGACAAAGGGAAATTATCTTCCTATAAACAATAATAATAATCCCCATCCATCCTTTATTATGAGGAAGGAAAAAAAATCCTAAAATAGTTTGTGTAACAATAGAGTTTATTTGGTGTTAGACCAAAGAAATTATTTAATAAAAATTCCAAACTTGTCATAGGAGGATTTAGATTATGCCAAATATAAGGAGTAATAAACATGAGTAGAAACTAGAATATTTATACACACTTTATATTTCGCTACTAAAGAGAGTGGCTTTCTGACCCAATACTCAACTTTATTCTCTACATTTTTAATGAAATATTACCATAAGTCCATAAGGGAACTAGATAATATAAAGAGAATGCCTAGTAATTTTTATTGTTATATTTGAGGAATCCATTTCCAATTGTAATGGTGTAGCCAATATGGCATGGGCACCATCATTTATTTGAAGCATTATGTTTTATTCTGCTAAAATTTGGAGCTAGAATATTTGATAAAATGTTGAGGTAATGCATAGCCCCTATAAAACATTATTATTTCTCTTACAGACTAATAAAATTATCATCAACATAATGGATATTAATGATTTGAGATGATATATCAGGATTAACAATACACCAATGAGATATAACTCGAACATATGAGCTAAAATATATCCAAGAACTTCAATAAACAAAATATATAAGGTTGGCACAAAAGGATAGTCTTGTTACATTATGGTCATCTGTCTTTTAAATATTTATGGAGAATTTGTGAGGCAAAATATAATCACCAATAATTCATAGTGGCCATCATGATATCAAAATGTCGTCTTAGGCAGATATTATTCTCATAGTAAAATTTGATGGTAGCCAGATTAAAAAATGGTCCCCCAAAATTGATCTTGAATTTTACAATCACCTAAATGGTAAAGTTATCTTTCACTATAATTTTGTTTAGTTCCCTAAAATCCATGCAAAACCTTGTAGACCCATATTTTTTATTGCATGAATAGAATTGGTGAGGATTAATTATTGAAACTTGGCTAAATGAATCCTTATTAAAGTAATTATTGGTCTATCTTCTAAATTCTATTTTTCTACATGTATGGCTATAAATATAGCCAAATGTTTGGCATTTGACTAGCTAGTATGTGAGGTATTTTATAATGTGAGTGTGGAAAAGGCAAACCTCAAGGTTTATGTAAAAACATCATATTTCTTTTGAATATTAAATTTAAAATCCTCCAAATCAATTGATGTCCTTATCTATACCATGTGGATTGAATAAAGCAACCATCAATGAAGAAATAATTTTTAATAGCTAAACCATAAAATAAGAACTAATATTTTGAGTGGGTCATGTGTTAATTATTTATAGAGTGTATTATTTTGATGTGGTTGTGAAATGCATCCATAATTATAGTAATTTTGAATAAATGTGTCTAAATGAGCTAATAAACTAAACTCTTAAGACAATGTTAAAAATTCCAAATGACAAGGTGAAAACGTGAAATTTTATACTATAGTAACGCATGTGTACTTTACCATTCAAAAAATTTCATTTGTAATCCATTTTTTTACATTAGCTACTATGAATTCAAAATTGTTGCATGAATACAAATAAAAATTTACTTTCTTGGATATATCATGGTCAATGAGGTTATGAATTCTTCCATAGTGAATGAAAATAGTTAGGATATGCCCTTTGAAGTATCCAATTACCTTCATAGTTTTACAACAACAAAACTCCAAGATAAAAGTGACTTTTATAAATTAGTCACTTTTATCTTGGAGATTTTTCTCATCTGATTCATATTAATAATAGTATATTATTTCAATCATTGAAGGTGCCTCAACATCCAAGATATGTATCTTTTATTTGACACATTTATGTCCTATGCCATATTTATAATCACAATTATATCATAGTATTTTTTATTAGTGAGCCTCCATATCCTAATGAATCAGGGGATTTATTTGAGATGCTTAAGTTCCCTCATTTGGTATGATTCAAAAATGATAAGGTATTATTTTTCCTAGTGTATTATCAAGATGGTGTTGGTTTTTGTATTTCTATTTGGATAGTTTTGATAAAATAAATGATTATATAAATGTAGTGGTTTTAAACACCTTGATATATACATTAATATCATTTTCTGATATACTAATGAAAAACCTTTTAAAAACTCATCATTTAAGTCCTTTGTTCGATTGCCCATTTTCTCAAACTGTGTCTAGTAATCATGGAAAAAGTGAGTTTTCCATAATTTGTGCAGTGGTTTCATAAAGTTATCATATACACTAGGGATATAAGGATTCAATAATAATTTACTAAAATCATCCCATATGAGAGTTACATCTATCTTTTCTAGCCACTCGTTCCATCAAATATCTTCATATTGGAAGTTAAATGAAACTACATGAATTTTTTGATCTTGGGTAGTTCCACATAGATAAAAGTAATTATCTTCCTTATGCAGCTAGATATTATGATCATTTATAATGATTTTTAAAAAATACAATGGTGGTGTATTTTATTAGAACCTAGAGTGTGGTGGGTTAATGTGAGACCATTTCCCATGATGATGATTATGTGTACTATTATGGCTTATGGTATTATACTTATAATTTTGTCTAATTAGTTTTTCCTAGTCCTCAATGAGAAATGGATTTTCAAGTTTGGAAAATTGTTTCACTATAGTGGACTCTGTTTTATGCATTTTCCTAAGGTCCTCATCTATATTATACAAAGAAATATCCTAAGATCATTCATTTGTTATTTTTATTATCTTTTTCTTTTTAAACATTATGGGTGATTTAAAAATAATAATTATCAAGAAGATAAAATTAATTATGTTTATTAATTTTAAACTAAATTCATACTCTTTTTCCCCTTCTATTGAATGACTATTGCATTATGTCTAGATAACTATTTTAAGAATATTTTAACCCATTTGTATTTTACTTTCTCCATGGTACACACACTAAAGAGCACTTGTTTACACTATTGGGCCACACACAATCCAAACATTCCTACCTAAGAATGGTGAAAAAGGTACTTTGTAACATGTGTAATTTTAAAAATGTGAATAAGTTATTTCCAAGTTATAATGGAAATTGACCACCACTATAAGATTTGTGGATCTACTAGTAAGTCTAAATATGAAGTGTGAATTTTTTTATGGATAAACTTTAGGATCATGCCATTTATTTTACTATCAATAATTATAAATGTGCATGGTATGTCATCAACAAAACCTAAATGAAAATGACTAATTGGGAAGATATTAAGCAATAATTTTATCACACTTTCACCTTTTCTTCCACTAATGCTATAATATTTAAGCCTTTACAATGAATACACAAGGACATCGTGGGGGATCACACCATTATGGAAGAGTGCATTAACAAGATGAATAAAAAAATTGTATTATACTTCCTAAGTTATTTGAGGAGGATAGTGGTAACGAAAGTATAAAATCTAGTGAGGAAGGTAACCCACTGTGTGTTGATAGAAATAGCCCGTTTGAGTTGAAAAGCGAGTTAGTTATTTAAAAATATCATATCAAGATATCAACCATATCATGAAATACCTAAACATAGAAAATTTTTTAGGGAAAAAAAATAACTTTTTTGCTTAGAGGGAGATAAAAGATACTATAATGAACCTTATGAAATTAAGAATTTTAATATAGGTATTGGTGTGGATCCACCTATCATAACCATTGGGAAATATTATAGTAATGAAGAGATAAAACACATAATTATGATATTATAGGGGTTTTCATCTCTCCTACCTTATAAATAAAAAGCGATGAAGAGTTTTCACTCTTCCTTATGAAAAATAATAATCAAATAGTATGAAAGCACAAAGCCATTGTACTTTAGGCCCTATAGAATGAACCATAACCTTCACTTAAGTAAAGGAATATATTGATGAAATGATCAAAATAGGGATCATTTTGATAGTGAAAAATTCATAATGTGTGGTTCTAAAGTTAATAAATATAAATAATGATGGGATGATTAGAATCTAATTTAAATTTTGTGTGTTGAAATATAATTTTTCACTGACCCTTTCTCAATCCCCTTCACCAAATGAATTGTTGAAGGAGTCATAAACTATAAGATCTAAACCTAAATATGGATGTTTTATCCAAATGTCATCAAGTGTAGACTGAGGAATAAGATAATACAAAGTCTAATTTTGAAACCAAGTTGGGAGTATTTAACTTATGTGTGATGCCCTTTTGGATAAATAATGTGCAAACACTCTTATTATAGATTTTAATGGAGGCATTCATATATTTATTCACAAGTTATTACAAGTGTGTATATAAAAATGTAGATACTCAAACATAATTAAATATCTTTAAAGTATTATAATATTGACATCCTTAGCTTACTTGGCCTTTTTTCCATTCTATTAACTTTCAATCTCTATAGGAATATTCACTCTTCTATTTACCAACTTGAAATGATTGAAAACATCATTTAGGAATTCTTATTTTTATTATAGCGTCCTATAAAACAAATACCAATATTTTTGTCTTTATATGATATCAAAAAACTATGTTGACAATGCTACTCTAAAACGTTATCCACTAGTTTGTCCTTGTTCACTAGTATGACCTTGTCCCACATGCTTCAATGTCAAATTTTCAAAATTGAGATGTTTCACTTTACCCCTTATATAATTTTATCATGGTGGGTTAGTATAAAAATTTAAAATATTCCTATATATAATCCCATCAAGGCCTCTCAAAATCATCATGCTTAAATCACTTGGGAATTATATTGCACATTGAGAAAATGGGCACTAATCTTGGAAATTTAAATTTTGACTTGTTATAAAATCCATAGGCCATGTATAAAGTTATTTTATTCTATGTAAAGGAAATTAATTGTCAATCATTCAAGTCAATCTATGTAATTGCACGTGCACACGCACATGCGCGCGCGCATGCGCGCGCGCACACACACACACACACACACACACACACACACACACACACACACACACACACACACACACACACACACACACACACACACACACACACACACACACACACACACACACACACACACACACACACACACACACACACACACACACACACACACACACACACACACACACACACACACATGCATGTGCACACACGCATGCACACACACATACACACACACACACAGAATATAAGAGGGAGAAATATATCAGCTTGAGGCCATTTTTGGATATGTAGGAAATGTTCAAATTAAATGGGAATTATTTAGGATAACTTAGATATTTCCATTTCCCAATTCCATAAATTGTATTTAATATCTATTTTTTTTAATATGTAGGAGCTAGGACTTGGATTTTTTAGGTCTTCCATGCAAAAAATTAGGATACCTATTCAATCATTATGTCGAATATATAGGTGCAAGTAATCAGATAAAAAAATTCATTTAATAGTCCACCATGACATGAAATCCTCCAATATATAAGGACATATTGAGGATCTATATATCATAGTTTTAAATTATGTTATAAGACGTGACATAGTTTAAGGGTTATTACACATAATTTTCATGTAGAGTTTGTTTGGATACGCCACATAAATTTAGTTTGAGCTAGGTTGACGTATTTTTTTTATTAATTTAAAATTTATATCTCATTCAAAATTATTTAAAATGTTGTATTGTACATTTAGGTTTTATATATTATGTAACTTAAATCAAGTTTTAATAGTTTATTTATTTATATCATTTAAAATTAAAATTAAAATAAAAAATATCTAAACATTATGCTGAACTTATTATTTTTAAAGTAATATTTTTTATTTTCTTGATTCTTTTCTTATAATTTCATAAATTTTTTAATAAATTATTGACACTAAAATAAAATGACATTTAACATTGGATATAAATATAAAACCATGAGTCAATATTCTTCAACATTATATTTAATCCAACATTGAAGAAATTTGGTTGTCACTTTAGATAACATTTGACATTGAAGTTATTTATTTTGATATTAGGTTGAAATTGGTTGATGTCTATAGACAAAATTATTTTTATTTCATTTTCTCTTTATTTTATATTTTCTTGATATAAGTTTTCTGAATAATTTTTTTGTTAGTTTTAACACTACTTAGTGAACATCGTAATAGGATAACTAGTGATCTATTTTGTAGACACTATGGTGTGATGGGTGATTACCTAATACTCAATACATCTTCTAACACTAAATATGGATTTTATTTTACTCATAATTCACACTGGAAATTCTTTTAGTCCTTTTTTTATATAATTGGAAGCTTCTTTTAGCCATTTGATTTGAGGTGTATTTGTGAGGAGTGTATCAACTAGGAAAGTTACTCATATAGTACTCTTGGAGATAGGATAATGGCTTACAATCATGATTTATCCTATGTATTTATTCTTATTTAAAATTAGGCTAAGACTACTAAATGAATGAACAAGTATATTTGAAATCCCACATAATCATTCAAACCCTTGCCTAGATCACCCTTATAATTTTACTTTTTTGGCTATATTTTATTCATAATGAGAAGTTTACTTAATATGTTACATAGGATCATTGATTGTGACATATTGTATTAATTTTTAAAATCCTATTCATTATCTTCTTACATGGACTCAATATCAAGTTAATCAAAAATCAATATTAAATAATGTTAAATCTCATGACCTTCCTATTTCAAATGCTTTCACTACTATATCATGTCATTATTATTCATGAATATATTATTCCAAATATAAAAATAGTTTTGGAAAAATAGGTAAGATAGGTTATAAATTATCTCAAATCTAAAACTTCAAAGGATATTTCATTTCTTTTTCCATATCCTCTTAAGGGCACATCATGGCTCTCATTTCAAAACCCAATACTCAAGATCAACCTAGTCAAACTGATGAATAAAAATTTATGGAATATATTTATAAACAATAATTTTTTAAACTCATTCTTAGATGTTTCTAGATATGAATAAATTAAAAAGTTTCAATTTAGAATACTCTTTATCATGATTTTCCCTCCATGTACTCATGTTTCTTTTTATGTAACCATTTTGGCACCAAAATTTTCATCTTATCTTTTACTAATTTTTGTTGTGTCTCCTAAGATTACTCTATATGAATACAAATTTTATCTTGAATAAATTTTATGTGAATTGCACATAGCTTGTCTATACTACGTAGATAAAGATAAATAGTTGAAAAAGTTCACTACAAGAAGTATCAAAGATTTTTCTCTTATATGGTTTTATGATGTCCATATTAAAAAAGTAAAGGGTTTTTAACAATTTTAGAATTATTTTAACCCAATTTTATATCAATATTGGTGAAAATATATGATATGATCAAATTTCAAAGCTTAAATAAGGGTCCATGAAAAAATTAGTGAAGGTGTTCCAAGATATAATAATATGCTAGAAAAAATGATAAATTAAATGGATAATAATTTTTAAAATATTTTCATTCAATGTTTTATATCTCCACTTCAAGATTCAATTATGTTTGATAAGTTTAAATATTTTTATGAGTTATACCATATAATAAAATATTGTGAGGTTAAATTGATTACATTGAACAAATTTAAATATACTTCAAATTCTCCTTATACTTAGAATGATTTTTTTTGAATTAGTCTAAAATATAATAGAAAATATGATGAAGGAAATAATGAATCCAAACTTACAATCTATTATATCTCACAACCACCACAAAATATTCCCTTAAAAATATCCATTGAAGAGGAAATTATCAGGGTTGCACTCACCTCCTCATGTATTTTTACAAAACATATTTGATTTCAATCTCATCACTCTCCCTCATCCAATGGATGTGGACATGCGTAAACCAAAATAAAAATATTTAATATAAATAAATATATTTACTATCATCAATATATCCTACATTCATAAACTAGATGTTTCAATATAAAACACAAAATATAACATCTCTTTGATGAGAATGTTAGTGTTGTCATGACACCAACTAAATAGACTAAACCAAAATAAAAAGACAATTCAAATCTTAAAATGTATAGATATCCTTTATAGAATAATGAAATAAATAATAGGGATAATTGTAAATTATGTTACACATTTAATACACCTATTCATCTTTATAATAATTTTAATCCACTTGATTTAATCATTAGTATAGTTAAAATAAAAAAAAGTATCACATCCTATGATTACATTTGATGATAGGGAAGTTGTTCATGATGATTTATATATACATGCACTATTTATTCGAGCATATACTGACAAACCATCTATATGTAGATATGATATAGGCAATGGATAGTTAACAAGTGCATGCACCATCACACTCTTCTATTTTATTTGTTATATAAAAAAAGATTGATAGAATAGTTCAAGATATGTCAAAGCATTTTATGGTCATACAAAAGATAATCTTGTGCATATAAAAATACATTTACGAGTAGGGCCTCTCATATTTATCACTCCATTATTAGTTATAAGAAAGAAAAGGTGTCTTATATATAATAATATGAATCCCTTTGATATAAAATATTAATGAAATACCTGATAAATTGAATAATTATATCAAATATATTAATGGGAATCAAATGGTTTTAATTATATAAATCTAATATGAATATCATTTGAAACCAATGGTAAATAGTTACCCTACATAAAAATTGGTTGGCATATGCATAAGACACATGGTAATTAAATAGACTAAAAAATTATTTAAGAGCATGATATACATATTCTATATCATATTATAGAATTAGTTACTCCATATATTAGTGAGGATGAGCATATGAAATAATCACATTGTACATTCATTTATAATAATGATATAATTACACATCAAAATATTTAGTTACTTCCTAATAAGATAGTAAGTTATCCTATGAAAAAAGTGGAACCTAAAATAGGACATCATCCCCTAAGATAATACAGGTTCTCTAGAGAGCTTCATCACAAGTTAATGTAGTTAGATATTATCCCATTATACATGATGATATAAGTTTACATGGGTATATGATTAATGATTCAGATAGTTATATTGTAACATATGATAATAGTTTAAATTCAAATGCATATATAGTTGGCACTTATTCTTATCATGAAGTTACTCTTTTATAAAATCTGTTGGGTATACATATGTCTATCTTTTTAATGATATCCTTGGTTGGATGCAACTCACTACTTCCTCCAAACATATTGATTGGGAAGAATATCTTGATTATATAATCATGACACATTTAATTTTTAAATAAATTATTTACTTTTATCTCAATATTAATTCCACAATCTAATCATTTTTCTATCCCTTGGATTTATTTTCATATTGGAAATATTCCTTCTTAACTTTCAAAAAAATTATAAAAATCCCAAACAACTATCTTAAATTTATTTTAATTTTTTAATATAATTTACTACTATGATATGCTTATGGAGCTATGGCTTTCATTTCACTTAAATGATCACATCTTTCTAGGTTTACATGACTTTTCATGGTCTCTTTCCCATTAAGGATCATTCACATTGTTGTCTATCTAAGTCATTTGTGTTACATTGTTATGACTCTTCTATACACCAGAATCATATCACTTGTTTTCTTTCTTAACATGATTTACATTAACACCTTATTGAGGATTTTTTTTTTATAGCTTACTTCTAGAAATATTTTATTAATGTCATGTTAAGTATGTAAAATATTACATATTTAAGAAAAATATTGATTTTCATAAGGTATTTGAGTGCGATTCATGACATACAATTACCTGGTTCTTTAATGTCATGCTTCCCTTTTTATCCAATAGTATTTCCAAGTTAGGGGAATCTCTTCATTATCTTTGAATACTTCAACATGTTCTATATGTCGAAACCTTTATATATTATTTATATATATAACACATATGTCTTACTAATAACTCATACTTTACATTGTGTTCTATGTATATGTTATCTGCTAATAATGACATTGATAAACATCAATAACATAGACTAGTTTGATTTGATCTATGCTTAATTATTACCACACTAAATAAAAATTTGTAACTTGCTTACTTATTTTTTGTGGTGATTGTATTTAGGTGTGAAAAATAAACATGTTCATGTTTTTATGGCATTATCATGTCATTTATGTGAAACACTTGGCCTTTTGTGTTTATGCAACATTCACATGTCCCTTGTATGTGTTTTCTGGCCTTGTGTGTTAAATATTATGAAAATTGTTTGATAATGTATTAAATTAATTGTATGATCATTTATTGTTATTAGGACACCATGATTCATACCATTCACTACATCCATTTTCTACTTTATTCTCATGCCATGTTGCATATGATGTACATCATGCATATGTATTTCAATGCTATATCTATATCACATATTTGATATGTAATTCAATGTAATTTAAATACTACAATATAATTATATTCAAATACTCATATGTTACTGCATCATTACGTCTTTCACATATTTTATAGTTTTATTTTGAGATTAGTGACTTCTAGCCTATGTCTCTCACATGAAAGTGGGAATCATAATGGGCTTATATTGAGAATTCAAGTCTTCATGAGCAACTATTTTATAGATTTATTAAAAGTTACAACATGATTCATAATTTTCATATTATCAAGGAATGTGATATGCATGTGCACTCATTCATACAAATAATAAAATATAAATTCATATACACTTGGTGTATATGCATTTGCATGCAAAAGTAGTTTTAAATTATAATGCTTAAATTAAAAAATAAGTCAGCATTAACTATAAAATTGGTAAAGATACAAGGCCATGATATTATTTCATTTTATAATTCCTACATAAAAAATTCTATTTTAAAAGTTCTCAATTTCAAAAGTTTCACATAGAATTTAGATCTATCTACAATGGTGTGATACATCCCAATGTTGCATGTGTGTCATGTTAGAGTTTACTCACACTCATGATATATATTTTCACTTTAGTTATCAATATTTGGTGTTTTTAATGAATCAATCCACATTTAGTGGTTTCATATCATAAATTATTTTATAGTATACATATTCAAATGAGGTTTATACCATAAAATATTAACAAATCAATGAATTTTAATGGTTTTTTAATTGAAACTTGATCACCCTCAATTTTACATAGGTTCAAAATTTATCTAATTGCCTCCATAATGGCACACATATACTTCTCCACTTCCAAGTTATAAGACAATTATATCACATACTCTTTTAGGTGTATGATTTTCTTGATCCCTTTCCAAATTTAAAATTTTGATTCTTGAAGTTTAAATATTAAAATATGGATAATGATTAATTTTAGTTCTATTGTTGTAAGTTGTGAATTGATTAAACTTGAATGATCAAGATTCACATAAAAATACAAAATGTATATACACACTTAGGTTTCTATATTCTTTACTCTAGTAATTGAACTTCATTACATCACTCGAGTAAATTTGGGGAAAATGTAGACACTCAAATTTAATTATTAACATTTTAAAAATGTTTTAATCTTGACAAAATAGTTGTACTTTTCACCATTAGGTAAAATTTTAATATCTATGAGAGTCTTCACTTTTTTAATTTTTACCTATAAATATATAAAAATCTCATTCAAGAATCCCTAATTTTCTTAAATGTTCCTATCAACCAAATTCTAATTGTCTTTGTCCTTATCAGATAGGACTTCACTAGGTGGATAAGGATGTAATGTGACCTTATCCACAATTGTGGCCTTGACACTTACATTCCAATAGTAAATTTTTAAATTTAAAACATTTAAGTTTACCACTATCACCCTTTTAAAAATATATTCTAATATAAATAATTTAAATATCTATATATAAAACAACATAAAGGCCTTTAAAAATCATGAAGTATCAATCATTTATAATTTTTACTACACATTAAGCAAAAGGGAACTAATCTTACAATTTTTAATTTTGATTTATTATAACATCCATAGGCTAGGTATAATGTTTATTATTTCAAGTCAAGAGAACTCATTGTGAATAATTAAAGTCAATCATTCTAGTTGCATTCACATAGAAAATATAAAAATTCACACATTCACTTTAAGAGGGAGATCTACGTCTCCTATGTCTATTTTGGGTAAAGTAGGCAATACTCCTATTACACAGGGTTTTTTATGGATAAGTTGTATATCCCCCTTGATCAATGCCCCACTTTATATTTTATATTCACTTATTTTATTATCTAAGAGATAGGTTTTGGATTATACATGTATTCCACATGGAAAATAAATACACACATTCAATCAGTAATTCATCATAGATAGGGGAAAGTACTCAATTAAAAAAAATATTGGAAAGCAAATCAAGACATGGATAAATGTCAATAAATAAAGACATAGTCCAACCCTGTCCTCCTAGTGTGGCCATGTCCTAGTAAAATTTCAAATTCCACTTTTATCCATGACATTATTCAAGTGTTACTAATATCAATTTTCATCCACATTCATCTTACAAATTTGTCTTAAATTTAGTCTACGCTAGGTTTGCATAATAAATCAATTTATTGTAAATTTAGCTTTTATATATTATATAGCCTAAATTATATTTCAATATTTTATTTATCTATAACATTTGATTCAAAAATTAAAATAAATGTATATAAATAATGATTATACTACTAGTAAAACATCACTTTAAAAACTTAGGGTTAATAGTTCATAGATGTAGGAAACTACAATTCTAACTTAAGATAATGGAAAGTGTATTCACATAAATAGTTTTCACTTCATTAGGGTGTGAAATTTAAAAATGTGATAATTATTTATCCATTCAATATTTTATGTTTTTTCAATTAAAATCCAAAGTTACTTATAGGGGTGTGTGTGATTTCTAAACAATCTAGGACATTATCATTATTTCATTAGGAAAAATGCAAATATTTTTGGAATGATGAGATATCTTTTGTGAAAACATCCACCCTTAATATAGACTATTTTTAAGACATTTAAGACATTAGAGGAAAATATATAAAATGTGCCCATATTACAAATCCCCATATGTAAGACACTCTTCCATGTTTGAGTAGATTCATCAATGATGATAATTGGTACTATCTTCTCACAACTATAAGAATCCAAGATGGATCACATAATGTAATTTGAAGGTATAATATCTCTATATCATACCATAATTATAAAACCATTTTTTAGGAGGCATTTTCCATGGTATATTCGCTCAAAAAAAAATTATAATACTTTCTTACTAATTTATTAGTGGTTTTCATAGGTCATGAAGTCATATAGTATTTCATCAATAACATAATGTTTTAGTAATAGATTTATAGATGTATAGTTATATTATAGGAAGTAAAATATTTAAATTGTATTCAAAATTGGAAAATATATTGTGGATAAATCATTTGAATGGATAAATACATGTTAAATCATGTGGTACATATAATAAGATAATATAGATAAAAATATTTATAAGATCTAAGCTATACCTGATGATTTAAACACTATGGTATCATTTATCACTTCATGTGTCAAACTAAGTTATTGGAATAACAAGGATAAGAAGCACTTATCAATACACATAATTCCTTGTCAACTCATTTTTAAATAACTATAAAAACTTGGGTGTGATGTCATATTACACCAATGTCTTATGTTTTTATTAATCATAAAAGTGAGATTTTTGGGGAAAGAAAGACCATACCCTTTACAAGAGAGAAAAAATAGACATGGAATTCAAATCTAGATATAAGATAAATCCTTACAAAGAACTAAACTATCAATAAAACAACACTACAACAACAATAATAGAAAAGTAGAAAAACCCATAAAAACTCCTTTTAAAATGGATGCATATAAGACCCTTCAACACTATTTTACTTTCATGATATGAGAGTTATGTCAAGGGGTAATAAATATTTATTTCAATAATCTTTATTTTTGTTAAAAACAATCATTCACTCCCTTCCATCCTCAGGAAGGATAAAAATGGAAATATCCAATAAATCTTTTAATTTATCCAATGGTAACCATGACAATGAGGCACTGGTTTAATCTTTACATCCACTTCATTGATCTCTATTTTCCTCCTTGAGGGGACATAATAATTTACTCTTAGATATAATTTTTTTGGGTCAAAACCATATCTTTTCCTAATTTATCTGAATCACTCTCTGAATCTTTGCTCTCACTTTATTTCCCCATAATATACTACTTAGGGAGTGCATCCTTCCACTAGAAGATATTGGTTGTGTGCTTAGAAATATTTCAAGAATAAGCTATATGATATGTTTGAAAATAATTTCTAGGTCATAAAGACAAGGTTTCATAGTCAATTGATTGCTTCCAAGTTTAATCTTGAACATTCAAATCTATGAACTTAGGGAGATCTTTGAAAACATCTAGATTAATTAAAATCTAGGAAATAATAGCGTGGTGAATGTATTTATGATCCATATATAATAATTTACGTAAGGAATCACCTATAAATTTGAAATAGAAAACATTATAAAACTAAAAGTTTAAATAATTCAACCTCACCCAAATTGTTCTAACATCGAAGGCCTCAAAGTGATGATTGAATGATGGAAATGATGATTTCAAGGCAAGGACACTATTATTTCATGATCAAAAAGGATTTTCAAACACTAAATGCATATCCTCCACTAAATCAAAGAGAAAAAATAGCCTTTTGCATAGGAAAAAATTCACATGTTACCTTCCATTAAAGGTAGTCAATTCTCCTTAGTAGATCCTTTAAGATCTAGGAGAGAATCCCACAAGATAAAAAACATGAAAATCATACAAAAATATGACAATATTGTTCTATTTCAAGAAGAGTATGAAGCTAATCTCCTTCAAAGGAGATAGAGGGGTTCATTTTTAATGGTGCCAATGGCTTAGAAATAGCTTTCTTCACCTTAGCCATAGCCATAACATAAAATGGATGATTGCTCCCTGTATTTAGGATCAAAACCACAATATATCGATGTAGTTTTGCTAAAAGTTTTGAATACCTTTTCAATTTTTGGCCTCTATCACCACATATATAATATCCCCTATTTCTATAGAAAACTATGTTTCCTTGACAAATGAATTGACCTCATTGTCCTCATAGTCAACATCTAAATCTATCAAACCTTTTTTCTTAATCTGGTCAAAATCACCATACTATTTTTTATTAAATCAATAGGAAATCACCAATATCCTATTTTGAATGAAAAAGAGGAATTCAATTTCATGATGATCATGATGGAATCACATATGGTCATTATTTTAATAGGAATACTATAGACATAACCATATTTCCATGACTATGTTGGTGAACAATATAAAATGATGCAACAAAACTTACATGGAAATGTGACTTGTACCAAAGGATTTGGAAATTAAATAAGAGAGATTTAATTTCATTAGTCATATTCATAGCTATAGATCCTTTAGAAAATATGACTATTAATTTCATCCAACTAATAATTAGGTTCAATAAAAAATTAACACAATATATAATCCAAATGATGGATTACTTGGCAAGGTGGGACAAATAATTTCCAACTAAGGATTACACCAAAACTATAGTTATGCAACTCCTATGGGAAAACATCATCGACACCTATAGATACCCCCTTAGTCTCTCAAGTGATCAGGTTTATCACTTTTTGGTTATGATGGTGTTAATATTAATTAGTGAATTTATTGTTGGAAACCATAAAACTACTTCCTACCACCCCAAATAAATGATATAGTACAATAAATTATTAATATTTTTGGTAAAAAATTGACCAAGATTTGTGATGAAGTGTGAAAGGATTTTGATGATTAAATTTTGGTGATGATATGAGAATAAGATTGACATACAAATGACTAAACAAGTATATTCCATTTAAACCTTAGTTTGGTAAAGACGTAGTATTAATGATTAAATTCATGTTACTTTCCGCACATATTGCATGTTTTGTCACATAGACAAGAAAAAACATTAGATGTGTGTTTGGGTGAACTAATAAAATTTTTGGCACAAAGTTTGGGTTTCAATAAATAAGGATAGAATATGTAGCATGAGAATAACAATGATGGAAAGTTAAAATTTTCCTGAGTTGAGTTGTAATGCTCCATGACAAAAAAAGAGTAATAATTTCAATACCTCTATGTAGATCGTTCACACCAAGATTCATATTTATAATTCCATTTTTAAAAATTTAGGCTTCTTTCACCTCCATAACATTAAATAAATTCACCATATTTTTCAAGATTCTAATGATTTTTTATAAGTTTATAAAATTTTAGCAGTTGTAATGTCCTCTAAGCTGAGTTTGATTTTTGTTTTTTATTTTTATTTTTAAATTTTACTTAGGATACTTCTACATAAAATATTAAAAAGTTCCATGGTTTTATCTTCTTCCTCACAAATTTTCTATAGCTTCATCAATAATCTAAATCCATAATCATATTCAATATTATTGTTAGGATTTTTATTATAAAAATAGAAAATAAAAAGATTCTAGATGATTTTATTCAGAAGAACATTTCAAAAAAAATAATTTTCAGGTTTCATTCACATTAATCAGTAAAGTTATATACATTTCCATATTTAAGCTAATGTAAAATCCCAACACATTATCTTCATGATACTCAATCACTTACACGTACATCTATCTACCACAACAACTTATTAACACTAATATTAGTATTGAATAACATTAATATAATATTAAAAATGCCTAACTATAAATTATTATAAATTAATTATTTTATTTCATGGAGTTGTCTCATGCATGAAATGCTGATTAACTACTAATATATAGTAAAATATTATTTGTATCACAAAACAAAAAATAATTAACAAATAGTCACTTATATATAAAAATCATTCTTAAGGTTATTGACAATGAAAATACCAAGCACAACTCTCCATATAAATAAGTTAAAGTTTTATTATACCAAATGTCAAAGATCAAATAAAAGACTACATTCTAGATTGCTCATAATTTCAAAATTTCAAACACACATTTTAGTGGTATCAATATGTTCTTTTTGAGTCCTCTTCAGATTAATAGAATGTCTAAAATTATTAACTATTCAATCTGAAATGATTTTGGTTAGTCCAACCCAAAATGCTAAAACTTTTTAATACATTTTATAAGCAATGAAACACTACACTAAATTAAAATGGATATAGAAAATAAGAACCATCGCGCATGATCAAATTTTTTTAAATATATTTTAAATGCAAGTGTTAGGATCCAAGTTACAGAAATATATAATGCATGGGGACATTATGAGTAAATGTCAAATAGTGTTGGTTTACATAGGTATATGACCTTATTGGAAAATTTGGAGTTGTATTTTAGCCTCTATTTTATATCTAAGCACCCAATGAATCATATATTGAACATTTCCATGTCTTACATTTTTTTTTTAGTGATTGACAAGTAGTCAAAATCATTTAAGAATTTAATTCATCTAATTTTTAAATTATAAATTAAGTAATTCTAATATTTATTATCTCATTTCAATTTAAACTATTATATTTATTTTTATTATTTACATAATTTAAACTAATAAATATTTTCATTGATATTATATTTATATAATATAAAATAGTTAAAACAATTAAATTGAAAAGAAATAATTTGAATAATATAATTAATTTATGTCTTTGTGTTGGTTCTATATTTTATCCTTATCTCAAGTATCATGCACATATATTTTATTTTATCTTTATAATTGCCTTATTTTATGTCATAACAAGGCATTTCTATGTTTTAATTATTTAATTATTTAATTATTTATTTATTTTTTAATTTGGTTGTTACTTTTATCTTATCAAACATTTATAATATTTTTTTCCAATAAATTTATATTCTTTTATAATTTTATTTATATTATAGTTGATTTTCTTTGTGTCCTTAATCTTTATGTTTTTATCATTTCTATATGTGTGTTATCATGTGCCAACATGTGTCTTAAATTTATTTATTTTATATGATTCATAACATGAAAATGTTTAGATGTTGTATCATATACTTTGAAAATAAATATAATACATTTATATGGAGAAAGAACCCGTAACTTTTATTTACATTATTTTATTTGATGGTATTGATATTATGTTATATATTATTCTAACATAAGACATTTCTTATTTATATTCTAATTTTTATTAGTAGGGTTTTTATAGGGAATACTACCCCTTATGCTATATTCTTTATATTTATCTTTTGTTTTAATAACATTGTTTATTTTCATCTACTTATTACATGAGAAATATGTGTTGGGAAAATTATTTATAAGATACATGTTTTAATTATTGCATTTTTTATTTGACGCTATTGATTTCATAGATTATCTAATAGATGATGAACATAATTCCATTATTTTTAGGCATATGCTTCATAGATTCATCCCATATCTCAAAATAGAGAATATAGTCCATTAATTATATTCATGTAGCATACAATAATTAATTACATATTTTAGTTATAAAAAGTAGGTGTTTTAATTTTTTATTTAATTAATGGATGTACCTAGGACATGAATCTTAATATTACCATTAGATATATTCAAGACATTGCTTTGACAATTTTTAAAGTACCTAGAACACAAACTTAAATTAATTTTGTTAGTCACTATAAATTTCATTATAAGTTTATGCAAGTCTTAATATTGATTCTAAGCCATATAATCACACATGAGCATATTCACATCTTCAATAAAATTTGATGTATTAATTTTGTAATATATTTAAACATATAATTATTTTCAGAGCTTATCTACTTATACTTGATCTTTCAATATTTGAAAGTATGTTAGATTTTCCTTTAGGATATTCAAGATACAAAATAATTATATCATCCCTAGTCAATGATTTATCATCCCTCATCACCCCTAATCAGTCCTTCCTCAACCATAATCACCCCTAATCAATCCTTTACTGCTAAGGGAAGCTTGAATCCTGATAGATATAATGAGAAATAAGGTTTTGAATAATGTTTATTATGTAATAGATTTAAATACTATTGAGTATTCCCTACGTAATTGAATAGATGAACCATATCTTGATCTCAAGTATGCCCTACCCAAATACCTCAGACATATATTTATCTTTAGTATGCCCTACCTAATAGAGTGAGACCTACATACCTACTTGTACTTGAGTATGTCCTACTACCTATCCTTATTTCCATACCTAATTTTGAATTCCCTACCTGGTAAAATACCTAAGTGATATATTTAACTTGAACACCTGTATCTAATCTTAATTCTATATATCTTACCTGACAATATATTTAATACTTAATACCTAATTAAATACCCAACTAAATATCCTAGGCATATATGGAAAGGATAGGGGGAATTCTAACATATTTAGAGAAAGGAGTGACTAGAGATGATTGGATAGTCTCATCTGTTGTGTCTGAATTGATAGCCTCCCAATGCCCATCCTTATCTAGATGAAGGAAAGGAAAATAAAAGGGAGGGAAAGGGCCCAATAAAAAATACTCTATTATATAAGTCATAAGAGTACAGGTTCCCCTATCTATATATGGGTATAATAAAATTAAAGTTTTTTTTATGCCATTTACCTCACCCATTAGAACATTTTTGATCTAAGACTATGTGTTCCATATCAATCATCTTTTAGGTTTTAATACATTATATATTTTTTTGTAGCATTTATAAGAGTCTCAAGTTCGTAAAAATTGATGTTTACAAACCACTCTAATTGAATTCAATCTAAGGTGGTGTGATTAGGGAAGCATTTGTCACATTGATGACCTGCACACATAAAAAACCACTTTGTCTTAGTTTCATTTACTCATCATCCTTCCCTTGTCCCTATAATAAATTTATCATCATCTCTTATCACCCATAATCACTTTATCCTAATTCCTATTTATCCCTAATCATTCCTTCATTGATACTCACCATACCTAATCATTGATTCATTATCCCTCATCATCCTTAATCACTCCCTCCTCATCCATCCTCATGCTTAATCACTCCCTCATTAAACCTCACCATCCCTAATCACTCCATAATTGACCTTCACCATCCCTCATCATCCTTAATCACTTATTAAATATATCATGAAGTAATCTTCCCATACATTATATGGTATGGAATAGGTACGTTGGTAGGGTAATAACAAATCTATCTATTAAAAAGAATGTTTTCAGTGATAGATATGCCTTACTCTAGGAGAAACTCAAAGTTAGATATTGTTAATGAAAAATTCCCTTGATAACTATGAATTACTCCATTTCTATCTCTTGGGAGAGATCTAAGTATCCCCTCTTCAATACACTAGATTAAGGAATATGCCTTTCACTACCTTCATAGTTTAAGTTGGATATAGATATGGTAAGGTATAGTACAAGAGTTTGGTTGGGAAATACACTCTACTAAAAATTGGATTGGATCACACTCTACAAAATTGGTGACTTCCTATTTATCTATCTAGGAATCCTCTCTATTATGGATAGACTCGAAGTGACATATAAAAAAAATTAGAAGTCAACTATGGGGTTGGGATTTGAATTATCCACTAGTATCTAAATATCCCTATCTAAATATAAATAAATTGGGTTTCTCAACTCTAGTATTGGGATTATTATATGTTCAAATACCAATCTATATATTTCAGTAATATAATTTCATTACACCATTTTCTCTCTTTCATGCCTATTTATTTTAGCTTGTGGATATGGATGCACTCTCTCTCCATGGTAAGGGTTATTAAGGTCTAGTCCTATGTGTTAAATGTCTCTTAACCTTCAACTTAACGTAGATATATCTTAAAACCTATCTAGAACCATATCACATAGGTGTAAGGTTAAAAAAACATGTTTGGGATATGCCATAGGCTATTAAGAAACTTAAGGTGCATGAAACAAAAAAGAGACCAAGTATAGACATCGATTAATATATAATAATTATCGAAGACAAAAAGAAAGAAAATAATAATAAAGAGAAGAATAAAGGATAGGTACTACTATTTTAGTCTAGGTTTGTGGAGGACTATTTAAAACCTCAACTACAATTTAAGAAATAAAAACTCATACATTTATAAAAAACCATCAAAAACATATAAATGTTTGCAGATAGGTGCATAAGGATGTTTGTCAACTAATCCAAGTGGTTTTAAAACTTTAAATTCCTCATAAGATAATATATTCATGATTGTATTTTTTTACCATACATCAAATAAGACTAAAATATGGATAAAGGTGTATTATTTAAAAGTATCTTACAAATTTGAGTTGTATCAAAGTGTAGAATGTGTTCTTTATCATTTGTAATGTGAACATGAATGCATGGAGTTAACGAAACCATAATATGGCTTTTTGATGCAGGGGTATCAAACACATTGTAAAAATTGATCATGCATAGTTGATTTTTGTGTCTTTAGTCTTAAAAAATGCCTTAGAAGGTAGGTAATTCATTAGGAGTCACTAGGTAGGTTGGTTTGGGGTGTTATTGGATTTGGGAAATTTTTGTGTCAGAATACTATTTTAAAAATTTAAACTATGTTAGTGTGTTTTGAAGCAATTTTGGGGTATAGTCAATTATGTCATGTAATGAGTCTAGGAATGAATAATAAGGTAATTTCCTTACATTAGGTGGTAAAATTCAATAATATGAAATATCAACTTTTGGAAAGTAGTTATCAATATTAGTTATGAAACCAAGGCAATTATCCATGTATATGTAACAACTTTTGGTGTGAAGCAAAGAGTAGTATCCTTTAGGAGAGGTAGAGTAGGGAAGATAAAGAGTATTTTTTTTGAAGGTTTCCTCAGGGCATAGGTATGGAATAGAAGTAGAAACGAAGTAGAATAAAGCATATATATTTTGTCTTTTAGGTAGATTTGTGCATGCACATGAATAGAAGTCAATAGAGATGGGATGTTGGTATGAAATATCTTGTTTTTAATATTTATATTATTTGTAACTATAGATTGATACATTTTAGGTGTTGAGACTCAGGGACTAAGTATTATATAGCATTACATGTCAAGATTGTGATAGTGTTCTTTGAAACCAAGAAGCTATGTAAAAGAAATAATCAATCAATAACAAACATGAGATGCATCTTCTAGTGCTTATGTTGACATGGAAGGGTGAGGATTTTGGAAATCTTTTAGTGTTCAATTTGTATATGGTTATGATTTTAATGTTATAGGAATGTAATAAGAATTTTGAAGGATCTTTTTAAGAAACCCTATCAGAGAGAGTTCTAATGCTATAAAAAGGTAAAGAATGATCCATTTAATATTTTAATTTTTAATAAATCATATTGGAAAGGTTTTTTTAAAATAGTATTAAAATTTTGTGCTAATTTACTATCTAAATGTAACTATGAGAACCATGTTCAACAATGTAGTCAAGAAATAAGTGTGTAAATTATCCACAATAGGCTACAAGAAAGGGTAGAGCTTAATGAGGCATTCATATGGATTTGCAGTAAAAAATAATAAATTACAATGTAGTTGGAACCCTTTAAAAAAACTCTAGGTAATTCATAAGTATTTGAACCTTGTTTGTTGATACACAGGTAGTTTGAGTGTATATTTTTTGAAGTAAGATTGTCAAGAAACATGGAAGTATGGATCAAGAATGAGGAGTGTAGATTTTTTGTTATGACTTTGACATAGAATAAAATGGTAATAGAGATTCTTGATGACATGTTTAGACTTTAATATGATTAAAGTGTGACTAAAACCCTATATTATAGAATTACAGGCAGACTATGTTATGAGAACATTACCAAATCATAGTTAAGTGAGATTATAGGATTGATCAAGAAGTTGTGATGATTTAGAAAGGTGGTAATATGTGATGTAGAGATTGCTTAGGTTTATTGGTAGTTTAAAAAACTTTAAGTTCCATTTAAATACATTAAGGAGACACTATGTTGGTAATAGAGCCCTCAAACCCTAGTTCAGGACAAAACTAAACAAAAATGTATATGTTTTGATTAAACTATCAAAATCTAACGAAATTTGGTAATATAGTATTTTTAAAGGTTGAATAAATAAATAATATGTTTTCATATGTGTACTAACTAAGTAGGTACATATTTTATGGACTAAGTTGTAAACATACCTACTTAGGCCTAAAGTAGGCTTAATTGCAAGGGTTAGAGTCTACAAAATATATCAAAGAAAAAAGTTAAGTTTTGAAACTTTGTGGAGGTGTTTAAAATAATAGAGGGTGGTAAGTTATGTGACTAGTTTTTTAGTACCATTATGTAATGAAAGTACAAGCATAAAAACATAGAAAAAGGGTTGTAAGGAGAATACAATAGTAAGTTGAGATGCTAGAAGGTGTTTCATGTTACAAGAAGTAAAAATTATTTTAAATCCAATGAGTTAATTTATATAATATATTTTATATTAAAATGTTATTTGTTAATCCTTATTATAATATTATAGCAACATGGTATAATATAGGCTAGTGTAACAAAGAGATTGCATGAGGAGATGAATAGAAATTGAGTGATTGGATTAAGTTTGAGATGTTTTAGGGATTCTAAATACTATTGAAGATAACTAAAAACCTAAGTCATATAAAATTAAGAAGAGAATCTCATCAGACCTTCAAGGATTATTGAAATACATAAGAAATTTAAGGAGATAGAATGAAAATTTGTGTGTATAGGCAATAGAGTTTGTAGTTATGGTAGAGTTTGAATGATACTCTGCATGATTTGGTATCAGAGCAGGAGTTTTAGTGGGATAAGAATAAAGTATAGAATCAATTAAAAATTACATGTTCCATTTTTTTCATTTGATGTTTTGATATGTTGATGATATAGTGTTAAGTGTGCATGACGGTTGAGAGGAGTTAGTAGCCCCTTAGCCAATGAAGGCCTTATAGAAAGAGAGAGATATTGAAACAATCATGAGAAAGATATCATAGGTGAGATTAGAGGGAGGAAGAGTATGAGTGAAAGGAAAAGAATGAGATAGGCCAAGTGAGAGCTCAAGATGTCACAAGTGAGTGAAGGCTTGTTAGATAGAGGTATAGGTCTAGATGAGACCCAAGATTTGATAAACATATTCAATAAGATGAGGAAAGAGAGAGGTAAGAAAAATTAGGACAAAGTGGATGAGAGATACCACAAGGAGAGGAAGATAATAGAGATGGATAAAGAGATGATAGAGATGAGGAAATAGATAGATAGATTACTGGTTATGTTAGAATAGGTAAGATAAATGGGAAACCCATACTATGGATGGGTGATGAGAAAGAAGACATGTAAGTGGCCAATCGAGAAATAGATGAAGAGAAGGAGAATGCATGCCATGAGAGAAGAGAGAGAGGGATATATTGTTTTGAAAATAACTTAAAGAAGAGATGCAAAGGTATAGACTGAATATTTAACCAAGTGAGTAGCATGGTGATGGCTATAAATAGTGCCTTGAGGAACATTTGAGTGAAGAACAAACAAGTAGTTTTAGCCATAAAAGTGAGGGGAAGGACAAAGAAATGTATCAACTTGAGGACCTCATTGGATGTTTAGAACAAGAAGTATTATGCTATGAAGAAGGTCTGACATCTAATTTTTAGTTTGTTTATAAAAGTTCTAATCAAATTTGATGTAGAATTGGCAGCCATAAAGAGAGAATTTAAAAGTGAAGTGATTTCAAATAAAGAGGAAGAATAGGTTGTAGTAGTTGAGAAGGATGTAATGGAGGACTAACAACATGAAAGAAGAGTAATGTTTTCATTAGTATAATAGTAGCTTGAAGAAAGTATGTAAGACATTAAATACCATGTTAAGAGTAGGTGAAAGTGAAAGTACAATAGTAGTATATTAGGGCATCTATAGCCCACACGATAGAATCAAAGAGAAAAGGGTGAGTGCACGTGAAGTGCAAGTTGATACAATCAAGAGGTGTAATCAATAAGGAAAACATATCTATGATAGAGACAAGTATGAATAAAAAGAGGAACAGTATAATTATGATGGAGTAATAAAATATAAAAATGATCCAAGGAACCTAAACTAGAAGATGAGGAAGGAGTATGCATTAGTTTGATTGGAGTTTCATTTCTCATTTTCCTAGGAGTATGATGTAGGGGCATCAAACACATTATACAAATTGATCATGAATGGTTGATTTTGGTGTCTTTAGTATTAAAATATTCCTTAGAAGGTAGGTAAGTTATTATGCATCACTAGGTAGGTTTTCTTAGGGTGTTGTTTGCTTTGAGAACTTTTAATGCCAAAACACTATTTTTAAATTTAAACTATGTTAGTGTGTTTAGAGACAATGTTTAGGTATAGTCAATTATGTCATGTTCTTATATGTTATGGTAAGGTATTTTAATGAGTCTAGGTGTGAATAATAAGTTACTATCGATACATAGGTGGAAAAATACAAGAATATATAATATCAACCTTTGGAAAATAGTTATCAATATTAGTTATGCAATGAAGGTAGTTATCCATGTATATGTACCAAGTTTTGGTGTGAAGTGGAGAGAAGTCTCTTATAGGAGAGGTAGAGTAGGTAAGATAAAGATTATAATTTGTTTGAATGTTTCTTAGGTCAAAGGTATGAAATAAAATCATAAATGCAGTAGAATAAAGGCTTTGTATTATGTCTTTAAGGCAAATTTGAATATACATGTGAATGAAAGTCAATAGCGATGGGATGTTTGAATTAAATATCTTGTTTTATCATATTGATACTATTTATAACTACATATTGATACATTGAAGGCCTCGAGACCTAGGGATCAAGTATTATATAGCATTGTATGTCAAGATTGTGATTATGTTCAAATATTATATATTTTCATTCTTTGAAACCTAGAAGCTAAGTACAAAAAATCATCGAGAAATAACAAACTTGAGATTCATCTTTTGGTGCTTATGTTGAAAAATAAGGGTGAGGAGTCTATAAATATTTGAGTGTTTTATTTGTAGATGGTTATGATTGTAATGTTGCAGGAAAATAATAAGAATTCTAAGGGATCTTGTTACGAAACCATGTCAGAGAGAGTTCTAATGCTAGAGAGAGGGAAAGAAGGATCCTTATAACATTTTACGTTATAATCAATCATATTTTAAAGTGTTTTTTAAAATAAGAATAATATCCTATGTTAATGCACTATATAACTATCACTATGAGTATCATATTTAGTAATGCAGTGAATAAATGTGTGTGTAAATACTCCACAATAGGCTACAAGTGAGGATAGATTTTAATGAGGCATTCATATGGAGTTAGAGGAAAAAATCATAGATGATAACATAGTTTGAGACCTTAAAGAAAAATCTAGGTAAATCATAAGTATTTGAACCCTATTTATTGATATAAAGGTAGTTTAAGTGTATATCCTATGAAGTAAGATTGTAAAGAAACTTGGAAGTATGGCTTAGGAACGAGGACTGCAGATTTTTTGTTATGAATTGGAGACAACATAAAATTGTTATAGATATTCTTGATGACATTTTCAAACTTTAAGATGATGAAAGTGTAACTAAAACCTTGTATTATGGAATTATAGGTAGATTGTGTTATGAGAACACTTTCAAATCATAGCTAAGTGAGATTAAAGGATTGATCAAGAAGTTCTAATGCTTTTGAAAGGTGGTAATATGTGACAAAGACAATTTTTAGGTTTATTGGTAGTTTTAAAACATTTAAGGTCCATTTCAATACATTAAGGAGCTTATCATCCTATAACAAAGCCCTTAAACCCTAATTTAGGGTAAAACTCAAAAATAATGTATATATTTTAATAAAATATCAAAATCTGATGAAAATTGGTAATCTAGTAGTTTTCAAAGTTGTATAAATGAATAAGATGGTTTCATATGTTTACGAACTAAGTACAGATTTTATGGACTAAGTTGTAAATAGACCTAATTAGGCCTACTTTTGAGTGTTAGAGGATAGAAAATATATCAAAAAAATGAGTTGAGTCCTAAAACTTTGTGGAGGTGTGTAAAAGGATAGAGGGTGGTAATATATGTGACTATTTTTTCACTACCACTCCATACATGAAATTACAATCATAAAAAAATATAAAAAGGGTTAGAAGGAGAATAAAATAGTAAATTAAGATGTTGGAAGGATTTTTAGGTTATAATAAGTAAAATTTGTGTGGAATCCAATGAGTTAAGTTATCAAAAATATTTTAATATTGAGATACTATGTATTAATCCTTGTTCCAAGATTATAGTAACTTGGTATAGTACATGTTAGTGTAACAAAGAGATTATATGAGGAGATGAATAGAAATTGGTGATTGGACAAGCTTGATATGTTTTAAGGATTATAAATATTGTTGAAGATAACCAAGAATCTAAGTCATATAACCTTAAATATAACATGTCATCAGACCTTTAGGGAGTTTTGACAAACACTAGAAATTTAAAGAGATGGAATGGAAATTTGTGTGTGTAGGCAATAGAGTTTGAGATTACAGTAAAGTTTGAATGTTACTCTGAATTACACATTATATCTATAAAATAACATACTTTTTCTTTCATAGGAAATGGATC